>JAQIUQ010002409.1:0-54577 GCA_030378365.1 Hybognathus amarus | reverse complement strand
CCCCACAGAGCTCAGCTCCCACTCAGCGGCCTCCATCCGCTCGGGTAGCAGAAAGCATAAGCACGCCCTCGAGCAGCGCGTGCTCCCCCTCTGCTCCGCTCTGTATCACGGCCCATAAGCTCCTCTCTGAGTGCAAATCCCGTTGCCCACACGCAGTTTTACACGAGCACACACACAGTGTCCAGCCCGCGACATGCAGCAACCGGGACAGCACGGCCATTAGGCGCGATAGAGACAGAGTCCCTCCAGGCCCATAACCAAGCCGGGGTTTTACGGACGTTATTCCTGGTCCCCAGCAAAGACGGCGGCCTCAGGCCTCGATTTAGACCTCAGATTTCTGAACAAAGCTCTCATGACGAGATCATTCAGAATGCTGACGGTCAGGAAACTCCTCGCACATGTGCGCCAGGGGGATTGGTTCATCTCCCTAAGATCTGAAAGACGCTTATTTTCAGATTCAAATACACCTCGTCACAGGCAGTTTTTAACGGCTTCGCCTTCGAGGGCCAGGTTTATCAATACGCGTTCTCCCGTTCGGCCTTTCCCTGCAGCGCCACGCACGTCTCACGAAAATGTATGGACGCGGCGCTCGCCCCCCTTCGAACCCAGGGGATGCGCATTTTGAATTATTCCTTGGATCGATTGGCTGATTCTAGCACGTTCCAAAACAGAGCTTCTGTCGCACCGTACAGCTCTTCTCGCTCATCTGGAAGCGCTGGGCCTCTCTGTCAACTGGACAAAGAGCGTTCTCCAGCCCAGTCAAACTATCTCTTTTCTGGGGATAGACCTGGACTCTACCACTATGAAAGCACGCTTATCCGCTCAGCGCACACGCCGCTTGCAGCGTTTCAGCCGCTTCGTTCCAGATGAATACCCGCGTTCCGGTGAAAACCTTTCAGAGAATGCTGGGTCACATGGCCTCAGCTGCAGCCGCGCTACAGCTAGGTCTTTTACATATGCGCCCCCTCCAATTCTGGCTAAAGACCCGTGTACCCCGCCGCGAGTGGACCACGGGCCGCCAGCTAATCAGAGTCACTCAGGCATGCATTTCTGCACTACAGCCTTGGACGGTGAACTGATTGGTTTCAACGGGGCGTCACGATGGGGACCTCCCTCTCACCGGAAGGTAATCTCGACAGACGCATCCAACACAGGCTGGGGTGCGGTCTGCGAGGGCTCACCGGCCTCTGGCCGATGGTCGGATCGGGAGACCCCATTTCACATAAACTGTCTCGAGATGCTCGCGGTCGAGTATGCACTGTTGCAGTTCCTCCCGCGCATCCAGGGTCACCACGTCCTGATTCGTTCAGACAACATGACAGTGGTATCCTACATCAACCGTCAGGGCGGGGTCAGATCCAGGAATCTCTTCCTGCTGACACGCCGCATTCTAGTTTGGTCCCAGGGTCATCTGCTCTCGCTCAGAGCGACGCATGTCCCGGGACACCTAAACGACGGTCCAGACATTCTATCCAGGAACCTTCTCTCTCCAGGAGAATGGTCCCTGAATCCTCTTACAGTCCAATCACTGTGGCGCCTCTTTGGCAGAGCGGAGATAGATCTCTTTGCGACAGAAGAGAACTCGCACTGTCCGATATTCTTCTCGAAGAACGAGGACGCGTTAGCGCTAGAATGGCCATACCGCCCGCTCTATGCCTTCCCTCCCATCTCCCTGCTACCGCAGGTCATTCAGAGAATCAGGGAATTTCGCCACCCGGTGCTCCTCATAGCCCCGCGTTGGGAGAATCAGATTTGATACCCGGAGCTCACACAGCTGTCTCAGACAGCCCCGTGGCCCATCCCGGTCAGAGCAGATCTCCTCTCTCAAGCCCGCGGCACAATCTGGCATCCCCACCCGCAGCGCTGGGCGCTTCATGCATGGGTGACCAACGATTACACGTTGATTTGCCAGAGGGAGTCTCTGAATACGATCAAACACGCTGAGAGCGGCATCTACCAGAAAGCTCTATGCGGCTAAATGGTCTGTATTTTCAAAATGGTGCACCGAAAAGAATTTGGACCCCCTTAAGTGTGAGGTCTCTTCTTTGCTTTCCTTCCTTCAAGATATGCTGGACAAGGGCAGAACCCCATCCACCCTGAAGGTTTATGTGGCAGCCGTCGCGGCCTTCGTTGGTCCCCGACGCGCCCAGTCTATTGGCAAAGACGAGCTGGTTATCCGCTTCCTCAGGGGAGCCAGGAGGATGAACCCCCCTCGCCCCCCCTCGGTGCCGGTTTGGGACCTTTCAATAGTCCTCGAGGCCTTGAAAGCCCCCCCTTTCGAACCGCTCGAGTCTATTGACCTCAAATATCTCTCCCTAAAAGCCGTTTTTCTGATCGCTCTTGCCTCAGTTAAACGAGTGGGCGACATTCACGCGCTCTCTTCGAACGCGTCGTGTCTTCGAGTTTGGCCCTAACGACTCCGTCGTCATTCTCAAACCCAGACACGGATATGTGCCTAAGGCGATTGGCACCCCATTTAGAGCACAGGTGATATCCTTATCGGCTCTGCCCACCTCTGATAGCGAGCCCAATGCCAACCTCCTCTGCCCGGTCCGGGCGCTGAGAGCGTACATTACACGCGCTGCCACGTTCAGACGTTCTGAGCAGCTGTTTGTGGCGTTTGGGGGACGCACAAAAGGCTTGGCCGCTTCTAAACAAACACTATCCAGATGGATAGTAGACGCTATCGCCTCCGCCTATGCGGCTAAAAATCTGCCTTGCCCGCTCGGCGTCAGGGCTCACTCCACTCGAGGCATGGCCTCCTCGTGGGCTTGGTCCTGTGGTATTTCTATTCATGATATCTGTGTGGCCGCGGGCTGGGCTTCCCCGTCCACCTTTATCAGATTTTATAACTTGGAAGTACCGGCCTTACAGGCTAAATTACTAGCGGTCTAACCCGCCGCAGCGTCTAGCCACGCTTTATGGGGAATCCTTCAACCGGCTAGCCCCTTGATCTTCCCCCTCCATTCTATGGAAACTTCCTATACTATGGCCCGCTATGCCGGCCGCCTCTTTAGGCCTCATATTCTCATATAAACGGCTTCTGCCCTTTATTATTGTTTCTCCACTATTGCTCCCTCCACCCTCCCGGGGATGCTTGTGGTGACTGACCGGGCACGGCGTTGACCAGGGGTTCCCGTAGCGTAAGCTAGCTTACGCAATACGAGAGAACCTCTCGTAAGAGAACGAATCGGTTACCTAACGTAACCTCGGTTCTCTCTAGATGAGGGAACGAGTATTGCGTTCCCGGCCGTGCCCGCTCTAACAGCGATTCGCTTCATCACTATAAATCGTTGTTCCAAACCACGGAGAGTGCTTATATACACTCAAGCCACGCCCCTTTCGGCGGGCTTTGACGTAGGTAAGCGAGCGTCGTCCGCTCATTGGGCGCGGGTTCAGCGCCGCTCTCCGATTGGTTTGAGCACTTCCCAGGAACGAACCAATGAGCCTGCTAGTTAGCCCGCTCTAGGTCCTGCACCTGAGAAGTGCGTTGACAATGATTACAAATTATAAAAATTTTTGGCTTCAATTGTTCGGCAAAGAAGAATCTTTCCCGTAGCGTAAGCTAGCTTACGCAATACTCGTTCCCTCATCTAGAGAGAACCGAGGTTACGTTAGGTAACCGATTCGTTTCCTGAGTTAGGGAACAAGTATTGCATACCTATGGGGAAACAACTTTTCCTCGATATCGCGCGATATAACAGAGTTTCTATAAACAGAACCACACAACCAGCAACTGATTTTTTTTTCATCCAGAACTATAAACTATATTTTTATTTTGGAAATTACAGGATGTTTTATTTAGTTTCTGTGCTCAACTAGACAAATTATTTAAATTATCTAAACAAATCATTTAAACTTATGACACTGTGTGTTAAATGACATTTATAAGCAGTGAAATGACTTTTCACTGCTTATAAATTATTCAATTTAGTGCCCCTAGATGAAGAAAAGCCCACGTGTTCAGATTCGATGTGCGCTCAAGCGATCTACTCGTGAACGTGCGAGCGCGTACTTGAGTGATTCGCATTTTAGTTGCTATGACGACGCGTCTTATGAATTCTGACTGCAAATTAGTGATTCAAATTTGTGTTGCTATAGCGATGTTATGAATTAATACACACACTCGAACCGATCGCTGTGATGGCAGGCGAATTGACAAACCTTTGCTAAGTTTCTGTGCGATCGATCTTGAGATTTTAAAACTGAAAATCGAAATTGAAAAGCCAAAATGAACAGGGTGGTTGCGGCAACAGGAGTCCATGACCAACAGCTTCGAGGAGTTTATGTGCCCTCCGCTGCTAGTTCAAGTTCCCATCAAGCCAACAAAGACGTCAAATGTCCTTATGGAGGCTTCACCGGTGAACAAGAGCTTATCAGGTGAGACTGAAATAAGGCTGGGGAGTGTAAAGTGTACAGATAGAGATGTTGCTGATACCTCAAGTTTTTATTATGTTTATGTCCGGTCACATTTACTGTTGCCCAGCAAAATTTAGCTGAAATTCTCTTTGGATTTGTAACATTACAGATTAGAATTTAACAGTCAAATGTAAGTTATGTCATTGTATCTTTGCTTAAATTGGATGTCAGAGATGTTTCTAATTTCTTCATTTCAGAAAAACCTACACAATGTAAGAAGAGGACAGGAACTGCTACGGAAGGTGTTCGTTCCTCTGCTGTTGTGCCGTGGATGATGTGGAGCCTTTTGTTCTTCCAGCGGATCTGGATCCTGATCCTTCATCAACTCCGCCGTCAAGCTAAATAATGGTAAATCTGCAGACCTTATTTCTCCAACATTGTGTTAAACAGGATTATTATCGTCTTGTTTTCCACTAAAGATAGCCTTGTTTTAAAAAAATATTTTATCGACACAATCAGCACTGATATTTTAAATATTAAACAAAGGATCTACCCAGATAGCAAACTGACATTGAATCAACGTGGAAACATGACATTGAAACAACGTTGATCTGACATTGTTTTGCTCATCGAATTAACATTGAACCAACGTCAGACGTGTCATTCTTTCAAAACTAACGGAAAATCAACTTGAAATCAACGGTGTTTCAACGTTATGAAAGCAAACCAATTTCGATTTTCATTTAGCTTTGAAGAATGACTTTTTAAAAAGAAAACATTAATAATAATCAGAAATGTTTCTTGGCCAGCAAATCACATCAGCATTTTATTACCTCGGTAATGTTTTCTTGCGTGGCTGGATGTTGAGTTTGTATGGTCTGATGCACGTGTGGGCTGTGATGGATTATGACCGGTACCATGATCATTCTCAAATGTCATATGATATAATATGTTGCTGGTGTAGTCAGTTAGATCAGTAGCAGTCTATTTAATTGGGACAGTTGGCATGTGAACATATTAGCAACACATCTATGACAGCGTTCGCATGTAATTACATTACATTAAGCTGACGTATTTTTACATTAACACATGTTGTCAATAAATTACCTTTATCTGTAAGTTTTGGCCACTGCCTGACATCATCTACCCAATGTAAACCAGACATTTTATTTCATAAGCAGGATCCTCTTTCATTGAAATATCATTAGAGGTCCGTCACCGTCACACTCGCAGGCCCGCAGTAATGGCGGCAGGCAAGATGGCAGCACCCATAGAGTTCGCGGCGGATGTGTGTATACAGACAGTAGCCATCTTAGAGTATAGTCTCGATAAGTCGGTCCCGAACGCCGTTCATACAGTTCAGAAGTTCGCTGAACTTCATACAGTTCAGCTCACTCAGCACGACGTTCGTGGTTCGACTTATCGAGACTATATTCTAAGATGGCTTCTGTCTGTATACATGAAGTGAATTGTCTTTATAACGTATCTTCTTATTAAACGGTCTGTACACTTACAAAGTTCTCAATGCTTCGTTTTGCATGTATGGACTAGGGCTGGTCCGAATACCATTTTTTGAGCTTCGAAGCTTCGGTAGTAATAAACGTCGAATATTCGAAGCTTCGGAATCTCTATATGGTGCAATATAGATAGACAGGCGAGACGCGACACGTTCAGAAAACTACAGAACAGCGCGAGCAGGAAGCGGCGCGCCTAACATGAGCAGAAAGTATGCTCCGAGAACGGACACTGCAAAACACACACGTCTGTTAACTTATAACTGACTAACAAATAACTGACAAAGTAAGGTAGATTTAAATACAGAAGTGGCGCGCGCCTCACGCGTGCAGGAAATATTCTCTGAGAACGGACACTGCATTAGTGATATAAAATACACACACAGGCCACCTCCATCAAATTTCGTGACGCCTCCGGCTCTTGACAAAACTCAAACAAATGCTCAGATACCCTTTCCCCATCGTTACCGTTCTGTTGCGGGTTCCCATGTCCATTCTCAAATAGGCTATAGTTTGCCGATAGTGATGTGCGGATCGGCAGGCAGGGCAGGCCAAGTAATAAAACATTCCAATTAATAAAAGGTGGATGACAGATGAATTATTATAATGTGTTGAGTTTAATAAGAACCAGAAACTCTCATCACGGTAAAACGCAATGAATGTGTGTCTTTCACTTTCGTTTTCAACAATGTAGCCTAATTCTATTCAGGGAAAACCAATGACGGAAAATATATCAGGCGGGCTCGACATTATCTTTTGTTATGTCGAGAAGAGCGATTCTCTGTTCCCAGGTCTGTTAACTTATACTTCACTAACAAATAACTGACAAATAAGGGTAGATTTAAACAAAGAAGCGGCGCGCCTCACGCGAGCAGGGATTACATGCTCCGAGAACTGACACGTACTGCATTTGTGACATAAAACACACACACACAGGTCTTTTAACTTAAGCAATATTTTTAATTAGGTATAGTCTTCTCACTAACAAAGTAGGGTAGATTTAAATGAATAAAAATGAAATTTAATGGATAAAAACAAAATTTAAATAAATAAAACAAAAACAACTCATTTTAAATGTATAAAAACGAAATTTAAATAAATGAAAACGAATAACTTAGGCCTAAATATAGAAAAACGGAATAAAAAAAAACGAAATTGTGACGTGAGGTCCCAGTAAAATCTCAAAGTCTCGCAGTAGATTCATTTAGATTGATAAAAAAAAAAAAAACGATTATTCGAATGTCACATTTTCAAATCGAATACCAACCCACCGAACGAATATTCGGATATTCGAATATTCTGGTCCAGCCCTAGTATGGACACTCATTATGTTACTGTGTTAGTGTGGGGCTATTTTGAGCCTTGTTAGTGGTATAAACTAGCGATTTCTTTTTACTTAGTCATTGCCCCCAGTGCTAGCATTTAGCAGTTTTTAGAGATAAAACTCTTTACATTCTATTATCATGAAAACAAATATCAGAGAACAATTGACTATAGCTACCAATGTTTTATTAGACCAAAGGTTCATTGTTCGCCGGAGTTCTCCTTTAATGGGTTATAGCGTGTTGAAAATTGTATACGGTGTATAAACAAACGTGTCAGAAAAGTGCACTTTCCACACGGCCCCTTACTCGCGTCTCCGTCAAGAGAGCTTTCCCGGCGACTTTTTGCGGCGGCTTTAGAGGGCCAGTGCTTATTATATTGAGAATGAGGAGTCACGTGCCGATTTCGGGCGGGGTCTGAGCCGGTCGGCCATGATGGTAGGAGACGCTATCGGTTACCAGGGGCAACGCGTTTAGAACCAATGTTAGAACCAAGCGGGTAATCCATCAGCCGGAAGTTGAAGCTGCATCCGGGGGCCGCCATTGTAGCGGGCTATCACCTGCTGTTAGCATCCCATTGACTCCCATTCATTCTGGCGTCACTTTGACAGCGAATAACTTTACATCTGAGGTGTCCAAAGACTCCATTTATCCATTATTTGTTTCTAAAGAAACACAACAATGTATAAAAGGCTCCATTACTTTGTATGTTACGTTATGGCCACGTAGAAGCCGTTCTTGTAAAAATAGGCTAAAAATTGCGTCATAACCACTCGACTGTCCGTCGCACAGTAGAGAAGTCACCGTATAGACAGGAGGAGAATTCTCGCACAGCCTCGCAGGCAATCTTTTACTGTCAGCCCATGGCATAGATGAAGCAAAATGACAAAATAATTAATCAGAATACTTAACAAAAGTTGATCCAGGTCGCGCTTCACCGTCTCTGTGCATGATTAAAATTAGTCTTGGCACAGCTACTCAAAGATTTACAACTGTCAGTCAGTTTGCTCACGTGACATCTACGTCATCAAGCTCAGTTTGAGCCTGCACATAATGCTTGGCTATTAGGAAGTGAGTGCCCATGTTGAGCTTCAACTCTCTCAGTTGAAATCCACGGGGTCACTGTGTCCATTTCTTTTACCGTCTATGGTTAGAGAACCCCACAGAGATGCGACTAAACATTCCAGAGCTCTTTAATTTTCGCGCATTTATTATTTTGGACAGAGACGGATCTAAGAATATGAGAAAAAAGGAAGAAAGTAAAGCAGTGCAAAAAAATAAGGCGAAAGAAACAGGACCTTACAGGAACAAACTCACACAAAGCACAAAACAGCTGTATTTGGAGAAGCAGCATCAAGATATTTGTTCTTTTGCACTAATAACAATATTATTATTTTATTATTATTACTTATATGTTGTCCATGAAACTTATATTGTCCAAATATATATTTCAGTTCTCAATAAATATAGTTAAGCCATATAAAGTTGTTTCAAACATTTATTTCAAAGAAATAAAAAAGTAATGAACAAGACACCCAAACAACACTTTTGCGTATGTTCGTTAAGGCAGAGCAAACAGTGAAAATCGTATACTAAAGGCATCAGCCAACCATGCAATCCAGTGTCTCCTCGTCAGATACTCTCCCTGATACTGTGTCCATTTTGATAACCTAAAAAACTGTATTCCATTGTTCCTATGTTTTCCATATACATCGTGTGAGGTACTGGAGTAGTTTTTTAACGCAGCAGTGACTTCCAGGCATGGTAAAACAGTGCAGAATAGCGAGAACCACCTCTACTACCAAGCTAAAAACACACGTAAACAATACTGTTTTGGCGTGGGAATCCAACCAACATGGCGGAAAGGGGAGGGGCTCTGTACTCACGGGATCATAGACTGTAAAAAATTAAGTGAATTTCCTCAATGAGACTACAATACACTGCCTGATGCGATACTGTAGTAGACATTGCATAGTTATAATTTAAAGGGCGGGTTTACTGCGATTTCACTTTTTTCATTTTAAATAGTGTGTAATGTTGCTGTTGGTGCATGAACAGTATCTGCAAAGTTGCAGCACTGAAAGTTTAGTGTAAGCAGAGATATCGTCTTTTAAAAATCAGGAAGTAAAATTGCCTACAAAAACGACTCGTTTTGGACTACAGCTGGGTTATGGTACGTCACTAACCCACACATTTGCATCAACCCCTCCCTCCGGAATATGCAGGAAAGGGCATGGCCATATTTCAGCAGCTCCTCGTCGAGTGAGTTGTGTTCACGCAGCTGTCAGGTCTTCTGTGTTTCGGGCTTCCCACGGACACTATACTTAGACAACAATGGATACAATTTGTGTTTGATTATATTCCTGAAAGTGACGATCGTAATCTAGCTCTCTGTGCTGCGCATTTACGAGAGACAGCTTCCAGAATCTTCACGAATTCAACACCGGATTAAAAAAATAAACTGTTTCTAAATCATGAAGCAGATCCAACTTTAAAACCAGCAGTTAAAAGTCAGCAGTTGTTGGGCCACAATCTGTAAGTAGGCTAAGACTTCATTATTTTAAATGTATTTGCATGTATAAATCCCAACGTGGGGTGTATTTTTTTTTTTTCTCAAATGCCAGCGCTGGCTTTGTAGGCATTATGGGCTACTAGTTTGGCTATTTTGTGTCTACGGCAAACGCGTACAAACATTATGGACCTAAATTTTTTATAATACTAATGTTGTAAATGTATTTTTCATGTATATATGCTTTATGACTTTATTTTCGATTTGATCATGAACGTAAACCTGCAAACGCTGTTTGTGTTTAACATTAGTTAGCCAGTCAGTTGCCATTGTTGCCAGTCAGATGCTATTGTGTAAAACAAACGTGTATAAAGTTAAAAAATGAAGAAAATTATCATTCAGAAACGTTTATTAAGAGCCATGTGTCGTGAGGTTCTGCTTGACTCGATTCATCGCGGCTTTCTCAGTCTGATTCTGCCTCACTGATACTGCAGTCTCGACATCATTGTTTACATGTATCCACCGTCCATGTTATCCACTTTTGGCATGTCCGCCCGTTTCGCCCGTAAAGGTAATGGGCGTTAACCTTCCGGACAACGTGAGCGACAGTTTAGCCAATCACAACACACCGGCCCAAACGAACCAATCTGAGCCCGCTACGTGGTTCTGAGAGAGTGGTGTCATAGACAGTGTTGCCAAGTCCGCTTATTGCAAGCGACTTTGGGCTTGTTTTTCTGTAAAGTCGCTTGCAAATATAGGTAGTCGCGGGTTGCGGATTTTTGGGCTAGTTTCTAGTGTAGTTGCTTATTTGGGCTTGTTCCCAGCTCGGATATTTTCAATGTTATTTAAATGTAGGAATTTGTCTTGTCTGTTATCTCTCTCTCCCTTTCCCCATTCTAAGAGTTTTTCCCACTCACACCCTTCTTCAAATTGGCTCTGACCCAGATGGCAACAAGTACTAGCCAATCAGAGGCAGAGAAGGGCAATTTTTTTTTTTTCTGGTTAGGAAAACGTCAGTGAGTGACGTTAAAATGAAAAAACGTGCAGAGTCTGGACCATCGCGACTGATAGTGACTGGACTGTAGGAGAGTATTATATATTAATTATGTGTTTGATATTATAATTTAAATTCTGTTTAACCCTTTATCTGTCACCCCATTTTTCGCATAGACATGAAAATCACTATTCAAATGGTTGTAATTCAAGAATGCTTTGGAATATTTGGTCTTGTTTTGAAGCAGACATTTGCCAAATTCTTGTGAAGGATTAAGTGAAGTATTATGAAATTATGAAAGTGAAACAGAAAAAGTAATACATTTGAGTTTATGAAAATGAACAATGTAAAACATTATTTCTAATTTTTTTTTAATATATTACAAAATATATTTAACTCTAGAACTGCAAGAAAATGTAAGCCAAAAATCTGAAGAAGTTGTGTTCCAAATTTTAGGTTGATATCTCAAAAATGAGCTTCAGTCAGATTTTATTTGGGCGCAGTACCCACACTAGATGGACAGCCAAGCTTCATTACAGAAGAAAAATAAACTGTACGTGTGCACAGTTTTACAAAACTGCGCACAGTTTACCAATCTGTCCACGTGGATGTAATTGACATTCACAGTTTAAAACTATCCGATCCGTCCCCACAGACTGTAAAACCGTGCACACAGTTTTTTTTTCTCATCTAGGGGGGCTCCAAAGAAAAAGCTCTTTTACTGTCTATGAGAAAAAGTCGCTTGTTTTGGGCTTGTTTTCACGGGCCTGGTTTCTTATTTGTCTTCGCGAGATCTGGCAACACTGGTCATAGACTCAGGAAGTCAACCGTTCAGAGGACAGGGGAGAGCGCGGCTGACAATAAAGGTGAAATTTATGAAAAATAAGACTTTTTAAAAAAGAAAAACCATGGATACATGTTATATTGCACCCCATAAACAGAATCATGCAAAGAAAAAGAGCAGTAAACCACCCCTTTAAAAGAACGTAATAGTAATTTTTTTGACAAAATCCTAAATGAGAAAAAGTTGCACACAAAAAAAAGTAAATAATAATAATAATAATAATAATAACATATTCTGATATTTCCGACAACTCGGGTCAGATTGACCCACAACAGTACATCAGGGATAATATACGGAATGGGTTTTTGTGAGATGAGTAAATGCCTGCACATTTTTACAACTACAGTAAGCATCATGTTCACAGCACACACCTCAGCATGAGGAAATAACTTGCATTAC
Organism: Hybognathus amarus; assembly: GCA_030378365.1. NCBI lineage: Eukaryota > Metazoa > Chordata > Actinopteri > Cypriniformes > Leuciscidae > Hybognathus > Hybognathus amarus. Next base: position 42,636 of record JAQIUQ010002409.1, on the reverse strand, counting down.
GTACTTGAAGGGGGAACTCTTTTGTTACGGCTTTCCATTAAGAGTGAGTGAGCAAATAACGTGTGCAAACCGAGTCCATTACATAAATAAAAAAAAAAAAAAAAAAACGAGTTTGCATAAATCAAACTGTCGTCACAACTTCTAATTAAATTATTTGGAAGAAAAGTTGGCAGTAGTTTATAAAAGGATAATTTTACTCAAACATAAATAGTAAATCCATGGAAATAAAGTTATTGCATTTAACTTGCACACATGGCTGATGAAATTAGAACAATAAAACAAACGTTTATGATTTTTTCTTTAAATAGCAAAATGCAAGCAAAACAGTAAACTATTTTAAAAAGGTAAAAAAAAACTTTATTCTCATTCACATTATTGTAATTTTGAATGTATACTTAAGTAAACAGGTTTTAGGATTTTTCTTTTTTTAAGATATTTTACAACTTTTCTCTTGTTAAAAATAGAATAAACAGTGATTGCTCACTTGGTATCATCTAAAAAAATATTGGTTTAATGATGCTGTTGGAAGGTAAATCACACTTAGGTAAAAAAATATATATATAGGAACAGCTCGCGGTTCGGTGTATGAGATTTACACGTTAGAAAATGCTGCGCGTAGATTAGGCCATTTAAGAGCAAGGAAGAAGACAACCTTGTTCTCAAAATTTTAAACTAATGACAGACTGAAAGGGGGGTTAGGTTTGTGAAACGAGCTCAGCCTAAATCTCCCCAAAGACCCAAGTCAATGTTCTTATGATTAGGAGCATTAGATAATACACAAAAGCTCTTTATCCGAGAAGATGGGTGGCTCTTAAAAGAGCCTTTGGGGTAGTTGAAGTCGGGAACACCTCACTTCGAGCTGGTGTATTTGGTGACGGCCTTTGTGCCCTCGGACACAGCGTGTTTGGCCAGTTCTCCGGGCAGCAACAGACGCACAGCAGTCTGGATCTCTCTGGAAGAGATGGTGGAGCGCTTGTTGTAGTGCGCGAGGCGAGACGACTCACCGGCGATGCGCTCGAAGATGTCGTTGACGAAAGAGTTCATGATGCCCATCGCCTTGGAGGAGATGCCGGTGTCTGGGTGGACCTGCTTCAATACTTTGTACACATAGATGGCGTAGCTCTCCTTCCTGGACTTTCTGCGCTTCTTTCCTCCCTTACCGGCGGTCTTGGTGACGGCCTTCTTGGATCCCTTCTTAGGTGCGGACTTTGCTGGTTCAGGCATGATGATGCGATCAATAAATGACGAATCAATGTAGAGTTTAGTGCGATACAGTGGTATTTATTCGCTCCTTATGCAAATTTTCAAAGAGATTTACAATTCTGCTGATTGTCTGTCTGTTTCATAGGCCAAACCCATAAAATCGCATTTCATTGGACAACTCAAAGAATCACGAGAGGAACAAGTGCCAATCAGGAGCGGTTTAACGATAGCCCCTCCTACCGCCAAATGTTTGAGTGACACCGTTTCCTTAGTTCATTTCCCGCTATTTCTTTGTTTAAATACATTTTTGAAGAAAAAGACAGAAACATTATGCATGATCGTGCTATCTGAAAACTCCATTTTGAAGGGAATAATAGCAACGACAAGATCCGTTTAAAAATAGCTTTCATACCAGAAAATCTTTCAAAACAACTTTAATCACTTTTATTTTGACCACATCTTTTTTTTGTTTGTTTCTGTAAAACACTTTAACAAGGAGATGGACCTCTAAAAAAATTACTTCAGAAAAAAAGTTCATTGATTTTAATGCAATTATATTGTGTTAAAAAAATACTTTAACTCAATGATCTATATACAATGTTTTCTCAGTTAAATCATACAATTTCGTATTAATTCAATAGAACGCTTGAGCTCACTAGGGAATCACAATATGGTGGCGCGGTGGCTTCACTGTTTCTGACGTCATGAGCTATCCAGTCATTCTGTATAGATCAGTACTTAAAATACACACCATATAATTATTATAGAAAAGTCAAAACTTTTCTTACAAAATGATCTTTCTTCCGCGAATCTGTTATAATTGCATAGTTTATTTTCAGATCAAGACCAGCATTTATTTGTAACACTAATGTGGCAAGACTCTTTCTGTGTCAGAGTGTGTGGCTCCTAAAAGAGCCTTTGGGTTTATGTGTTTGTCCTGGTTTCAGGCGTTTATCCCCCGAAGCCGTACAGGGTGCGTCCCTGTCTCTTCAGCGCGTACACCACATCCATGGCGGTGACGGTCTTTCTCTTGGCGTGCTCGGTGTAGGTGACGGCATCGCGGATCACGTTCTCCAGAAACACCTTCAACACTCCGCGGGTCTCCTCGTAGATCAGACCGGAGATGCGCTTGACGCCGCCGCGGCGAGCCAGACGACGAATGGCGGGTTTGGTGATTCCCTGGATGTTATCGCGCAAAACTTTACGGTGACGCTTAGCGCCTCCTTTCCCGAGTCCCTTACCGCCTTTGCCTCTTCCAGACATGTTTAACACAGAGCGCTTCAATCCCTGAACGAAAAGTCACATATGTGTATAATGTGCATTCCAATGAAGTTTTTTACATGTGCTTACAGGACCTGACAGAAACCAGCGACGCGTCACATGACACACACACACCTCCCCCAAAATATAGTTAGAGCACATGTGATACAACCCCAACCCTAACCTTTGTTTCATATTGCAATTTGTGCAATTTATTTCACAAAGGTGGATTCCGCAAAGGGAGAGATTAGGGAAGCCCAGACAAATGAAGAAATGGTAATAGCTGTCTTTCTTTTTTTGATATTGGAAAGACATGATTGTGTGCAGTGGAAAGAAGTAATCCTTATAAAACTAAATGAATTCGTTATAGAGGGTAGACTACAATTGGGTATTAGACTTCTTGGTTGGTGGAACATTGAAAATTGGGGAGCAACTAGGTCTTTATTGCAAAATAAATTCTGGGCTCAATGAGATCTACTTTTGATTATGGTTGTAATGCTTATATGGAAAGCAGCTGAAACTGTTAAGCAGCTGAATTCTTAAAAAAAAAATTAATGTAAAACAAGCTCAAGCCCTAAGAATATGTAGTGGGGTTTTTAAAACAGCTCCAGTTGCGGCAGATTCCGTTGGGTATCAGAAGACTTAAACTAATACTAGCATATTGGGTAAACCTGCAAGAACATAATGAATCCCTTCCTGCAAAGACTACACAGGAGTGTTGGGAACATAGGAAATCTCATTTTATGAGTTTTGGGAGGGTTGTGATTAAAAAAAAGCAAGGAAAATTCACTTTATAATCTACATATATTGACCTCTGACACTTCAGTTTGATCCTGTAGTCAAAGTTTAGACAAGATTACCAAAGAGAAGAACAGCCCGATTTGTAAGTTGTCGGTATTTCTTTGTATGTTCCTTTTCACATGAGATTAATTTATTCAATGCAGTGCCGCAAGTTTTCTTGAAAAACAAACGTTAAAAAATAGAGATTTAAATTATCTGCGCCCACTCTGCTGTTAGTAATTCAGAACTGGAAGTTACTAAGTTATATCCATATCACAATTAAAACATGGAAATTAGTGCAACCATATCACAACTTTAATATGATTTATTGTCAGCACTACATTGGAAATTCTATCATTCAGTTGAAGCCTTAGTGGCTCTTAAAAGAGCCGTTGTGGGTTGAATCAGACGCCGGTTTAAGCGCGCTCTCCGCGGATGCGGCGGGCTAGCTGAATATCTTTGGGCATGATGGTGACCCTCTTGGCGTGGATGGCGCACAGGTTGGTGTCCTCGAACAGACCGACCAAGTAAGCCTCGCTGGACTCCTGCAGGGCCATAACAGCTGAACTCTGGAAGCGCAGGTCCGTCTTGAAGTCCTGAGCGATTTCTCTCACCAGCCGCTGGAAGGGCAGTTTGCGGATCAGCAGCTCAGTGGACTTCTGATAGCGGCGGATCTCCCGCAGAGCCACGGTCCCGGGCCGGTAGCGGTGAGGCTTCTTGACGCCGCCGGTTGCCGGAGCGCTCTTACGGGCGGCTTTTGTAGCGAGTTGCTTCCTCGGGGCTTTACCACCGGTAGACTTACGAGCGGTCTGTTTGGTTCTTGCCATTGCTGTAGTATTCTTCGCTATGTCCTGCTAATTCTGGAAATGTAACTCTGTGTCTGTGTTACACGCCCGCTTTTAAAGCATTGCAGCGCCACGAGCTCATTGTGTCGCGATGATGCAGGCCTTGTGATTGGTTAGTAGGTGACGTCTGCGCATGAGTGCCAGCCAATGACTGCGCGTTTCCTCTTTTCAAACAAGCGGAGGGTTTCCCGCTCGAGCGGTTTTGTTCTGTTGACTAACTTTATACTCACAACATTGTATTTATTTTTATTTATAGGTGTGGATCGGAATTTTGGACATCGGGCCTCATTTCCAAATGAGCCTTAACAAACACACTTCTTCAACAGACACTTACATTGATAGTCTGGCGTTATAATTGATGTGCTTTTGGTGTACTGTGGAGTGGGTAAAACTGTTTTTAATGGCATGCGTTGACTCTCGCTACCCTAGCACCACCGAACTATGCAACTCGAACGACTGGATGATTTTTTTAACTGTCTCCACTGATAAATATCACTTTGGAAATGAGGCACGATGTCCAAAAATTTCGAACCACCCCTTTAAGTCCCAGTGGTTGTGCAGATCTCGGATTAGAACAAAATTGCATTACAGTCTGTATAAAAGCACTGCAGCGAGACAAGGGTTTCCATCCTCCCCGTGAAATAGGAGTAAGGGACGGAGACCCAACATTGATCAAATCCTGTTTCCCTGAAGCCGATATGTATATTATTTTGGATGATAAAGTATTAAAACATTCAATACATTTTCAAAGCTTGGCAGACAACTATATTTTAACATCAGATGAAATGGATTGGGTGGTAAACACACATTACGTATCATGTGCTTATAACGTGCACAACGTCATCTATATCGTTTATTGTGGAAGGCAGAGTGAAGGAGAGACTAAATCAGCTACATAGGCACTCTGAACGTTAGGCTGAATAAAAGTCATTATCTTTCTTAACCAAAAGTGTTTACAGTGTACATTAAGAGAAAATTGCTCAATGACAGATAAAATGGGTGGCTCTTAAAAGAGCCTTTGTTTCAGTAATCGATGTGATCAGTTTACTTAGATTTGGCGGGTTTCTCGGTCTTCTTGGGCAACAGCACGGCCTGGATGTTGGGCAGCACACCGCCCTGAGCGATGGTCACTCCGCCCAGAAGTTTGTTGAGCTCCTCGTCATTACGCACCGCCAGCTGCAGGTGACGGGGGATGATGCGGGTCTTCTTGTTATCCCGAGCGGCGTTTCCGGCCAGCTCCAGGATCTCAGCGGTGAGGTACTCGAATACCGCCGCCAGATAAACAGGAGCTCCGGCCCCGACGCGCTCGCCGTAGTTTCCTTTGCGCAGAAGCCTGTGGACACGACCGACGGGGAACTGCAGTCCCGCCCTGGAGGAGCGAGTCTTAAACTGCGTCCCAATTCGCCTACTTATACTACGCCCTAAAAGTATGTACTCTTTTTGTGAAGAAAAAGTATATACTTTTGAGTGTGCAGCAAAAAGAGTAGGCAAGCTTTGGGACATACTATCACGTCATCTTTAACGGACGGCTCTGTCGCGTGCTGCGTGCATCCTGTCACCGTAAACTGCCCTGTCAATCATCTTGTCACAGTTAAAATCCTCCATTCTATCTAATTTGATTTCCTACCGTTTCAGAGCACGTTCATCTGCCAGTCGTGGGTCTTTCATGCAGATACTCTCCTCGTGTTTGGAATTTGAATATAATGATGCATTTAAAAAGTAATGGCTAAACGTGTCTTTACAAACGTTCACAATGCTGCTACATATGCAATATAATGTGGACAACATTGAATAAATTAATTTTCGTCCGGTTAGATACTGATAATTAATCACTCAAACCTGTTTATCTAAACCTCTCTACACAACCGCGGGACCAGCGCGGGACTCGCGCGCCCTCCGTGTCTGTAGTTTTTTAACACTTTTTACTCGTGTTTGTAGTTCTAACCGAATCCTCGTCCACCGCGCAATGGTTTGTGGGCAATATCAGCCGTTAGAGTGTGCACCGATCTACACTTTGGATTCTGACCGGAAATAGTAGACCATCCGGGTATCTTTGAAACACTCATTTCAACATACGACGGTTTGGGACGTACTAATTCTATTTTCGAATACTATTTAGGACGGATAGTATGCGAATTGGGACGCAGCATTAGCCTTTCCTCGGGCTTTACCGCCGGTTTTACCTCTGCCGCTCATGTTTTGTTTTTTTTTCAGACAGTTAAGCAACGAAATGATAGTTGTATGTCTCCACACTGTCTTTAAAAGAGAGTTCCAGTCGACCATTGGTTTAGAGTCTGTAAATATTCAAACCAATCACTGAACTTCCCTTCGAAAGCCCAACCCCCCTTTCTGGCGTGGGTTATTAAATGCACGTAATGACCTAAGAAATAAGAGAGGCAATAGTAGACAAGTTTGTTATATACAAGTTAGTAGACAAGTTTTTTTTTATTTGTATGGATGGACCATGAGTCTAAAAATAAAAGAATACTACTATATACAGTTTAAATAAATACAAAAAAGTGTAGCCTATTCTCCTGCACTTTTTTCACACTATATTCTGGGCACAATGACCATCTGACACCGCAGTGTTATTACTATTGTAATATTGCAGGTTAAAACTGCCCATATTGGCTGGATACGCGGGTTGATTGTATTGTCACAATTCTTTTACAAAGACGATTGAAATATATATATATATATATATATATATATATATATATATATATATATATATATATATATATATATATATATATATATATATATATATATATTCTTCCTGTACTGTAGTACAACACAGACTGATCACTGAATCAATTCACTTTGGCAATTCACTATATATCTCGTACATACAAATAATGATTTACTGGAGTTATTTTTATTCTAAACTGCGTGTTAGTGAACACAAAACATTGAATATGAACGAGTTTTGCTCTTATTCAGAGTTAGTGGGTGGCTCTTAAAAGAGCCGTTAAGGAACAAACACTGAACTTTATTTCTTTTTGGGCGCTGCGTTTTTAGGCTTGGCAGCTTTAGGTTTAGCAGCCTTTGCCTTTTTAGGGCTCTTGGCTGCTTTCTTAGCGACTGCTGGCTTCTTTGCCTTCTTGGGGCTCTTCGTTGCCTTCTTAGCGGCCTTGACTGCGGGCTTCTTGGCCTTCTTGGGTGATTTCTTGGCGGCGGGCTTCTTTGCCGCTGCGCTCTTGGGCTTCTTGGCAGCAACGGGTTTCTTGGCCGCGGGCTTCTTCGCTTTAGGAGCCGCTTTCTTGACCGGCTTCTTCTTGGTCTCGGCTTGCTGCTTGTTGAGCTTGAATGAGCCAGAGGCACCGGTCCCCTTGACCTGCACCAGGGTGCCTTTAGTCACCAGACTCTTGATGGCGATCTTGACGCGGGAGTTGTTCTTCTCCACGTCGTAGCCGCCGGCAGCGAGCGCTTTCTTCAGCGCGGCGAGGGACACGCCGCTCCTCTCCTTGGATGCGGACACCGCTTTGACGATGAGCTCGCCGACGCCTGGACCTGCTTTCTTGGCTTTCGCAGCGGACTTCTTCTTGGGCGCTTTGGCCGGGGCGGCAGCAGCGGGTGCGGGAGCGGTTTCTGCCATTTCTTTCTTTCCGGGTCAACAGTCTTGTGTCTGATTTCAGCAATGAATGGGACTCTCGCGGCGCGGCTCTCTTAAAATACACATGAGAACCTTACAGAATCAACCTGCCCGCTAGGCGTCTGTGCGCGTCAACGAGCCCTTCACTCGTGTGTTTTCTTCTCATACATTTGGTTAAAAACTGGAGTGGTAAAATATCTTGGTTCAGCCAAAACAAACTAAACACTTAGCAGAGGTTCTGAGCTTTCACCGGAGACTAAAAAACCCAATGATGAAATGTTTATTTTGCCTTCGTCAGTCTCAAATCCAAGGCGAGCATCAGCCACGGGGAAAAGCAGCGTGTAAATTTGATGGATATTTTAATTGGAAAGGTTGATAAAAGCCTGGCCCCGTCATCTGTGTGTTCAGCTAACAGTCTGAAATAGATTTTTATGAAATCAGCATTAGCGAGGGACGTGAGGAGGCTTTCATACAGATATTTTCTGGGGCAGCTTGAAGCACACGAACATCATCAGTCTCTCTGTAAATCTCATGTCTGGCCAGCAGATGATCTGTCCTTAAAATAATCATAATTTGTATTAATATTAATAATAAATATAATTTCCATGAGATGACGTACATCATATCATCTAAATAAAAATGTTTATCCTTATTCGTCATTAATCTCAGTTTCCATAATGTTAATGTGTAAAAGCTCATCTGAATGAGCCGCTCATTTAAAGCAAGGCAGAGCAAGTGACTTAAAAACAACTGCTTTTTGCAGTTTCATATTTCCCTTGGTAGCTTGTACTTTTCTGGACAATGTTTGAAACGTTATTGCAAGCATTCCTTATGCCATTGTCGCTTGTATATAGGTCACTTTGGATAAAATCATCTGATAAGTTAATGTGATAAAGAACTGGTCACTTATTGTAAGTTTGTTATATTTTGATTTAACCACCACTTAATGCTAATTCATAAAATAGTCATAATTTGCACTAAATGTTTGATATATTTGCACAGATGTCGGGGTTTTGGTAGTACTAGTACTAAACCCAGACCATATCAAGATAATGAAGGTGAAGAATTACACAGCAGGTTGAACTGGGATCAGTATTAAAGCATGAGGAAACTGGAGCTGAAGGGCTGATAATAACTAAGTTAAAAAAAAAATAATGAATGAAACACTCAAAAAAAATTCAGTTGCTTTGAAGTTTTCATCTTAATTCTTAAAATGTGTTTCTTGGAGTTGAAAACAACAGGGGATACAAGAGTATTCTGATCAAAGACAATACTTGTCTGTTAGATTCATTTTCAGGTACTCTCTGAGTCTGCAGCCTCGAAGTGTCTGTCAGTCATCAGATGGAAACAGGCCTGGACCCCTGTGATGTGGCATCAGTGTGAGTTTGATGATCAAAACACAGAGACAGTGTAGTAGTATCACATTCTCAACTTTATTAAGGAAGAAGGGTCATGCTTATACAAGATAAAGCAGAATCATCCACAATGCAGGCCATCCAATCATAGTACTGAAAAATCAACCCCATATGGAATATTAATAAATATAATAACAAGTAAGTGAGGTCAGAAGTTAAAATGTATGTGTTCGCCTTGCGTTTTAGTGTACGAGTTATTTCGTGTCCAAGTTATACTTCTTTCTTTCTATTGTTTTGTGTGTCTGTGATTTTTTTATGATCTACAATGTGTGGCAAAACACACATTGTAGTAGCCATAAGCACACAAGTTATTACTTCGAGAAAACCAATGGGGAGAAAAAATACTGAGCTGGTATATTTATAGAGCTGGTAAGTCCCGCCACTTCAGCTAACCCCACTGGACCTCTAGTTTGAAAATCCAATGCAAGTGAATGAGAGAAAATAATTATTTTCTCAATCCTGTTTGAATTTTGCAATGAATGTGAACATGTTGTCTGTGAATTTTTTATATAATGTTTCGTGTAAATAATGGTACAATTTAGCGGGTAGAATTTCCATACGGTTACTAGACTTTGTGTGAGAGCATTTTGTGGACTACTACTCTTTCGACGTGTTTGATACACGCAACCCGTGAACGGACATGACTGACATCAGGTTCAAGTAACGTTACACACAAGCCGCGCGAGTTACTCGTCTATTGCAGTTTGGCAGGTGGTTATGTTGCCCGCCCGCATACCACCTCCCATGGCCGAAACTGGTATTACGACACCTGCCGGGCCGGGGCTAGTAATTTAGCATGCTAATTTAGGTTTATATCTCAGCAGCACTATAACTTGTCAGTTTTTTAATGACATTGTTACGGTCCCTGGTCTAGGTCAGATGGTAACAAACACCAACAACAATTCCTTTAGTTCACTTGAATTTATTATCATTTTAGATCTGTTTCTTTGTTTTTCTGTTTTTTTTTTTTGTTTGTTTTGTTTTTAAAAACAGCATTGCTTACCATTCACCAAAACAATATTTTGAAAACAAATTAACAAAGAAAACAAACAAGAAAAAGTAGAAGCATATCTTCAGGGGTGAGCTTATGCCAAAATAATAAACCAAACAAAACTAACTTTCCCAAGAAAACTACCTTACCTGTGAGCCAAAATAAAAGGAAAACAAAACATACAATGAGACTACCCTACCTCTTAAACTATCAACAAACAGGAGAAAACAACGGCCTTCCAGCCTAAAAAACAAGGCACTCACCCCCTACGGCTTCTCAAACAATCACAAACATAGAGATGGAATCATCAACGGACGTTTTAACACAAATCCCTCAGGACCAAAGTATCCATAGAAGAGCACATTAAATCACACAACTGTGTTACATTTTCACAAAGCGCAAACACACAGTACAACACCAGTCGTAATCAATGGCACAGAGCGCCTCTCAAGTGGAACTCCAGGGAATTTATGGTCCAGGCCTCTTCTCCGATCCAATCACCATCAGCATGTTGTTAGATCCAGGACCAATCCTAAAGGAGAAGGAGACAGCAGCAACAACAGCAGAAACCACATAGCTGCATCACGTCACAACCGTAACACCCCCACCCTTAAAATTACAAATAATTATTTGTAGCCATAAAATTAGCCATAGCCAATTCCCCAACTAACAGGGTGCACGTGACAAGGCATCGGCAAGTATATTTTCACACCCCTTCTTGTGCCGAATCTCCAAGTTAAAGCCTTGTATCAACAGAGACCAGCGCATCAGTCTCTGATTCGAATTTGCCATTCGGAAAAGAAAAACCAGAGGATTATGGTCAGTATACACCAGAATAGGAACATTACATGCATCAAGATAAATTTCGAAATGTTGAAGTGCAAGCAACAGCGCGAGAGCCTCTTTCTCGATTGTGCTATAATGTTGCTGTGATTTCGTGAATTTCCTTGAAAAATAGCATACCGGGTGATCAATTCCCACAGCATCTTCCTGAATAAGGACCGCACCTGCTCCCACCTCACTCGCATCCACTTCCAATTTAAATGGTTGTGAAAAATTTGGAGCTGATAGAACTGGGGCACTGCAGAGCAATGTTTTAACCGCTTCAAAAGCTGACTGACACTCTGAAGTCCACTCAAAACCTCTAGATGGACTCAGTAAGTTGGTAAGGGGTGATGCAACTTCAGCAAAGTTCTTACAAAAAGCTCGGTAATACCCAATCATTCCCAAGAAACGACGCAACTCTCGTTTCAGTTTTAGGAGCTGGGAAGTCACTAATACACTCCACTTTTGTATTAACAGGACACACTTGCCCTTGACCCACACATTTCCCAAGGTATGTCACAATAGCTTTACCGAACTCACATTTGGCAAGATTCAATGTAAGCGATGCATCACTTAGTCGATGAAAAACTGAATACAAATTTGTTAGATGCTGCTCCCAGTCAGATGAATAAACGACAATGTCATCTAGGTACGCCTTCACAGTTTACTAACCCAGCCAGCACTATCCTCATCAGGCGTTGGAAGGTGGCGGGCGGCATTTCGCATCCTGAAAGCCATCCTTTTGTACTGTAGGAAGTGATCAGGTGTAACAAATGCAGAGATTTCTGAAGCTCTGGCAGTCAAAGGCACCTGCCAGTAACCTTTTAACAAGTCGAGCTTAGTCACGAACTTTGCAGCGCCAACCCTATCAATACAATCATCCATCCTTGGTAAAGGATAGGAATCAGGTTTTGTGATGGAATTTACCTTACGGTAATCTGTGCAGAATCTAAATTTCCCATCTGTTTTAGGCACCAACAGACAGGGTGAGCTCCAAGAACTGGAACTAGGCACAGCAAAACCATGTTCTAACAAATATGCAGTCTCTTCTTGCATTATTCTCTCTCTGATGGGGTTTACACGATAGGAATTTTGCTTGATCTGGAAAGCAATCACCCACATCAATATCATGTTCCAACACTGTGGTTTGACTAGGCACATCAGAAAAAAGAGCAGGGAACTTCTTTATGAGTGTCATAATGTCATCTTGACAAGCTTCACTTAGATAACACAGGTGGGACTTTAAATCCACTAAAAGTTTTGAATTGTCTAGCCGAACACATGACACCTCGCATCCTAAGCCCATTCCTCCTCAGGACAGTATACAGCTGCCATAGTCGCAGAGATGGAATCAGTGTTTTTATTTTGCATACTCTGAGCTACATCTTCCTGAGCTACACCCCTCATTACATAGGCTTTAAGCATGTTAATATGACACACTCTGAGGTCTTTCGCTTTCTATCAGGAGTATTAATAACATAAATCAGTGTCACTTAATTTCTGCTTGATGGCGTAGGGACCCGAGAACTTTGCCTGGTAATGGCGACCCTGGAAGAGGAAGAAAGACAAGCACCACATCACCCTCCCTGAAAACTCCGAAACACACTCTTCTATCTGAAGCGGGTCTTCATTTTACCCTGCGTGCAGCCCAACTCTGAAAGTGCCATTTCACGAGCTCGGTGTAGGCGTTCTCTGAACGAAGTAACATACTCAAGTACACTAGTTTGGGGAGCTGTCTCTGCCAACAACTGTTCACGAAACAGTTTTAACGGGCCTCGCACAGTATGCCCAAACACCAATTCGGCAGGACTAAAACCCCAAAGATTCCTGAATGGTCTCTCGTACAGCAAACATGACCAAGGGAACGCCCTCATACCAATCTTTCCCAGTTTCAAAAACAGTATGTAAGCAACATACTTTTTAATGTCTGATGAAAGCGTTCTTGAGCGCTCCCTGTGACTCTGGATGATAAGCGCTGGAGAGTTTATGCTTCACTGACAGAGAGTCCAGAACCTGAGAAAACAGCTTGGAGGTGAAATTCGTACCTTGATCTGACTGTATAACTTTAGGAATACCAAATGTAGAGAAAATTTGACCAGCTCCTTAGTCACCTTCTTAGCTCTAATGGTACGCATAGGAATCGCCTCAGGATAACGAGTAGCCGCACACATTAGAGTAAGCAAATACTGATAACCAGACTTCGGTCTTGGGCAATGGACCAACGCAATCAATAATAATTCTCTCAAATGGTTCCGACACAATTGGAATAGGATGAAGGGGAGCATTAGGAATTCCCTGATTAGGTTTCCCAGCTAGCTGGCACACATGACACGACCGACAGTACTCTGAAACCGCTTTCTTCAAGCCAGGCCAGTAAAAATAGTGAAGGATGCGACTAAAAGTCTTATTTACCCCTGAGGTGGCCAGAGAGAGCATGATCATGAGCTAAACACAAAATCCTGTTCACGATACTTATCAGGAACCACTACCTGAAACACAGTCTTCCAGCTCAGATCCTTCTCCGATGGAGACCACTTACGCATTAGCACTCCATCCTGCCAAAACATACGCCACATCCTTATCTGCTACCTCATTCTTTTGTACAGCCTCAGTGAGACATTTTACTAGTGATGGGTCAGCTTTCTGCGCAGCCACCAGCTGTTCTTTGCCAGTTCCCCACATAGACTCAAACTGGACTGCAACATCCTGGTCAAAAATCACGCCCATTAGGGGAAACATCCGGCACACATTCCTTTTCGATCCACTTGATCAGTCATAAATGTTTCAGACACATCTAAAACATCATCAAACTTCCTAGCCTGAGCACGGGTTACCGCACAGGCAGTAAAAACAGAAGGAAACTGTTGGCTCATGTCAACCTGCTCACAAACCTCTGGCTTGTCCACAACAATGGGCTGAGGAAACACCTTACCACCAGCAATATCATTGCCTAATATTAGACCTACTCCTTCTATTGGGAGCTGAGCACGTACCCCTAAACATACAACTCCAGTGAACAAATCAGATTGAAGGTAAACAGAGTGCAAGGGAACTTTAACACAGCCAAGCTCAATACCACGGATTAACACACTGGATCCGCAGTACGACTGTTCTGAGAAATCCAGAGCGCTTTCCACAATAAAAGACTGAACCGAGCCCGTATCTCTTAAAATCGTAATCGGCTTCAAATTTCCCTGCTCACCTGAAAGAGATACTGAACCATTCATAATAAATGGACAGTATAAATTGGTATGCGGGTAAATAGCATTTAACACAGAGGGAGCAGTATGAACAAGCGCAACTCCCTTTAGATTCTCAGGGGGTTTATTCTGATTCCAGCGCTTACAATCTGCAATCAAATGACCTGGCTCGCGACAGAAAAAACACACACGCCTCTCTCCTCACGGGCCACATTTGTATTACGAAACCCACTCGAGGCTGCCTCTTTATTTTCTCGTTTCCCTTTACCCCTAAAAAAAAAACCTTGAGCTGTCTCTCACAGGGAGTTCCAACAGATCGAAACATGTTTCTCCCTACTCACAGACGGAGAAAAACTGTTTTGTGCGTGAGCACAAATTCATCTGCCAAAACAGCTGCACTAGCCACAGACACAACCTTCTGTTCATTCAGATACACAACGATATCCTCCGAAACACAACCTTTAAAGTCCTCGAGCAACAACAGTTCACTGTAATTGCTCAAATGTTCTAACTCCACTTGCTGCACACCATTTGTCAAATAAAACCGTCTTCTCACGAGCAAACTCGCAAATGTTTGACTGGTAATTTTCTGATGGTTTCTGAATTTCTGGCGCATAGCTTCAGGTACCAATTCGTATGCTCTCAAAACAGCAGCTTTAACAGTGTCATAATTCAAACTTTGCTCAATAGGTAAAGATGTACACACTTCCTGAGCTTTACCCACCAACTTACACTGCAATAACAACGACCACAACTCTTTCGGCCAATGCAATGTAGCTGCTATACGCTCAAAAGCAACAAAATTGAGAGTCTGACCTCAGTCTCTCTGAAAGGAGGAACAAGTGAAATGTATTTACTCACATCAAAGCTGGTAGCGGACACACCAACAGAGGGAATACTGGGTAGACTCTATCATGTGTAGGTGAAACTTGTACCCCCTGGCAGAACGAGAAGATGGTGGTCTAGATCTGGGCACAGGCACAGGCACATTAGATGGCAATTTGGTTTGAAGTTCCAACCTGCGGATCTTAAACTTGCTATCAGCCTCTAACTCCAGAGTCCAAAATGAAGAAGCTGTGCTTCATAATCTTGTTTTTTTAACTGCAAGTCCAACTCCTTCAACTTAATAGCTAACATAGGATCAAATCGAGAATGACTAGGATCTATGCTAGGAAAAGAAAAGGTATCTCTTTTCTGACTGCCGCCTCAGCACCTCTCCTCAATTTCTCCATCCACAGATTCATTTGGCAAAATTCCAGCCTCCACCAATCTGCTATACAACTCTTCTTTAACAACTTTCTTTGGCCCCCTCCCTGAGGAACAACAATATTAAAGAAATCTGCAATTTGCAACAAATCAGTTTTACGACATTTATTAAATTCCTCCGTGGTCAGGAGACAACGTAAACAATGTTAAATCAAATTCCATGTTTACACCCCACAAATTCGTACCACACCAAAGGAAAATTACCAGGCAACAAACGCATGTGAAACTAATATCAATTACCTTCATTGATATGCAACTGGATGAGCCCCCAATTTATGTTACGGTCCCTGGTCTAGGTCAGATGGTAACATAAACACCAACAACAATTCCTTTAGTTCACTTGAATTTATTATCATTTTAGATCTGTTTCTTTGTTTTTCTGGGTTTTTTTTTGTTTGTTTTGTTTTTAAAACAGCATTGCTTACCATTCACCAAAACAATATTTTGAAAACAAATTAACAAAGAAAACAAACAAAAAAGTAGAAGCATATCTTCAGGGGTGAGCTTATGCCAAAATAATAAACCAAACAAAACTAACTTTCCCCAAGAGAAACTACCTTACCTGTGAGCCAAAATAAAAGGAAAACAAAACATACAATGAACTACCCTACCTCCTTAACTATCAACAAACAGGAGAAAGCAACGGCCTTCCAGCCTAAAAAAAAAACAAGGCACTCACCCCTACGGCTTCTCAAAACAATCACAAACATAGAGATGGAATCATCAACGGACGTTTTAACACAAATCCCTCAGGACCAAACGTATCCCATAGAAGAGCACATTAAATCACACAACTGTGTTTACATTTTCACAACGCAAACACACAGTACAACACCAGTCGTAATCAATGGCACAGAGCGCCCTCAAGTGGAACTCCAGGGAATTTATGGTCCAGGCCTCTTCTCCGATCCAATCACCATCAGCATGTTGTTAGATCCTGGACCAAATCCTAAAGGAGAAGGAGACAGCAGCAACAACAGCAGAAACCACATAGCTGCATCACGTCACAACCGTAACAACATCATTGCACTTATTTCTTCACATTCTTTTGATGCGTGTAGCTCATTTTCTGGATAGTTTTACCTCAATAATTACATATGGCACCTTTAAGATTTTTTTTTTTTTAAGTAAAAACAAAATAACTGTTTTTTTTTTATAAACTAGTAATGGTGTTAAAACTACTTGGTTACTATTGTAACCTCAGTTCCCTGAGTTAGGGAACGAGTATTGTGTAGCAATATTACGCAGTGTTACGCATTTGGGAAACTCCTTTTTTCGATTTACTGAAGCCCAAGGCGGATCCAAGATGGCGTCCTGCTAAGTTTGACTTTATCAGGCTCTGCTTACAACTGCTGACAAATATTCAAAATATACAAATATATATTTACATAGCCAAATTATACTATTTACAATCTTGTTACGCATATTTTTTTTACACAAATTCTTAATAGCGCACTTCACGTGTGTCCAAAACTGGGAGTTTCCACAACTATTCGTCTCCCGGTGAGATCCTATCTACTCCTCTTCCGGAGAGCCCAAAAAGAAAGGCAAAGCAGAAGATGGACGCCTGAATTTCCACTCTCTCTCAGCTAATAAACAGTCGTTTTGATGCCCTGGAGAAAATGGTGGTGACAATACTCTTAAAATTGAAGGGCTTAAAAAGACCTTATGTATGTGCCGAGTTGAATGATATTAAGGAAGAGTTGGCCATGTTGAAGCTAGACTAAATACTAAAGAAAAGAAAATGGAGCTCTGTGAATAAAATTGCAGGATTGGAGGTATTCTCGCCACTGGAACCTGCGTTTGCATGGAGTACCTGAAAAGGAAAATGCCAGAATCGAATTTATCCGCATTTGTGCAACCATCTTTCCAGAGGAAAGCAAAACTCTTCCAGATAAGATCGACTCTGTCCACCGCATTGGAAAGAGGCTTCTGAATACTTCAAGGCCATGCGCGATCATTATTCAGTTTTCCTCACGTGTGATGAGAGATGGTGTGTGGAAGAGCAGCGAAATGGATGGCTCACAGTTCGAAGCATTCAGCTGGAGTTCTGACTTTGAAAAACCTTTTTGCTGGGGACATTTTGCACTACTTTAGTGACCCGAATGGACATTTTCTGCTTAGGATAATTTGTTCCAATATCGGTGGCAATACTAATTAATATCTATGGGTATAATAGTTCTCATGAGAATGATCTACTAAACGATGCAATAGAAGGTAAAATTCTGCTGTGGCTTAATACATACCCAAGTGCTTTAGTTCTCAGACAGTCCGAATAGACTTCTGGCTTGTTTCACAATCTTTTAGGGATTTTAATGTTTCTGTTTGCATTCTCCCTTCACCCATGACTGATCATAAAGCACCTCTTATCCGATCCCCTCTATCTTCAGTTATCTCTTCTTCAAGACATAGAGCCTCTTATGGGAAGCTTAACTCTTTTTTGCTTAGGCGTAATCAATTAAGAAAAAACATTTTATTTTTGATTGAATTTTCCTGGGTCAAAGCACAAAAAGAAAATAAATACAGTCTCAATTGGGAACTTATTAAACATGAAATTAGCAAGTGTGCTAGGAATTTTGGCAGCCTTCTTGCTAAACATAAAAGACTTGAAGAAGTATTTTATGTGCAAACTCAATTAGACTCCATATATAGAAATAAGGCAGAGGGTGCTTTTATTCGCTCTAAAAGAAGGTGGTTAGAGCAAGGAGAACAAAGTACAGCTTATTTCTTTAGAATGGAAAATAATAATTTTCTAAATTTAACTATTAACTCTTTAATTTCAAACGGTAACGATTATTTCGAATCCGAAATCGGCACATTCTGTGTGTAGGGAACCTACACAATAATAATATACATAAAATGTATTTAAGGGGGGCCGGAATGGCCAATTTAGCTCAAAGGGAATGATTCATTGATTTGCAATGAATCTGAACCGAGTCACTTATGGAACCGAGCAAATGAATCGTTTAGAGTTCATTCGAACGAGCCGTAATATAACCTTTATAAGGATATAAACCCAATTTATAGTGAAACACTATGTCTTAGCAATGTAACTTTAGATCGACAGTACAAGACATTAAATATGCAAGCACAACACAAGGCAATTCATCTTTTCAAATATATGGAAGACTTTATTAGCTATTCTAAACACAGAACTAAATTCTAAACACAATCACACACACACATTCATACAGTCGCGAAAGGAAAGAGTGAGTTGGAAAGAGTGAGAGAGAGAAAGTTTCAACTTTCTAATGCACGTAAGACAACATGACCTGAAAGGACCATCAAGCAGTAATTTAAACCTTCGTCCTTAGATAGGTTATTTAATTTACATTAAATGCACCCGATCAGTTAGAGTCTGAGGTAGGCCTACTTGCTTGCGCTTGTCTGTGCGTCAAGGGGATTCCTTTGTCTTGTTGCGTTGAAAGGGGGTTCCCCGGCCGGTCCGCGTGGCTGGTTGTCTTTGAAGTGCCTGGAGGTTTCGCTGCCGATCACGTGTGATAAGCAAGCGAATGAGAGTCTTTTCCAATTCGAAGCGCGTTGCAGGGAAGACGTTTGAAAACGATACTTTGCAGCTAACTTAACTTTGAAAACGAGACTTTCACGAAAAAGGAAATAAAGGAAAGAGATAAGAATAAAAACGAGTCAGATGGCTTGAAGCTGTTTGAACCCCGATCTATGGGTTCTGTCTGCTTGGTCTGGTAGAGTTGTTCTCAGAGAAAAACACAGAAACACTCTTTAAAGAGAGGCACACACTTAGTTGCAAAACAAAACTGAACTGTTTCAAAAACTGAACTGAACCGAACTCAACTCTGAACTGAACTGGACATGAGGTCCTTTGTTCAAAATCTTTAACTTAAAGTTAGTGCAACCTCTTAGCCAATGAGAAGTGGCCCAATTCTAGGAGGTGGATCTGCCTTCTTATCATAATTTATGGTCTGTGCTCTGCCTGTGGCTGGTCTCCAGCACTAAGCAGAGAGACAAAGATCATAGTTTAAACATTACGATTGTTATAACCATAAAACGAAGCATATTACACAGATTTCGATCAAGCCATCTTTCGAATTAAGAGAATACTGATTTGTTTAAGACTAGAACACGATGTTCTCATTCACACTTCTGAAACCTAACAGTTATATCACAATTACATGACCTATATGTGATCTAAGCATAATAATCACAGACAAATTGCATAACATATAATAACCACACACATATATTGTATGAACAATAGCAAGCATAAACTTGAATGTTTGATTAGAGTCCCTGAGAATTGTTCTGAAGTGAGTTCATGATCTTGTGTGGGAGATCTCAGATCTCAATAGTGAGGTCAGGCAAAGTTCTTGCTGATATATGTGTTAGAGAAAGGAGACCTGGGTTCTGTGGAACATCTCTGTCCGGGGGTCAAAAGGGTCTTTGTGCAAAGGCCTCTCGTTCCCCCACTTTGGATCCATCTATCTTGATAAAACATTAAGATATTGACATGTCTCTTCCTGTTTTAGTGGTCATCTCTTGGCCTGCAGCCATAAAACGTGGGGGTTTGCAGACAATTTGGCGCAATCCTTGACTCTGGAATGTGAGCTCCAGAAACTTTGAGTTCTGAATCACGTGGGGGAATCCCATGAGGGATTCATTTGATTAATCTGTGTTTGGGTTCGCCTCAATTCTCTACATATCCCCCCTTCGATCGATGGTGGGTTGAGAAGAAGACATCATCGAACGCTGGAGAAACAGAAGAAGAAGAAGCAAACACACAGAGCAAACAACAAGGCAACACCTCCAGACTGGTCACTTTACTGGTGCAGGGCATTAGATTGTCTAGGCCTAAACAGGTTCACTCTCTCCATTTAGTCAATCAGGTGGAAAAAGTTTAGTTCAATTTTAGGACCGCTATTCTAGTTTGTTTTAAAACGGTAATTGAACAACTTTTGTGACTAAATTTGATTTGTTTGTTTTCTTCTCTTCCAAATTGTTCTAGGTTTAGACCAATTTACCTTTCAAACTTTGATCCGAATGATGCAGGGAGTTCTCTGACTAACATTCATTTTAAGGTGACTTGCAAACGTCAGGCGTGGTGCGTCAATCCTTATAGTGTAACCTTGACCCTTATGGGGTAACAGGGATTTTACCTAATAAAAGGAGGAAGAAAGGGATTGAAGAGGTAAAACAAAACAAAGCAGTTGAGTGACTCAGTGTTGTGAAGTGACAGGTGTCACAATGTAATGAGAGGTGTTACACTTGTTGGGTGTATCGCTATATGTTTCCTATGGAAAGGATAGCTAAGTCAGTGTTGCACTTTCAGTGTCTACCTGTGGGAAGAACATGTTTGTCGAATGTTTTTCATGGTAGATGTGTATGTTAGTACAGTGTAGTGTAGTGCATGTACTGTACATATGCAGTATGTATGTCAGATCTGTCTCAGTCTGTTTTGCTCCCCCTTTGCTTGATGGCTCAGCTTTGATGAGCTTGTCGCATCTTTGCCTTGGAAAGGGATCTTCTGTGATCTGCTGGGGGTCAGTCCAGTAAGGCAGGAAGTTCTCTGGCAGACATTGGGAGGTGGTTTGGCATGGATGCGTGAAGCTGTAGTGCAAAACGTGGTCTCCATTGTTGCCTTCCTCTTGTGATGCCTTCTGGTTGTGACAGACTGTCTGACTTCTGTGCTTACTGTTGTAGCTGTAACGCACATATGGTTCTTGAGTTTGGAGCTTGTGGTGTGATGGGTAA
The DNA here is from genome assembly GCA_030378365.1 of Hybognathus amarus. NCBI lineage: Eukaryota > Metazoa > Chordata > Actinopteri > Cypriniformes > Leuciscidae > Hybognathus > Hybognathus amarus. The sequence continues at coordinate 21,532 of JAQIUQ010002409.1, read as the reverse complement.
CCAGGATGGTGTTTTCTGGTACCTCTGGGTGTTTGTCAGTGGTTGACGGTGAGAGGCCACTTTGTTCTGTGTTGTTGTAGAACAGGTGGTCGTCTCAGGAAGGTGTACAAGGTGATCACTGGTCTTCCGTGTTCAGCTTGTCTTCGATTAACATTTGCAGTCGCCTCAGTAGTTGCTCCTTGTCTTCTGAGGGGAGACTGTCTTGTTCTTGAGCACACTCAGGGGTATTTGGCTGAGTGGTGCAGAGGTGGGTTTCGTTGTCGCTTACCCACATAGAATGCTTTTGGATGCACTCGTTGACTCCAGTTGTTTCCTTTTGAGAAGCGTGGCTGGTCCCATGACTGTTCCACGTGGTTGGAGTGGTAGCTGTCGTCGGCATGGGAGTCAGGTGCGCTGTGCTCCTGATGAAGGACTGTGGAGTAGTCATGCCACTGGGTGTCTTCCAGTGCAAGGCTTGTGTCTTGGCTGATGGAGTGCGACACTGTGGATGTTTTCAAACCTTTCTTTGACGTCATCTTTTGTTTGATGTAGGCCTTGTGTGTCAGGTCACGTATCTGTTGAAGGGACATTGTGACAGGGCAGGCCATGATGCCGAGATGATGACTCAGTCCAGGGTGCAGGTTTCTCAGGAAGAGGGTTTTGAAGTTCACATCCTCTTCAAATTCAGGCTTGCTATGTGCACCGAAGTAGGCTTTTCGGAAACGGTGATAATAGGCTTGGGGAGGCTCTTGGCGACCTTGTTTGGTTTCCAAGGCGATTAACACACCGTGTTTTGACTCTGGACTTGTGAATTCTTTAAGCAGGATCTCACGTAGCAGCTGGTAGTTTGACTTGACATGAGCAGGTTGTCGGTCTAGGAAGCTTCGTACCTCTTGGCTGGATGTGGCTCTGAGGAGGTATAAAATGTCTCTGTCAGTCATATTGGGTCTCACCTCTAGGAGGAAGTCGACATCTTGGAGGTAGGCCTGGATGCTGTGGCCCTCCGTGGAGTTCGGGTCGAACTGGGTGATGTTCTTAGCCAGCTGGTTGAGATCTTTGAAGGTCATTCCAGGTGCAGCTTTGGAGTCTGGCTGGATGATCTCTCTTTGCTTGTTGGCAGGGAAGAGTTCTGTGGTGAAGGCCGGTGACATTTTGGAGTGTGGCCATTCACTTCTTCCGTCGTATGACAGTTCTTTGATGGAGGACTCTGTTCGGCTCAGCAGTGATGATGCTGAGGGAGGTCTCTCCCTTCTTGGCTCTGGTTTCTGTGTGAAGACATGCTGGAGTTCATCTCTGACCGCGTAGAGCTCGCCGTTGGCGTCGTCTCGCTGTTGGATCAGATGGTCCATTTCAACGCTGCACCTTTGCAGGTGGTCTTCCAGAGCAGTGATTTTAGAGTTCTTACTTTCAATGTCAGCTTTGGCTTTCTCTAGCTGATGTTCAGCAGACTGGAGTTGGTCTTCCAGGTGTTTCTGGACAGTCTTTAACTCTTGTTTGTCACGTTCAGTGACTGCAAGGGCTTCTTGGAGCTTGTCAACTTGGGTCTTTGTCTCTTGCTCCGCTTCGTCGGACACTTTGAGCTGGTCTTTGCAGTGTTGATTGTGCAGCAGCTCTCTCAGGAACTCGGTGATCTTGAAGTCGTCCTGGACTTTCACTTCCAGCTTGTCTATGCGGCTTTGGGCACGTGTCAGCTCCTCCTGAAGGTAGGTGACGTGCTGGTGGCTTAGCTTTAGCTGGGCTGTGAAGGCATTGCTTAGGGAACAGGTTATTTTGGTTAGTTCCGCATGGCTTTGGTTTCGGCTTGAATCATGTGTCAGGAATCTTCTCAGAATTATGATTATTATTAAGAATAATAACAGTTCAATTGTCTTTGGTGTGAGGCAGTCTGTAATGCCTCTGAGCCAGGCGTCCATGTCTTCCAGTTGGGCAGTGGGGTTTGTGGTCCACGACATGTTGGCAGGCTTGGTGAAGAGACTGACACAGATCTGTGTGGTATAAGCCTATATGTGGTTGCACGGCTAAGTGTTGTTAGAACTAAGAACTATTGATAGTTGCGGACCAACTACAACACTCAAATAAACTTTTGTAAAAGACGATTGTCTCTGGTTTATTTGAAACTCGTATTGAGATGGTAATGTCTCCTATTGAAGTGTCACGCAAATGATTTAATCCAATATAGTGGTTAAGTTTATAACCAACGAGACGAAAGGGATAAAACGCAATGACAATAATGAGCAAATCTGAGTCTAACACTATTTTTGTAATAGTAATGACAAATTTTCAAATTTTAACTTAACTTAAGTTTCAAAAACTAACTCACCTAAAGTGATTAGATTTCAACGAGAAATGTAGAAATTATGAAAATTATGCAATTATAGTTATTACAAAAATAAATCTAGAAATCATTAGAAATGATCTGTCTAGAAAAAAGGTAGAATCTCAATTTCGTTTAATATTTCCTTGTTCTTTAAACTCAAATTCGAAATCTGACAATTAATAATCATAAACCAGCATTTTCTTTTTCAAAGTAAAATGCAGGGAAAATAATTAATAATGGTACACCAGTATTTTCCTTTCAGGAAAATATGCTTAACTTTAAAGTAAAGTGTGAGAAAGTTAAAAGAAGAAACAAGAAAAGATCGACGGGTGTATTAGTCGATGTGTCTAAAGGGTTAAATTACTTTAACGTTGTTCAAACAGACACTGTATAGCTAACCGCTGGGGTTAGTATTGGTAACAGTAACTAATGCTAAAGGCTTTAGCATAGGCCTCAATGTAAACAACTGCTCAGCCTAGCGTAGCTTAGCTTAGCGTCTGTTTACAATGGGGAGTGGGGGTCAGAGTTCACCCGGAAGTGTTGGTTAAGACTTCCGTGTTACGATCGTAACTATAGCGACCAAACGAACGCTAGTGGACGAACCGTGAATTACAGACAGTTGGTAAATAGCTTGTTAGAGTTCCATGCAATGCGGGAGCATTTCAATGTTCACAACATGCATGTGCAGTAACAAATCGATCATATTACGGGAAATGTCGGCGCATTTCACACTGTTCAAATAAAATACACCACTCGTAGCTGGGTTTACGACGTGGAGGCTTCACTCAAGTTTGTTGAGAGTGATATTAACTTTAAGCACGCGGCGGTGCGCTGTATGAGAACAATGAGGATCTCAATCTCTGTCTTTGTGCAGGGTTATTTGGCACACAAAACAACAGGGTTTAACTTGGTTCAGTTTCAAAACAAGCTTTACTTGACAAACTAAAATACTCCTATTCAATTACACTCGGACACGCGCAGTGTTTACACGATAGGTAATTGAACAGACAGAAAAGCATTAACTGTTTATTACGGAGATCAAAGTGGGACACGCACCGAGATCAAATAAATAAACAGATAAGCATTAAGCATTTATCACGGAGAAAGCAACGGAACGCGCATTGCGATCAGATAAATAACTTTAAGACCGTTATGACTAGATTCGACGGGGAACACGCCCAACGCTCTGTCAGGAGAATATTTTAACTTACAGGGTTAGTTTAATTACTTAGTTCAGGTTCTCTGATATAAACACACACACACACAACGTTATAGCCCTTCTGAAAGACTGGAACACGCAGATGTCTCTCAGCTATAACGAGGCATTTCTGGAATTAAGGAACACGCTTAATTCTTACCTTATTGTAGTGTGAGGTTTAATATCTTATTGCAGGTATAAAGAAAAACAAACAGGACGGCAGACTAGACTTTTCAGCTTTCTCTGATATAAACACACACACACACACCGTTATAGCCCTTCTGAAGACTCTGGGACACGCAGATATCGATCAGCTATAACGAGGCATTTCTAGAATTAAGGAACACGCTTAATTCTTACCTACTGCAGTGTGAGGTTATATATCTAGACTAGGCTTTCAGCTTTCTCTGGGAGTTTCACTCAGACAACAACAGCAGCAGCATTCAAAGGCGGCGCGCAGCGCGCGCGTCACACACAGACTCGCGGAGGTTCGAATCTCGCGTCCACCACAAAATGAAAAGATTAATTTCTTGATATATGCTTACAATTTAGGTTGAACTGCCCGCATTCTCCACCAAAAATAAATATGTAGGGAACCTACACAATAATAATATACATAAAATGTATTTAAGGGGGGCCGGAATGGCCAATTTAGCTCAAAGGGAATGATTCATTGATTTGCAATGAATCTGAACCGAGTCACTTATGGAACCGAGCAAATGAATCGTTTAGAGTTCATTCGAACGGGCCGTAATATAACCTTTATAAGGATATAAACCCAATTTATAGTGAAACACTATGTCTTAGCAATGTAACTTTAGATCGACAGTACAAGACATTAAATATGCAAGCACAACACAAGGCAATTCATCTTTTCAAATATATGGAAGACTTTATTAGCTATTCTAAACACAGAACTAAATTCTAAACACAATCACACACACACATTCATACAGTCGCGAAAGGAAAGAGTGAGTTGGAAAGAGTGAGAGAGAGAAAGTTTCAACTTTCTAATGCACGTAAGACAACATGACCTGAAAGGACCATCAAGCAGTAATTTAAACCTTCGTCCTTAGATAGGTTATTTAATTTACATTAAATGCACCCGATCAGTTAGAGTCTGAGGTAGGCCTACTTGCTTGCGCTTGTCTGTGCGTCAAGGGGATTCCTTTGTCTTGTTGCGTTGAAAGGGGGTTCCCCGGCCGGTCCGCGTGGCTGGTTGTCTTTGAAGTGCCTGGAGGTTTCGCTGCCGATCACGTGTGATAAGCAAGCGAATGAGAGTCTTTTCCAATTCGAAGCGCGTTGCAGGGAAGACGTTTGAAAACGATACTTTGCAGTATCGTAGGTGCTTGATTATTTCAGGGTGTGTGAAAGGTGGTAGTGCTTCGGGTCTTTCGTCCATTCTGTGGGAGGTCGTATGGGTCCACACTGTATGTTGATGTCAAGTAGTTTCTCTAAATAACGCTGCTTAGTGTTGTTATGTAGTCTCTCCCGATAGAGTTAAACGCGTGACGTCACCTCCTCATTCTCAATAGCATTTTTCCGACGGTAGACTTAAAAACTAAAAACTATTTAAAACTATTCTATATACTACTATAAAACTATATACTACCCTTAAAAACTATTCCATTGTCCTTGAGTTGTTTGTATTCAGTCACAAAGTCTTTTAAGTACTCCTCAAGAGGACGGGGCTTACTTTGTCCACTAAACATGGCTACAATGAATGGATCAAAAGGGCCACACTTCACCAGTATTGGACATAATTGGACACCACTACTTCTGAAAAGTGGGATGCCGTCAATGTTTACGCTGAGGTGCACATTATTACTTTCCATCTGACTTAAATAACGACATACACCCCGGTCAGGGGATCTCTGGATAATCCGTAATTCGTTTGTAATTATAAAACGAAAATTCCGTTTTTCTGTTTTTTGTTTCAAATAGAAAAACCAAATAACCGTTTTTGGTGTCAGAATCAAAAAACGAAAAACCAATTAAAAACTGCCCGTTTTTCGTTTTTGGAATTCATTTTAATCGTTATTCCTTTTTGAACAAAGAATGAAATGAGTCTTTGAACTTCTGTCAATTCGTTTTTCGTTTATAAACCAAAAACGGAAGTCACGTGGTCCATTCCTTTTTTGAAAGCGAATGTAACCGGAAACACATTCACAATAAAAGTAACTACAGTTAGCGAGATGATTGTAGACTAAAACTGAACTAATATAACTTTTTTTAGTACAACTAAAGTAGCACTGGGTGTAAAAAAAACACTTTTAGTTAACTGAAATAAAAATTAAAACGAATAAAATAATGACTCTGGCTCTTAGGGAGAATTAAACATTTTTAAGACCATACAGTGAAGCAGGGCTCTGCATTGTAACTCTTTCACTAGCATAAATGCCCTAAAATTATTTACAAGCATAGTGGGTGAGTGAAGACTAAAACCAACTGTAAATGTTATAAGGTTATATTATACTTTTATACATGTATATAGTTCCTCCTCCAGGTTGTGGTATTATTATAGCCTCTGCAGTGGACAGATGTAGATTTAGCCAGAGCCAGGATGTCATTGTGCAAAAACAGCCTCCTCCTGAGAGCAGCACATTCCCCTTGTAGTGTTTTACATCTGCTTTACTGAAGTTAAAGATAATAAATAATGCTCTCCAATCTTTTTTACATAAAGTGTGGTGTTGGTTGTGTGTGCAAGAGAAAGAGTTGCAATGCAGAGCCATGCTTCACTGTACCGTTGAACATTATGATGTACATTTGTAATTAAAGTCATAAGCTGACATCATCCAATTCCACAAAAGTAGTGCCACAAAATCCACAAATATGTGGCTTAACATAAACCATACATATCTGAAACAAAGTGACAACAAGGCCCTTTTATGGTGCCAGAGGAAGGAGTGGTGTTCTGCTTTGTCCTGCCTGTACCGCATTTATTTGAAGAGAGAGTGAGATGGGGCCAGTCCTGCTACTATCATCATCAGTCCTTAAACCATGCACACAGTGCACAGGCTCACATCCTCCAGGTATTGGGGAAAATCTGGGAGGCCCTGACACAGAGGACCAGGGAGAAAAACTAAATGCTAAAAAATTAAAAGTAAAAAACTAAACACTTTTATTTTTCTTTACATATACCATAAGTACAGAGAACTACCTTTACCCAGTGGTTCATCAAACAGAATTAAACCCCCAAAAAGCTCTAAAAGATCTGAAAGTCCCAGCTCATTTTTGACCGAGTAATGCTGGGTTTCACACACTAGTAATGAGAACTACAAGCAGCATTAACCCTTGTGAATCCTTATGGGCATTTTTGTCCTTTTCAGTTTTTTTTAATAACTTTACCTGTGTTATTGAAGCTTGGGAGCACCAGACACGCGTCAGCAGTGGCACTCAACACGGATTGACAACACAACTGGAAGACAATACAATGCTGAATAAAGTCGTAGTTTTTGTTATTTTTGGACCAAAACGTATTTTCGATGCTTCAAAACATTGTAACTAACCCACTGATGTCACATGGACTAACTTGATGATGTCTTTATTTCTTTTCTGGACAAGGACAGTATACCGTACATACATTTTCAATGGAGGGACACTCTTGGACTAAATCTAAAATATCTTAAACTGTGTTCTGAAGATTACGAGCCAATTAACCTCTTTTAGTGCTGTTTAGCACCATTTTGTTTTAGTATGTATAAGTAAAGGAGAATACACTCATGAATATACTCATTCACTAATCCTATAATGTTCATTATTTCTGCTTGGCTTTTGGAGCCCTAATAATGTATGGGTTATTTATAAAACACTGGCTGAATGGACATTGTTACACTTGGACAGTATTACATGGCTACTCGATAGTGCAACTGACCAATAGCAGTTGAGTATTCCAGCTTGTATGTTAATGTTGTGTGTATTTTTCTCATTTTAGCTCCTGCGTCCATTTGGGCTGGAGACAGAACCAACCCAAAGCTGGACTGTAACCTACTGTCATATGACAGACTTCATACTGACAACTACTGGCGTGGATGCGGCATCACATGTTTTTCAACAAAACCTTTTTCACCTAGAATTTAAAGTGTGGATTAGTCATCCCCATCCCTCCATGTCTTCATCTCTTGTGAGTGGATATCATTTAAAACATTCTTAAAAGAACTGCTCATTTCTTCTAAATGTATAGTATTTATTGTTCTTGTCAAGTAATATTGCTGTTTTCCTGTTAATGAATGTACAGTATAAATTGCAAACATGCTTGTGTTGGACAGTTGTGGTTCACAGATTGTAGACATTTTAGAGGAGGTAGATGCTGTGTATTTAAAGGTGCTCTAAGTCATGTTTATTTGTACTATGTTATTTTTGTATATAAATCATTATTACAGTGGAACAAATTGCTATTTTTTTATTTGTAAATTAGAAAATGATTTTTTTAACCATTGCACAGCACCACTTTATCACCAATAATGTTTTATAACTTTGTAGTCAAATTGTTTTATGTCACATGTGAGAACAAATGCAAGCTATATTTTCTTTCAGATTATGTCATTTTTGTAATAAAGTCTGTATCATAGAATGATAACTTCTTTCTGTTGTTATTTTGTAGGTGTTGTAATTAAATGGCTTAAATGTAATTCAAGATAATTTAGTAAAACTACAGTTTTGTGTTACTATGGTTTTACTGTAATTTTACTACAATATTACTGTAGTAGAACCATTGTATCAAAACCATGGTTTTTAAAAATACCAGTTACTACAGTCATGGTTACTATGGTTTGTTTTACTGTAGTATTACTACGATATAACTATAGTAAAACCATGGTATCAAAACCATGGTTTTACCAGTTACTACAGTCATGGTTACTATGGTTTTACTGTAGTATTACTACAATATAACTGTAGTAAAACCATGGTATCAAAACCATGGTTTTTAAAAACCATGGTTCGCACCAAAATACCACGGTTACTACGGTCATAGTTAACTACAGTTTTACTATAGTAAAACCATGGTTAATTTTCGTAAGGGAACGGTTGACTTGGTAACAATGTGTAATTAGACCAAAGGTTCATTTTGCGCAGGAGTTGTCCTTTAAACTTGAACTCTTAACCCATAACCATAGAAGAAGAGTCTTAAAGCGGCAGGCACCCAAAAATGTCAAAGCCTTTTATACAATTATGGTTGTATTGTTTAAATGAAATGCACTTGAATCTGATTCTTAAAAAAAATATAAAGCATAAAACAAGCTCAAGCCCTAAGAATATGTAGTGGGTTTTTAAAACATCTCCAGTTGTGGCAGATGCCGTTGGGTATCAGAAGACTTAAACTAATACTAGCATATTGGGTAAACCTGCAAGAACATAATGAATCCCTTCCTGCAAAGACTACACAGGAGTGTTGGGAACAGAGTAAATCTAATTTTAAGAGTTTTGGATGGGTTGTGAATAAAAAACAAGGAAAATGGGTTTGAATAGTATACAATATTGTCCTACTGTCAGATATTCAAATATCCCCACTTCACTCTAAAAAATGCTGGGTTGTTTTAACCAAAATTTGGGTCAAATATGGACAAACCCAAATGTTGGGTTAAAAATGTAATTTAAACAAACCCAATGGCTGAGTTTGACCCAAAGATGGGTTAAAACAACCCAGCATTTTTTAGAGTAAATCTTTAAGTTTACACAGTAGAACTGGTAGCCATTATATTGGGTTTACAGTGGGTAGATGAATGTAACACAAAATGTTTCAGTTGCATCTGATAGTTTGGCACTCACAAGCATAAAATCAGGGAAATCATGCAGGCCTGAAATGCTAATTGAAATATAGCAAATAATATACAGATTACATAATAAAAGTTTGAGTGTATGGTTTGTTTGGGTTCCTGCACATGTTTGTGTGAAAGGAAATGAAGAAGTGGTTATGTTGGCTAAACAATCCCTTAAATCACCAACAGTTGATTTGCAGGTTGCATTAAGTGAAACTGAGACATTTAAAAGATCACATTTTGCGATATAAATGATACAGGAAGACATTTGTATAGTATTCAAAGCTCTTTTGGCATGAAAAGGGAGATGAGTAAAAATCAAAGTGAAGAAAGGATGACATACAGGGCTCAACGAGACACCTCATCTATTAGGTAGACATGTAAATGGAGTGTGTTTATATTGCAATCAGTCAGAATCTGTCCAACATGTAATGATGGATTGTAATGAAAATGAAAGGAGGGAATTAAAATAAGTATTTAAAAAATTACATAAAAAAATAACACACACAAAAAAAAAACATCCTTGGAACAGCATTGAGGAAAATACATACAGTTAATGACATTTTTGAAAGAAACAGTTCTGATGGAGCGAGTATAAAGGACATTGCTAATTATACATTTATTATTATTTCCTTTTTTTCCCACTGTTTTCCCCTACATTTTTCTGATCCACACTCCAGTTCAGTAGGTGGCGGTAAAGGACCTAATAAGCTTTATCTTCTGTTTATGCCTGTGTGTGTTTGGGGGGAGAGCGGGGTAAGTTGTCACACGGGTAAATTCATAACTCCAACATGAACAGTATCTGCAAAGTTGCAGCGCTGAAAGTTTAGTGTAAGCAGAGATATCGTCTTTTAAAGCAGCAGTGCCAGTGGATTCCACAATCCACCCCTTCAAGGTAATCACCAGTATAGCATTATTTGACATTGTTCTCCCTGCAAACAGTACACTCATCACATGATCACAGCATAAACTAGCTCTAAACGAAGAGAACATTTGAAACACTGTACCTACATATATTGACCTCTGACACTTCAGTCTGATCCTGTAATCACAGGTTAGATGTCACAAGATCGCCAATGAGCAGAACAGACTGATTTCAATGTGGTCAGTATTTCTCTGTATAGCGGCCTTCTTTTCACATGAGATTAATGTACTCAGTGCAGTGCCACAACTTTTCTTGGGAGGAAAAAAAAAATAAAAAAAAAAATTAAAAAAAGAAGTGATCAGCTCCAACCTGCTGTTGATAATTCCGCTCTGGAAATTAGTATAACCGAATCACAACTTTAATATGACTAATTGTCAGCACTACATTGGAAAATCTCTCATTCAGTGTAAACTTTGGTGGCTCTTAAAAGAGCCGTTGTGTGTTGACGCAGACGCCGGTTTAAGCGCGCTCTCCGCGGATGCGGCGGGCCAGCTGAATATCTTTGGGCATGATGGTGACCCTCTTGGCGTGGATGGCGCACAGGTTGGTGTCCTCGAACAGACCGACCAAGTAAGCCTCGCTGGACTCCTGCAGGGCCATAACAGCGGAGCTCTGGAAGCGCAGGTCCGTCTTGAAGTCCTGAGCGATTTCTCTCACCAGCCGCTGGAAGGGCAGTTTGCGGATCAGCAGCTCGGTGGACTTCTGATAGCGGCGGATCTCCCGCAGAGCCACGGTTCCGGGACGGTAGCGGTGAGGCTTCTTGACGCCGCCGGTGGCCGGAGCGCTCTTACGGGCGGCTTTAGTAGCGAGCTGCTTCCTCGGGGCTTTACCACCGGTGGATTTACGAGCGGTCTGCTTGGTTCTTGCCATTGCTGAGGTCTTCTTCTCTTTTTATCCTGCTTGCGCTGGAAATGTTACTCTCTGTGTTACACGCCCGATTTTAAAGAATTGTGGCGCCACGAGCTCGTATAGTCTTGGCCTTGTGATTGGTTAGTAGGTGACGTCTGCGCATGAGTACCAGCCAATGACTGCGCGTTTCCTCTTTTCAAACAATCGGAGGGTTTCCCACTCGAGCGGTTTTGTTCCGCTGACTACTTTGGGCGCCTTTATACTCAGAACATTGTATTTATTTGTATTTACGTCCCAGTGGTTGTGCAGATTTCGGATTAGAACAAAATCACATTAGTTTGTATAAAAGCACTAGCCTAGCACTGCAGCGAGTCACATTATTGGGGCTCCATCCTACCGTGAAATAGGGGATCAGTAGATCAGCCCTGATAAAGGGGCAGAGGAACATTGATCAGATCCTGTTTTTCTGAAGCCGATTTGGTGTATTGTCGATCAGGCTTATATCACCCTCCATTTTAGACAATCTATTAGTGATGTGTCGTTCATGAACGATTCGTTCATTTTGAACGAATCTTTAATATGACTCGGGACTACCGAGTTGTCTCGGGAGTGATTCGTTCATTTTGTGTTACCCGCGCATGCGCATTGCGCACCACATGGATTCTGAATCTGTACTGGAAACAGAAATGATTAGTTCATCTCTCGAGTCTAAAGTTCGGGTTCGGGGCGAGTCCGAGTCTTTCGTTCTTCCTGTTAGTCCCATAGAGCCTATGCTGTCAGTACCGGAAAGAGAAATGATTAGTTCATCTCTCGAGTTCGGGTTCGGCGGGTCCGAGTCTTTCGTTCTTCCTGTCAGTCCATTGAGCCTATGCTGTCAGACCACCGGAAAGAGGAATGATTAGTTCATTTGAGTCTTCGGGTTTGAGTCCTTCGTTCTTTAGTCACGTGAATTGTCACCGTATTGAATAGCCTAATTCACAAACTAATTCACAAACTTTTTACAAACAAGCACGTAGATGATGCATAATATAATAGTAGTTAATTAATGTATAATATATAATAAAACACACCACAGATGCATTATATAGAAAAGAGACGGACAGGGACAATAATAAGGAATAAAGGAACTTTTGTTTATAATGTTTATTGAACATATTTTGTATTTTAATGCCTATATAACACAATATACATTCAGACGCAGTCAATACGAATGTTGCATTTGATGCGAGAGTGGTCACGTGAGAAAAGAACGCGAAGGACTCAAACCCGAAGACTCAAATGAACTAATCATTCCCCTTTACGGTACTGATAGCATAGACTTAATGGGACTGATAGGAAGAACGAAAGACTCGGACCCGGCCGAACCCGAACTCGAGAGATGAACTAATCATTTCTCTTTCCGGTGCTGACAGCATAGACTCTATGGGACTGACAGGAAGAACGAAAGACTCGGACCCGGCCGAACCCGAACTCGAGAGATGAACTAATCTTTACTCTTTCCGGTCCTGCTATATCGCACATGGCATGGCCCACAGACAGCACAGATCAGAGTTAGACACTGACGAGTCAACAGCTAACGTCTCGAGACATGAGAGGAGGAGAACAAACCTGATAAATATGAAGTTGCAAAGGAAAGAACGTCTCGGATCAGGAGGTGAGGTGAACTATAACAGGGTCACTTGAGACCCAGCAACTAATTAATAAACAGTTATTTCAGTTGCTTAATTTGGCTTTGGCTGCATTACCCTATAGTTATTTATGTTATTTTTACAAATGTAATCAATATTTTCGTTAGTACTAGATGTTTTGGGATATTTAAAATGACATTAATTATATAATGATGAAATGACCGAAATGACTCGATAAAAGATTCGTTCATTTTGCTGAACGAGACTCAAAGATCCGAGTCAGTAAAATGATCCAAACTTCCCACCACTACAATCTATTACAATATTCAATACATCACCAAAGCATGGCAAACAAATATTTTTTAATAACAGAGAAAATAGATTGGGTGGTGAACGCACATTAGGTGATCATCATGTGCTTATAACGTACACAACGTCAACTGTAAGGTTAATCGTGGAGGTAGATCTAGTCGTTAGGTGGATATTTTCTATCCTTGAACAAAAGTGAACAAAAGTGTTTAGTGTTTGTAAATATTAACAGAGAAAGGCGCTCGTTGACAGATAAAATGGGTGGCTCTTAAAAGAACCTTTGTTTCAGTAACAGAGTGTGTGATCCGTTTACTTTGATTTGGCGGGTTTCTCGGTCTTCTTGGGCAACAGCACGGCCTGAATGTTGGGCAACACGCCGCCCTGAGCGATGGTCACTCGGCCCAGAAGTTTGTTGAGCTCCTCGTCATTACGCACCGCCAGCTGCAGGTGACGGGGGATGATGCGGGTCTTCTTGTTGTCCCGAGCGGCGTTTCCGGCCAGTTCCAGGATCTCAGCAGTGAGGTACTCGAGTACCGCCGCCAGATAAACAGGAGCTCCGGCACCGACGCGCACGGCGTAGTTTCCTTTACGCAGAAGCCTGTGGACACGACCGACGGGGAACTGCAGTCCCGCCCTGGAGGAGCGAGTCTTAGCCTTTGCTCGGGCTTTTCCTCCGGTTTTGCCTCTGCCGCTCATTTTCAACTAAATTATTACAGACAATACAATAGACTGATGGTTTTTACGTCGCCACATACTGACTTTAAACGAGAGTGCCAGTCGCCCATTGGTTTAGAGTCTGCAAATATTCAAACCAATCACTGAACTTCCCCCCGAAAGCCCAACCCCGCCCAATCCCTGGCGTATTATCCCATATTGTTAAATGTGGGTTGTATGTATTGTCACAATTCTCTAACAGTGTGTATTCTGTCTGTACTTTGTTTTAAACATCCTATTTACTGTGATCACTGTCTGAACCCTCTTCCTCAGCTTTTCTTTATTTTGGCCATTTACAATATATTTCTTATAAACAAATAATGGATAACATTACTTTGTTGTCTTCTTCAAAACTGTTTTAACTTGTTTGTTCAGAATGAATGAGTCCGAGAGGTCAATATCACACACTTGCTTTCAAAACTGGGGCCTGTACCATGATGGTAGTTGAACAAACTCTCAGGGTTGCAGGATTAGTTTCGAGTTGACAAAACCAAACCAATCCAACCAGGCTTTGTTGGTACCATGATGCCGATCATCAACTTTCTCTGTTAACTCAGGCTTTGATCTTGAGTTTAGGAGTTTAGGTGTGACATCAGTAGCGAACAGCCAATCACATGCTGAGAAAGAGTAAAACTCATTCAAACTTATTAAAATTGATTTCTCGTGAGAGAAGTAACGCAAGTTCACTTATTAAATATAAGTATTAAAATATTAAGAATTTAAGCAAATTTACTCCGCAAGAATAAAATAGCTGTCTATGAAATAGGACAACTAAAAGAAAGTCACATTACTGTATATCAGTGCAAGTATATTTAAACTCACATGTAGTCATTTTATAGCTTCATGTATTGATTCTAAAGCGTATTTATATTACCTTTATATACTTATTCATTTAAAATATATGTAATAATAATTGATGAACTGAAATTGTACATGTGGGATTGTTTTAGGGTATAATAATTACAAAAATAATTTCTAAATCATACAAATTTATTTACTAAAAGACACGATTTTGTCTTTTAAAATCATCTGCTATAATATAGTGACCTTTAATTTGGAGTAGAAACAGGTGGAGTGACTTTATCGCGTCAGACATGTCACTTTGCTCACAGCTGATTGGTCCAAGTTCGGTTTGCAATCTCTAACCTGTAACATAACCTGCCCCCGGACCAGTAAGTTACTATGGCGATGAACACTGCTAAAAAACAAACCACTTTCATGGTACCTAAAACCCAGGGTTGGCACAAACTAAACTGAAACATAGCTGGCTAGCCACCTAAACCGGCTTCATGGTGTATAGGCCTCTGATCACATATTGATGTAAACGAGTTTTGCTCTTAATCAGAGTTAGTGGGTGGCTCTTAAAAGAGCCGTTGAAGAACAAACACTGGACTTTATTTCTTTTTGGGCGCTGCCTTTTTAGGCTTGGCGGCTTTTGGTTTTGCAGCTTTAGGTTTAGCAACCTTTGCCTTTTTAGGGCTCTTGGCTGCTTTCTTAGCGACTGCTGGCTTCTTGGCCTTCTTGGGGCTCTTCGTCGCCTTCTTAGCGGCCTTGACTGCGGGCTTCTTGGGCGATTTCTTGGCGGCGGGCTTCTTAGCCGCTGCGCTCTTGGGCTTCTTGGCAGCAACGGGTTTCTTGGTCGCAGGCTTCTTCGCTTCAGGAGCCGCTTTCTTGACCGGCTTCTTCTTGGTCTCGGCTTGCTGCTTGTTGAGCTTGAATGAGCCCGAGGCGCCGGTCCCTTTGACCTGCTTCAGGGTGCCTTTAGTCACCAGGCTCTTGATGGCGATCTTGACGCGGGAGTTGTTCTTCTCCACGTCGTAGCCGCCGGCAGCGAGCGCTTTCTTCAGCGCGGCGAGGGACACGCCGCTCCTCTCCTTGGATGCGGACACCGCTTTGACGATGAGCTCGCCGACGCCTGGACCTGCTTTCTTGGCTTTAGCAGCGGACTTCTTCTTGGGCGCTTTGGCCGGGGCGGCAGCAGCGGGTGCGGGAGCGGTTTCTGCCATTTCTCTCTTTCCGGATCAACTGTCTTTCAAACACTGTCTCTGATTTCAGCAATGAATGGCGCTCTAGCGCGCTGCACTCTTAAAATACACATGAGAACCTTATAGACTCAACCTGACCGCTCGGCGTCTGTGCGCGTCCACGAGTGAAGGGTGTTTTCTTGGGTGAAGTCGTGTTTTCTTCTCTTACAAATGGTTCAAAACTGGAGTGGTAAAATATTTTGGTTCAGCCAAAACAAACTGAACACCAAGCAGAGGTTCTGAGCTTTCACCGGAGACTAAAATACCCAATGATGAAATGTTTATTTTGCCTATGTCAGATCAAATCCAAGGCGAGCATCAGCCACGGGGAAAATCAGCGTGTAAATTTGATGGATATTTAAGTGGATAGGTTAATCAAAGCCTGAACCCGTCATCTGTGTGTTCAGCTAACAGTCTGAAATAGATTTTTATGAAATCAGCATCAGCGAGGCGCGTGAGGAGGCTTTAATACAGATATTTTTGGGGCAGCTTGATGCACACGAGCATCATCACTTACTGTGAATCTCATGTCTGGCCAGCAGATGATCTGTCCTTAAAATAATAATAATTTGTATTAATATGAATAATAAATATCCTTTCAATAAGATGATGTACATCATATCACCTAAATAAAATGTAAATCGTCATATCTTTCTCCTTATTCGTCATTTATCTGTTTCCATAATGTGAATAAGGATGTGTAAAAGCTCATTTAAAGCAAGGCAGAGCAAGTGACAAAAAAAAATGCTTTTCCCCAGTTTCATATTTCCCTTGTTCAGTTGCTTGTACTTTTCTGGACAATGTTTGAAACTTTGGATTGCAAGCATTCCTTATGCCATTGTCTCCTACAACTCCTTCACAGTCTCCTCCTGAATCGCTGGTATTCATCTGCTAAGCTAATGTGACAAAGAACAGGTCAAATATAAGATTGTTATATTTTGATTTAACCACCATTGAATGCTAATTCATAAAATAGTCATATAATTTGCACTATATGTTTGATATATTTGCACGGATGTCAGGGTTTTGGTCAGACTAGTACAAAGTTCAGCTCTAACCCAAACCATATCAAGATAATGAAGGTGCAGAATTACACAGCAGGTTTGACTGGGATCAGTAATAAAGCACGAGGACACTGGAGCTGAAGGGCTGATAATAACTAAGTTAAAACATTTTGAATTAAACAATCAAAAACAATTCAGTTGCTTAGACGTTTTCAACTTAATTCCAAAAATGTGTTTCTTGGAGTTGAAAACAATAGGGAATACAAGAGTATTCTGATCCAAGGCAATATTTGTGTTTGATTCATTTTCAGGTTCTCTCTGCAGCCTCGAAGCGTCTGTCAGTCATCAGATGGAAACAGGCCTGGACCCCTGTGACGTGTGGCATCAGTGTAAGATTGATGATCAAACCACAGAGACAGTGTAGTATCAAATTATATATATATATATATATATATATATATATATATATATATATATATATATATATATATATATATATATATATATATATATATATATATATAATCTACAATGTGTGTCAAAAATGTGCTGTATGCATAGATGTTATAGCCTAGTATATACAAAGTGTTGCAGGACATACAATATTTACTGGATGGCCCGATGTAAAGGAGAAACAACATTTAACATGACTAACTTATAGAAAACAAGGAAAAGCAAAGGCACAAATGCAATCAGGTCAGAGGCAGAAAGTTCTGTAAGAAAAAGCCGTCCCTGTAAAAAGTCACATATTACTATTATTTATTGTTCTTGAAGAGCCTAAATGTAAAGGCCCTATGGAAGAATATGAGGTTGGGCCACCTATTACAGCTGTTGCTAGTGCTACTAATACAATCAATCTTCTGGAATCTCCATGGGAGAGCCGTCCAGAAGAGACTCTAAGTCCGAGAACCAAACTCCAAACAGATATCGGGAGAAATGCATACAAGTGCAGCCTCTGCCACACCTGCACCATTGCATCCAGACCGAGAGGAGCTGCATGGGTGCGTAAGAGAAAACCACATGGGACAATGGGTTGAATCTATAGATGCAAAAAGGTCTAATTGAGCTTGACCCAACTTCTCCTACATGAGCCACACTACCTCGGGGTGAAGTCTTCACTTCCCGGGCATCAGCCCCTGTCTCGACAGAATATCCGCTCCCACATTCTGATGCTGTTGAGCTGAATCTCAGGAGTGGAACTACACTTCCCAGAGTGCACCAACAGCAGCAAACTGGTTGCTTGATTGTGATTGTCACTGATTTGGAGCACCTGGAAAAGCAGGTTCTCAGTCAGTCAGAAAAAAAAAAACTTCAGAGAGAAAAGGCTCCAAGTTCACTCGGAGGTTCAGTTCAAAGATGCCAATGGTCTGTAAAATGTTTAGTTACTTTCATGGTGTTTGTGCCTAATATGTGCAAGCTATGTTTCTTGTTTTGTTGTGTTAAGTGGTTAATTTAAAATGCATTGAAATGTTTAATTAACATGTTTAAATAAAATTGTAACTTTTGTTCTGTCTTTTAAGGTTTACAACCTAATTTGCTGGTCAGAACAATCAACTGACAAACCAAAAGGAAAATAAAAGTGATTGAGCAGAAATTTGAGTTGTGTCCTTTGGAACAAGAGGAGGACTTGACAGACGCCTCGGAATATATACTACCCTGAGTGATCGCAATTTTCCCTGGGCCCGTAGGAGGATCTGATAGGCCTGCTTGCAACGGTGACGTGACCTCAGACCCCCCTGATGGTCGATATGGGAGACACCAATGTGTTGTCTGTGAGAACCAACACATGATGGCCTCTCAGGTCTGGCAGTAAATATTTGAGAGCTCAAAATACTGCTGTGTGACCTTGATCTTGCGGAACGGATTTCCCCTCAGAGAAACCCCCTTGGTCCTCCTGAGTCACCACTGCAGGGGTCTCATGTACAGAAGACCAAATGTAATTACGTTGGACGCAGCTGCCATGAGACCCAACAGTCTTTGAAACTGTTTTACAGTGAGTGACTTGCCTAGTTTCACATTCTCTGCGACTGTGAGAGTCGCAGAAATATGTGCAGGAGATAGACGTGCCAAACAAGACGATAATAATCCTGTTTAAAACAATGTTGGAGAAATAAGGTCTGCAGATTTACCATTATTTAGCTTGATGGAGGAGTTGATGAAGGATCAGGATCCACATCATCCACGGCACAACAGCAGAGGAACGAACACATAAGCCGCTTTCCGACCGGAGGGACTTTTGCAGTTCCTAGAACCTAACGTTCCTATAACCCTTTTTTTCTCGTGTTCCGACCGCACTTATTTGGGGATTTTTTTTTGTTCCTCAGACCGTAGTTCCTATAACTCTTACAGTACCTAGTCTAGAGCAAGGACTTTTCAGTTCCCTTTCCCTAGGTCTACGTTGATTGGTTCAACTTATAAGTCATGCCCACTGTCAACCCGGAACTTGTAGCGCTCTCTGCCATACGCTGTGTGTTTTAGTAAAACATTACAACGAGGATTAAGACAAACATAACGCATTCAACCAGCTAATTGCTAATGCTAGCTAAACTTACCCATCGTTTTGTTTGCCTCCTGCGCTCTGCAAAACCGAGTTTGGGGGAGAGTAGTTCTTAGAACTGTTTAGAAGTGGACAGTTCCTATAACTAAGTTCCTGTACTTGGTCGGAAAGCGGCTATAGCCTTCCGTAGCCTGTTGAGGAAAGAACCAGTTCCTTTCCTCTTCTTACATTCTGTAGGTTTTTCTGAAAGGAAGAAAAACAATTGAATTATTAGAAACATCTCTGACATCCAATTAAGCAAAGATACAATGACAACTTACATTGGACTGTTAAATTCAAATCTGTAATGTTACAAATCCAAAGAGAATTTCAGCTAAATTTTGCTGAGCAACAGTAAATGTGACTAGACATAAACATGATAAAAACTTGAAAGAGCAACATCTCTATCTGTACACCTTACACTCTCCAGCCTTATTTCAGTCTCACCTGATGAGCTCTTGTTCACCGGTGAAGCCTCCATAAGGACATCTGACGTCTCCGTTGGCTTGATGGGAACTTGACCTAGCAGCGGAGGGCACATAAACTCCTCAAAGCTGTTGGACCTGGACAAACTCCTGTTGCCGCAACCGCCCTGTTGATATTGGCTTTTCGATCTATCACCACTTCGCTTCCACTGGACGATGTGCGAGCCTTTGCTGCTGAAGCTCTTCAACCCACATAACCACCTCTTCACATTTCCCACAGAGGGGGACAGAGATGATGTGGACATGATGCCCGGTGAAGACTCTGGGAAAACATTTTTAATAATATTAATAATCAATGTTAGGGGTCACATCAAATTGTGATTTATTTTTTAAACTTAATAACTTCTTCAATAAAAGCCTATTCTGACCTCCACAAGAGTGTTTCGATGAAGTGGACGGACGTCCATCATCTGGGCTCTGCAACTCCCTCTTCCTGTCAGCCGGACCTGTGGACAAAGAAACAGAAAACTCAGAAGACTGAGGGGTGAAATATCCTGGAAGCTTCTGGATCAGTGTCTGGTTCGGGTCTGGCAGCGGATCCTGATCATGAACGTCGTGATCAGGATCCGCTGCCAGACCCGAACCATATCAGAACCATACCCAGTTCTGATATCAGAACCGGGTCTCCAAACCTCCTGACCAGCCGTATTGCAAACATCAAATAGTTTGAAATGTTTTAATAATAATCAATAATGTCAGTGGTCAACTACAAATTGTTACAATAGTTACTCTAATTGAAAAGTTTTTTTTAATAGAAGGAATAAAATACATGTGATAACTTTGACTAAATTAATGTGAAGGTAACCCATTTTGATCCCCCAATTTTACCAATCATTGTACAACATCATACCATAACAAAATGAAAAACGAAACCCTCTTCTTTCCCCCATGTGAGCCTGAGACATCTTCCTGCAACCTGCAATAAAAACAATACAAAAATACAATACAATAAAATACTACTCTTCTCCCCACAAAATTAAAATAAAAACAAAAGACAAAAAAATGAAATACAACTACAAGCACCTTCTAAGAAAATAACAACAAGTATCCTCGGAAATAATATAAACTTTCAAAAATGGATAAATTCTCCGATGCCTTCTAGAAAGTCTCCACAGAAATCCCTCGAACAGTTTAAAATCTCAAGATCGATAGCACAGAAACTATGGGAAAGTTTGTCAATTCGCCTCGTCTCTTAACAATCAGACAGCGATCGGTTAGAGTGTGTATATTAATTCATAACATCGCTATAGCAACACAAATTTGAATAACTAATTTGCAGTCAGAATTCATAAGACGCGTCGTCATAGCAACTAAAATGCGAATCACTCAAATGCACGCTTGCACGTTCACGAGTAGATCGCGTGAGCGCACATCGAATCTGAACCATAGACTGTAAAAAAAGATGGACGACGCCGCTTCGCTCTTTTCCATCAGAGATAACTGAAGCAGCCAGTGTCTCGATATGACGCTGACATCTTGGGACCTGAACTGCGCACTTGCGTGTTTCGGGACCAGTCATGCGCAGTCGTGTCTGATACAGCACAGATGTGTCCTCAGAGACTTCAAGTGTTGTCAAGGCAACACTCCACGTGCCTTCACGCCCGCAGAACAGAGGGGCGGGGTTTATTATTTAAAGGGAAATGCACTGAAATGGCTTGCTGAAAACAAAAGCTGATTTTGAACAGGTAAAATGGTGTTTTCTTAAAATACTAATGAGAATTGTTAATAAAAGTTTATTACAAAGTTTTCATTTAGACCCTAAACATTCACATTAACTTGTACAAAAATGGTATTATATAACCCCT
>JAQIUQ010002407.1:702500-825904 GCA_030378365.1 Hybognathus amarus | reverse complement strand
TCTTTCAATTTGTTTACAATTGAATGAACAAATGATTCATGAAAAATGATCGTTCATTTTGATAAATTCAAAACAGGGAGTCACGAACGCGCATAAGCAAGGAAAACAAAGCAAGGCGACCATTGAGCTTATGAAAAACTTGAAATTTGTTTTAATGAGCGGTGGTGGTTCGCTTGTTACGACCATTATTCATCGTCTGAGTGGTTTAAACCCTTTGAACATACTTTGTCATTTTTGCACCTGGAACTCTCTTTGGACCTTGAACCATTTGGTTTCCCATTGAAATTGCCATTATATGGAGAGAATCCTGGAATGTTTTCATAGGAGAACCTACTAATTTACTTTTCTGAACTGAAGAAGGAACGAATTGCAGACATATTGGATAAGCACATGGGGATGAGCAGCTAAATTATTCGCACAAAAGTTTTTTTAAAAGTGGACTACTCCTTTAAATGTGTATTCTTGTAATGAATTTCTGCTTAAATAATCCCAGATATATGTACATGCTTAATATTTCCTGCATGAATGCGTGGCATTAACAATATCGGCATTTCAACGATTTACTAATGTAATGGAAATTTTCTTTCAATATATCTTCTTAAACATATCTGTATGTGCTATAAACACAATGTTATTATTTTTATATAGATATGTCAAGGAAATTGCAGAATGTACTATTGTGCTTGCAAATAGCTAAATAAGTACCCTCTTTGCAAATAGGTAAATAGGACGACAAAGGGACAGAATGTCTACTTTTCTTTTAGCAATAAATAACTTAGAATCATAGAGCCAGACATGTTTGGCATTTTCTGAAGTGACATATGTGTTTACTAAGAATGCATTGATAAGGGTGTTAAAATGTGAGGAAAGGGCCTTTGAAAAACTGTGCTGGTGCAGCAGGCCTTAGTCCAGAAAGTGGGGAAGAGAAAAGGGGGTACATTTTGAGAAGAATGATCTTTTGGAAGATCTTGGCCCTTCTAGTGTGGGACTATCTATATGTGTGAAACTGTCCTTCTTGCTAGAAAAATAAATATGTATACTTATGACTTTAGAAAATACTTTTCATTTGTTATTTAATTTATTATTTACGATATGATCGAAGTTATATATTGACTATGACTCCTGAAAAGACAATCAAAATTACAGATAATGTTCAAAGTATGATAATGTCTCGTCAGGTATAACTTAACTATTAATGTGCGACTGAACTAAAATACACACAATTTAATCGTACCAAGATAGCACACGTCTATTTTAGTGATTTTTACATCTGGAAGACGTATTTTTGAGGAGTATTTGCTCATCTGCAATTCGTCTATAGACGTTCCTGTCAGATGTTAAATAGACGTTTAGAAGATGTCTTTTAATGTTGATGATTTGCAAAATATCAGTTTTTCGTTGACATCTTTCTTAACGTCGATTTGACATCTGACAAAAAGCCGTCCTGCTGGACGTATACAGATGATGAAGCATCTTTAAAATTACGTCTTCCAGCGTGAGTGCACGTCAATGAGCTTGTGCTCTGTCAGCTAAAAGTCACTTTCATCTGAAAAGCATTCTGCTGTTTACAAACATATTGATAAGACATCTATAGAGTATTAGATTCATAGTCATTATAAATCATTACATCTTTTAAAGACATCTTCTAAACATTGTATTTGACATTATTAACGGAGCGTCCTATGACGTATTGCAGATGAGCAAACACTAAAAATATGTCTTTTCAATGTATACACACATTCAAAATCACAGAGACACACAAGCTGTTGATGTGATTTTAATGTGTTTCTCATCTGAAAGTTGATTCTATGGGCGTATTATTTGGTACATATATGACAGCAAATTCTATGGTTTGCAGATGAGCAAACACTTCTTTAAATGCGTCTTCCAGATGTAAATGAAAAACTAGAAGCAAAAACCTCTAAATATTAACTGAAATTTTCTTCTAAAATGGTCCATTTTATAGAGCTTGTATATTTCATTCAGTAACATTTCACTTAAATGACAATTAATAGGTAATCTTCATTACCATTTCAGTGAAGTTACTGAAGTTTAATACAAGACTTGATAAAAATGATAATTATTTAGAAAGAAATTTCAAATGGCACTAAGAGCTTGCATCTGAACTCTTCAAATATTCTACATCAAATAGACTTTTTTCAGCTGTCCATTTATGCACACCATTCCATGGCTTTACTGTATGGACACCAGTTTTTTTTTTTCAGTCGCGTGGGGAAATCCAGTCATTATATAGATCAGTGGCTTTAACCAGCTTTACAACGTGCATTTTTGTTTGTATTTTCTATTTTACTTTGGATAATTTATGGCACTCACCCCTGCACAGTGGATGCATCAGTGGCTAGTCTGGTAGTAGAGCACAGGGAGAGAGAAGCTGTTAAAGGTTTGTGGGACCAGCCAACCTCTTGCTTTAACATTGCTCAGAAACCAACTTCCTCAGCAACAGGTAGACAGCTCTTCCTGATTCAGGAGGAGTACCCTAATAACATATCATCTGATACAGATTCTTCATCAAAAAAGATAAATATAGATATGCAAACTTCACTAAAGAAATGTGAAAATACCTGTAAGAACTCTGAAGAGGACTACACAAGCATAAGAGATGACAAACAAATACAAATCCATTTATCTGCCTCCTCTGTTTCATCCAGGTTCTTGAATGGAGAACATCTAAAAAGCTAAGCTAAATGATAAACATTAAACATTCCTGTGTTTAATCAAACATTTTATCCTTCTAAAATTCAGGATGTGTATAATATCTGCACCCATTAGCGTCTTTAGCATGATTCCAAAAATACACTTCTCCAATATAAATATTATTTCAACAGAGGAATATGTGACGTCTATGACCAAAGAAACTAGAGACTACAAAGGAGAAGAAGTAAGGTTTCAAGAGTTTCAGAAACAGTGCACACTATATATATATATATATATATATATATATATACGCATTTATATATATGTGTGTGTATATATATAGCATTATATATAGTGTCTGTTAGGTTCCACAGCTTAAAGAGACTTGTGGAGTGCATTCGGCGCTTTAGTTAGTTTGTATGCCAATATCTGAACACTTTTTTGTGTGTACTGTGGAATATTGACTGGATAGTCAGTTTTGTACAACTCTTTTTTTATGTACTCTGTTATAGTATGGTATATGTATAGTGCTTCTATGGACCATTTATGTGTTTGTGTCCTGAATAGAGCATGATGATGAATAATGATACAGATATGTAGATATATATGGGATATATAGATATACAGTACCTTAATCTGGGAATAAACTTTCAATAACTTGGGGAAATGACTTTGAACTTTTGCAAATTTGTAGACTTTGGCTGAAACAAGCAATTTACAGACTAAAGAAAAAGAGAAAGCGTGAAAAGCATAATAGGTCCTCTTTAATGCGAAATTCAGTTCTTGTCAAAAGACTGTTAAAGTAGTTTCACTTTAAAAAAAAGTTTTGTGATGATTTACCTTAGCCCCATGTCATCCAAGATGTCCATGTATTTCTTCTCAGTTGAAAGAAATTTTCAAGAGTTTTGATGAAAATATCAGGTTTCCATATAATGGACTTCATCAGACACCCAACGGTCAAGGTCCAAATGAGTGTAACGTTGATTGGAGTGGACAAGAAATCTTTTTAGAATCATTCGTTTATTTCATCATAAATACCAGAATGACTAGAAAAAGATTTGTTCATTTTGATGGACGAGTTCGAACAGGAGGTCACAAAGATGCATAGCAGAGCAAGGCAACCATTGGACTTATAAAAAATTTAAACTTTTTATTTATTTTTTAAATGACAAATGATTTGAATAAGAAAAGACCCTTATTCATCATCTTGGTGTCGCTTAAAGCCCTTTGAAGCTGCACTGAAACTCTCATTCAACCTTGAACCCGTTTTCGTACCCAGATGAAGTCCATTATATGGAGAAGGTGGAATGTTTCATCAGAAACCCTAATTTCTTTTCGACTGAAGGAAGAGCATGTGGAACATTGCTCTTGAATGACATGCATGGGTAGAGAAATTATAAGCAAAAGTTTTTAAAGTGAACTCAGTGAGTGTTCAACCTTGCTTATGTTTTCTCTTTTTAGTCTTGCATAAGAGAAATATTCAATTGATATTTACAAATGTCAAATTTAAAATCAGATGTACAATCTTATGCTAGATTTTTCTCATTTTCTGCAGAAAATGTTCTGTAGCTAATGCGAGTTGTCTTTGCTTGTGGAAAACTCTTCTGTACCCAAAATTGTAGAAAATCTTTGTAAGCGATGTCGCTTTAGATGTCATTAGACCTAGGGGTTCCTAAGTTGCTTATATAATACATTTTTAAACGTAAATGTATTCCTGTGATGCAAAGCTGATTTTTTCAGTCCTTCACCCCAAGCGATTTCACTGAATAAAAGAGCGTAGATGGGGTTGAGCCAAATCCATTGATGGCAGCACAAGATCCAAGAAGCATATACGGCACTAGGAGATTCTGTTTCAGATTGATGCCACAGGAGCCGGTTCAATGACCTCTTAGGCATCACCTTTGCCCTTCTGCAGGGATTTAAAGATGGAGAATTTCAATAGATATAGGGGAAGACAGTGTCTACATGATGGGCATTACTATATTCAACAGTTCCAGGGTTCTCATTGTGCTAGAGTTACCTCCATTTCAAAGCGTCTGAGATGAAATTCTAACTTCCAGAATGGCATCTGGAATTTTGTTTGACATCTAAAAAAATGAGATCGCTGTCTCAAAGACCACCTATGGGAAAGCATTTAATTAAAAAAAGAGAACATTTTGGACACTCTCCTCCAGATAATATTGATCGCCTCGTGTTTCACGTTTTCACGTTCACGTGCCTTAAGCTGTTCTCGTGGCTTTCCTCTGCTGGAACTTCCAACTCTTCTAAGCCCATCCTCCTCTGGACTGGTAATATTTCAGCACCTGTTTGATTCAATATCACACATGTCATTCAACACTATCTCCCATGCCAATATTTCCTTTTCAAATTCCAAAGAGAGGTAATACAATTCACACCAATATGCTATATTACCTCTGCATTTCTTCAATAATGTACTGTAATAATACTGTACATATGAGTTGTAAACTTAAATAGAATATCACATTCACATTTCAAAAGAACAACATCATCACTACTGGGAATACTGCACCATCCATTAATAAAAATTAAAGTTGCTGAGCAGAGGAAGCCTTTTTCTTAAGTGTAATCCCAAAATTTGCACAAAAATACAATATATGACTTTATATGAATACAGGATATGATGCATATAAAATTCAAAATTGCAAATGCTTCCTTTGTGTTTCACAAATACCAACATGCAGTTTGCAAGGGGCATGAATGATTGCATTTTTTCGTGAGTTTTTTGAAAGTCTTATAGCGATTCATATGGCTTGTATACTCACTGTACTCACTGTTCTCTGGTTTAACAGTGTCTATCCTTTCCTTGACTCTGGAGTGTGACTAGGGTGGTGCACTACCCTTTATATTGCCAGTAACTGGCTGTGATACCTCTCTCTACAGCGCCGTGCCATGCTTCAAAGCCCACAATCACATCGGCATTGCTCATATAAACAGACAATATAAATGCTGATAGTCGTTCTTCCTGTTAAAACCTAAAATATATAATTGAATTAATGCAACAACAAATATATGAATGTGTATAGGTGGTTGGCATATTGCTTCTTAGTGGTTGCCTAGTCTGATTAGTGCTAAGAGGTGTTCTGAGTGGTTGCTACAGTGTACTAGAGTGCTTTGAAGTGTTCTCAAGTGGTTGCCAGGTGTGCTTAGTGCTAGCGTGTGTTCTTAAGTGTTAGTGTTAAGGTGTTTGTTTTCAGTCAGTTGCTCAGACCTGGGCATTTGTTAAGGTGTTGCTGAGTGGTTATAAGTTGCTGCTTGCTGTTTCTAAGGTGTTCTAATTCATTATTAGATCTGAGGCATTCTAAGATGGTAGTAGGGATGTTGCTGGGTGCTTTAAAAGATGTCTAGATCATTGCTCAGTATTATTTAAGTCCTTAAGGTGTTCCTAATTGGTTGCTGAGGTGTTCTAATGGTTTTGCTAGGATGTTTATATGACTTAAAGTGTTATAAATCGTTGCCAGATTGTTGTTAGTGCTAAAGGTGTTTAATCAGTGTTAAGGTGCTAAGGTGTTGTTGGATGGTTTGCTAGGAGTCTTGGTTAACTTTGTTAAGGTGTTCTCAGTGGTTCTATGGTGTTGCTTTAGTGCTTAATGTTCTAATTGGTTATCAGGTGTTCTAGAGTATGGTCTAGGGTGTTGCTGAAGCCTTTTTGAAATGCTCTTAGATGGTTGCAAGGGTGTTGCTTGGTGCTTTAAGGTGTTCTGAGTGTTCAGTGTTACGGTGCTAAGGTGTATGCTGGATGATTTGCTATCAGGATTGCTGACATTTGTAAGGTGTTCTCATGGTTACTATGGTGTTACTTAATGCTTCACAGGTGTTTTAATTGGTCTGGGGTGTTGAGTGTTTTAGTGGTCTGGGGTGTTGCTGTGGACTTTTAAAGTGTTCTGGGTATTAGGTGTTGCTTGGGCTTAAGGTGTTCTAAGTGTTAGTGTTAAGGTGTTGCTGGATAGTTGCTAGGGGGTTGCTAGGCATTTGTTAAGTGTTCTCAGTGGTTGCTATGGTGTTGCTTTAGTGTTAACGGTGTCATTGGTTGCTGGGTGTCTCAGTGGTTGCTCAGGGTGTTATGAAGCTTAAATGTTCTGGTGGTTGCAAGGTGCTTGCTTAATTTGCTTAAAGCAGGTGTTCTAAGTGTTCATGTTAAAGTGCTTAAGGTGTTGTGGGGTCATTGTTGAGATTGCTGGGCATTTTGTTAAGTGTTCTCAGTGTTGGTTGCTAGGTTTATGCTTGGTGTTGGTGTTCTAGTGGTGCTAGGGTGTTGCTGGGCACATAAGAGTTGATTTGTTAGGTACGTGTTGGGAGTGCTGGGGCTTTTTAATGTGTTCTGAATGGTGGTTCAGTTTTGCTTTTGATTGTCAGCTACAGAAATTTGATTAATTTAGCTTTATTTAGATTCAACATACTTTCAGCAAACAAGGTCAGATGATTTTGGTCAATGTAGCTTGAAAAAAATGTAGAAGTTGTTAATTTGTTCTCAGTTGAAGATGTTCTGAGAGACTTCACCTTGTCCAAGGCCTCTGTACGGTAGCCTCACTCTCATTATCCCACGCTGATGTGGCCATGTCTAACAGGAGGACTCTGGTCCTGACCAGTGCTCGAACGTGTAGCGGTTCTACTGTTTTTGCCTTCCACTCATTTGTCCACCACCCTTGGCCAACCATGTGTGATTTCTGCAAAGACACATTTAGTTTGATTATGCAAAGCTCGTATAAACATTGTGTTAAATTTAAAAGGATAAAATTCTAGAAACTCTGTCATCATGCACTTTCTCTGTACTTGTGTATTTTATCAGTAATATACATGTCTGATCTTGCACAGTAAATGGCACCTGGGGAGAAGTCCATGATGAAGTTGTAAGCATTGGCCTGTTTGGCAGCTCCTATAATCTCTTCCATGGTGACTGCCACGTTCAGGCCATATAGGATGTTCTCAGTGATCGTCAGTGGCAAACAGAACAGGCTCTTGTTCCACTATTCCAATAAGAGAGGCGCAACCACTGGATATTCAGACTTCTGATGTCATGACCATTACCAGGTGACCTAAAAATGACAATAAATGCTGATACAAAACCACATTTCAACACTAGACATTTTATCTATCTTTAACAACTAAGCTGAAATAAGATATTTCTTTTGCATTATTAATTTGATTTATTCATTGGAAATAAAGAGATGAGCTGCAAAACTCTTTGAACTAGTGTTTTATTGTTAAGTAAAACAAATACAAAATTACAGTAATTGAAAAAAACCTAAAATATGAAATACAAATAATATAACTGACAAAAATCACATAGCAAACTGATTAAAACTCAAAACTAAAATATAAAAAACAAAAGCTAATTCAAACTAATAATTAGTATAATAATATAAAAATAACACTGATTTGAGCTACTGTACCATTCCTTCTTCAGGGTCGATAGAACCTACTGGATGAGGCTGGATCGCTGTGCTCTTTTTCCTGATCCACTCGGTCCAACAAAATGCAGTTGTCTCGACCAGACTTGTTGACCACAGTCCTTCAAATACATGCAATATCTGAACACAAGACAAGGTCAGTAAACAATGGACAAAATTGAACTGTTTAATGCAAATGTATAGAAGAAATCAATGCTAAAGACATAACCACTTTTCTTAGGACAGAGATAGTTGAAGTGACTATGAGAATTGGAATGTCACCTTTAACTTTGTACTAACGTATGCCCTTTCTTCTGGAGAGCAATCAATTTCTGGTTCCTGTACAGGAACAGGATGTGACAGTGACTAATCTTCCCTGAGAGCTGAAAGATTAAATTCATTGTGATTTTTGTGAGAAGAACTGTGTGTGTATGTGTGTGTGTTATTCTCACCCTGTCAATAGTGTCAAATATAATATTGGCTGCAGCCCGACCAGAGGCAACGCCTCGAGCAGAGGAGAGGCCTGGCCCAGATTCATGGCACCATAAGAACACCAAGAGAAGACCTGTGGAGAGTGAGAACATTTATCCCTGGGTTTCACAGACAAGGTTTAAAATGAGCCAAGTTTCTTAATTACAATGCATGTTCAATGAATTGTTTTAAATGAACGCGGTTTTTGCAATTGTCTAAAAATATGTCAGTGCCATTGTTTTGTCTTAAGATGCACATACAAATGTGTGTGTGTGTGTGTGTGTGTGTGTGTGTGTGTGTGTGTGTGTATTTTATTATTTATTTATTTTTGTATAGCAGGCATTTTATAGCTTACTTTCAAATGTCCTAATCCTGGCTTAATCTAAACCCTGTATATGGAACCAGGCCCTAATCATTAAATCGATTCATTTACTCAAAGATTTACAATTGTGTATCATTATTTTCTTTTTTTATTTACTTTTGATACGTTTTACCTTTATTTATGACAATTTTAAATCACTTTTATGTTCAGTATTTTGAATTTGCCATATTAATGATTTATTGTTAAAAAATGTCAAGAGTCAATAATGAATGTTCTGTAAATGAAACATTTTTTATAAAAAATAAGCCAACACTTTATTTTTACAGTGTCTTTGCGGAGCTAATTAAATGTAATTATATAGTAATGACAGTAAATGATGCATAGTTGTGAGTAACTAACCAATTTTAGGGCTAATATTATGTAATGGATCTGTCTTTATTCCTTTTTTCCTCATTATTGTTTCTATTGTTACCAATCATGTTAGTCACCTGTTTTCTAAGTTGATTCTTCTGCATTATCTTGTGTATGTTGATCCTGGGTTTTATTAGGTTCATTGGCCTTTATTGTCTTTGAGTGTTGACCAAAACTATCCTATCTTATGGATATCTTTCTTGTTAATTAATAGTTTAATTGCGGCTGATATTCATCCACCTCTAATGCTTCTCCATGCATTTGTTTTGTCTTAGGCTTGCCAACTCATCCTCCATGTCATTCCAAAACTATTTGTTTCAATGCAACACAAAAAACTTACTTAGAACACAACAGTTCACCAATGACTTCATTTGTCAAACAAAGAAACTCCACATAAGACAAAATAGTCCATTGGGCTGTCAATGGGTAATTGGCGGATTAATCGCATCCAAAAAATAAAAGAGAGATGTGTTGACATGATATATGTGGGTGCACTGTGTATAATTAATTTATATATATAAATACGCACACATGCTTGTATATATTTAAGAAATATTTTCATGTATATAAATTTATATATAATTCATATTGTATATAAATATCAATATTTATATATAAATAATATTTCTTCTTAAATATACATGCATGTGTGTGTATTCTATTATATATATAAATGTGCTGTGTTTAATTATTATATATATATATATATATATAGATATATATACATGCAAAATAATTATACACAGTGCACCATATTTGTATGTCAACACAAACTTATTTTGGATGCAAATTAATAATGATTAATAATGGTTTGACACCTATGTCCATATAATAGCCTTATTTTGGGAGGTTTCTTCAGAATTTCTCCTTTTGTGTTCACACTTGTCATCGCAATACCTGAGGCGGAGGTTACCTGAGATGAGCTCCTTGGTTTCAATGACCAGTTTTAGAGCCGTACCAAAAAGCCAGGAGCGTAACACAGGAATATGATGCACCAGAGGTAGCCCTGAACACACCGATGATCGCTCCCTTTCTACAATACCCCACTCCTGGGCCTCGATGAGGTTCTTGTGTCATATATATGGAAAAATGTCACTTTAAAAATTGATTTTTTCAGTCCGGTCTCATCCCAAGGCGTCATATACTGACACTTTTTAACACTGCATCTACATCCAGAACACATGTGGCACCTTCAGACAACATGGGGATGGCAGAGACCTCCTAGTGGTCTGAGTCCCTAACCCTACCCAGACCTAAAACCTTCCCATCACCCAAACAAAGCTCTGTGCGTGTTATATCGACGCTTCAGTGTGCAGGGTGTGCGTGATTCTGCAATGAAATTTCAAAAGCGTCACTATATGGTACTCACTGTAAAAGAAAAATTTGGTGAAGTCGTGCTAGTGAAAGAAAATCTAATTTACTTGAAAAAAGCATTCAGGCAGAGTTTAAAAACAAAGTAGATTCCATATCAGTACTTAAATTAGAGCAAGGTGTAGAAATGAAAGTGTAAATATCAACTCAATAATTCATAAAAATTATAGTGTGGGGTTCCCATTATGCGCTGGACCTGAATAGTTAATAGCTCATGTTTCACTAGTTTCCCAGCTGTATTTACACTGTTTTATCATTGATTTTGTTGTCATATTCCATAACTTGCCATTTTGTGACATTTGGAGTGATTTTTACTCCAAATGACACATTCAACACAAAAATGACCATCAAAATTTTACCGCCATATATATTACCAGAGTATTTGGTGTTTGCATTCACATGATGTTAACATCTGACATTATGTAATATAAATTACTTAGATGATATCTCATAAAGCACATACTCTCAAAAAGACTAATCAAATTTAGTTATTGTTTTTGTGAATAATTAAAGGCAAAGGGAATTCGATATTAATGAACCTTTACTAGCCGAGTTAAAATTACTTATTTTGTAAAGTTTATTAATTCTATATTCCAGATGCAATTAACTTAAAGATTTATTAATTAAAGCTACCTGATGAATATGTTTAGGTTTTACTTGGCAAATCTTGTAAGATTTACTAGTTAGTTTTACTGGTGAGATAGTTTCCACAGACATTTTAAATTAAATCCTCTCCAAATTTTTTCAGTGTAAATACGTATTACTTTAAATTGACTAAACAAATTCATATTCAGATTGATAAGCAATCTATGAAATGCTTTTTCTTATACTAAGGTCTCGTCATCTAACATTAACACATTATTCATTTCTATTTACACATCTTCTGAAAGATTACTTGAATCTCCAGATCAAAACACAGAGTGAAAAAGCAGGAGCAAGCAATCATCATATGCAAGCAGATGCATATGCAAATTAATGCTCGTGTTACGTGGTACGTTCGAGCTTCTCTGTAAGACCCAATGAGTTCGTTCTTGTGTGTTAAGCAGGTCGAGAATCAAGAGCTTCTGGTTGTGATCACTATAGATCAATAGTATTTATATGTGAAAAAAGCCTTAATTGAATCGGATTCAACATTTTAAAGCGACCGATTCTCTTTCATAAAATTTGAGCGCTCAATACACGGATCTGTCTCATAACGGTTTTGCTGAGCTGTTGAGTGTAGTCTGTGCAGCTGTCAACGCAGGGCAGAAGTCTCTCAGATTCAATTGAAATATCTTTCCATTTGTGTTCTGCCAAGACTGAATGAAAGTGCTCCACGGTTTGGAGACGACATTACAGTAGAGAAATTGACAGAGTCACCCATCCCTTTACTATTTCAACCCCTTAATTTCAAGCCATAATCCACATAATTCCAGATGGATGAAAGTGCAATGTTTTCTGAGTGAATATCCTGAGTCTCCAGAAGTGAAAGAGGTTGCACTGAACAGAGAAATGGCTGCTACCTCTCCGCCCTTTGTGTTCTCCTCCAAAAGCAGCCACCGTTCTGATGGAGGAAGGACTTAGTCGGTCAGCCACCGCTCCGGCTTTGCGCGTAGGCCTTCGATTCACATACCCCGTCAGCTCGCCCACAGCCTTCACATCAATAAAACACTCAGATTAGAAAATCTGATGGGAAGATCAAAACTATATGGCTGACGAACCTGTTTGAAATAAGAGCGTCTTAATGTTTATACAGCCCAATAGTGTCTTGCTGCACAAGAAACATTTCTTCTTATGGTATTCTCATTGTTAAAAGTTTTTGCTGCTTAATTTCTTGGGGCTAAAACTGAACAAAATTAATACTTTTATCCAGCAAGGATGCATTAAATTGAGCAAAAGTTAGAGTAAAGACATTTATGTTACATAAGATTTCAAATAAATGTTGTTGTTTTTACTGTCTATTTATAAAATAACCCTGAGTAAAAATTGTTTTTAACAAAAAAAAATTGATAACAATACTAAATGATTAATAATTCTATATCATGTCACACTGGAGACTGGAGTAATGAGTAGCTTTGCTTATCACACTGTAAAAATGAATACAGCTTTTATCTAATCAAAAAAAATTGTGGCAACAGATTACAGAGCAATATCATTAATTAAATTTAACAATTAGAATCGAGTAATAATGTAAATCAAAATTAATTCCTTAAAAGTTAACCATTTAAAATGATGAAAACTTACAACAACCAAAAAAACATAAATTGAAATCACCATTATGGTGGTCGGTGTTTGTAAAATCACGGTTTTCTCCTTCAGTGATTCTGCTTGTTAACATCAGGTGTCTTCTCAATGTTGGCGATATGGAATAAAGCATCTCATTAATCTTTGATGTCTGTTATACAGTGAGATATTTTTGTTACTTTTTTGGTGTTAACTTTACTCAGTTTAAATGGTTAACTTTTAAAGAATAAATTTGATTAATTATTACTCAATTCTAATTTGTTCAATTTAATTAATAATATTGCTTGTAATCTGTTGCCACAATTCTATTGATTAAATAAATCATATTAATTTTTACAGTGCACATGAATAAATTACCTTTTTTAATGTATTACAATTGGAACCGTTATTTTAATAAATTGTATAACATTGCGCAATATTACTGTCTTTATTGTATTTTTGTACTTTTCTCTAAAAAGTTTCTGACCGGTAGCATACATTTGGCAGATGCTTTTATCCAAAGCGACTTACGTTGCATTCAAGGTACTGTACATTGAATTCTACAAGTGGATCATCTCCTTCATATTAAACTCTATCTGGTGATACCAACCATTGCCATGAGCCCTGCAGCCAGTCCTATGAGAGGACTAACTGCTATAACCACCAGTGTCAGCTTCCATCGCGCAATGAATCCCACCATGAAACCAAATATGAATGTTGAGATCCTCTCAATGAAGATGGACGCCTGGTCTGCTATAGCGTTGTTGATTTTGTTAATGTCACTACATGAAGAAGAAGTCAAAATAAGTAAATGAAGCAACTTCCTCAAATTGATTTAAAAATCTGTTTATCATCCAGAAACCTCTGATCACTCTTCAAATGCACGTTTTCCGAAGTTCAATATTTAACACCATGACAGATTCATGAACATAGTGTAAGATTGAACAGAAAACTTGAATATTACTCAGATATTTCGTGTTCAGCTCCCCGACGAGTTACAATTGAACCAGCCGATCTCCATGCGCATTATCTTCCTGAAGTACATTTTTCGATGCGTTGGGATCTATCTGGCGGCAGCAGAAACCCAGAGAGCGATCTGAAACCACAGTGCATACCCATAATTCACTTTCTTCTTGAGGTTCTCCTGCAGACCTGCAGCATTACTGAGGACTGAATGGGATACTGTTATATTAGGACCCTGATTGCATCTCTTAAACTAGATAGACATTAATATTGGATCAGTCATCTGGATGGCCATGTGACGTAAAAAAGGTTTCTCTTGTACCTGAAAGTAACTCAGAATAAGGACTCCAGCTCCAGAATTCCAACATCAGTAAAATGCAAACTTGGTCATCTCAGCCCTCAATATCCACACTGTAGAGATAGAGAGCATTTACAATATACTGTATTACTGTATAATGCAAATTTGTATAATGTATCATTTGATTATGTTACATCTGTGCATTTGATAAACATATGCAAAGTGATATTTTACAATGTTTGTACTATCCCCAATACCTTTAACATGCCCAATACCTTTAAAGGATTAGTTCATTTTGAAAAAAAACTTTTGCTGATAATTTACTCACCCCATATTATCCAAGATGTCCATGTCTTTCTTTCTTCAGTTGAAAAGAAATTAAGGTTTTTGATGAAAACAAAAAAAATTCCAGGATTTTTCTCCATATAATGAACTTCAATGGGGTCCAAACAGTTCAAGGTCCAAATGAGAGTTTCAGTGCAGCTTCAAAGGTCTTTAAACGACACCAGACAATGAATAAGGGTCTTATCTAGCATTTGTGAGCATTTGTGCTTATAAAATGTAATTTTATTTATTTATTTTTGAAACGGCAGAGTCGTCTCGCAAGAT
Source organism: Hybognathus amarus (assembly GCA_030378365.1). NCBI lineage: Eukaryota > Metazoa > Chordata > Actinopteri > Cypriniformes > Leuciscidae > Hybognathus > Hybognathus amarus. The sequence goes on along the minus strand of JAQIUQ010002407.1, from coordinate 811,194 downwards.
AAGACCCTTATTCGATCGTCTGGTGTCGTTTAAAGCCCTTTGAAGCTGCACTGAAAATTCTCATTTGGACCTTGAACCAAATTTGGACCCCATTGAAGTCCATTATATAGAGAAAAAATCCTGGATGTTTTCATCAAAAACCTTAATTTCTTTTTGACTTGAAGAAAGACATGGACATCTTGAATGACATGGGGGTGAGTAAATTATCAGCAAAAGTTTTTTATTAAAAGTGAACTCCTTAAACAGCCAACTAATACTCTAATGAGAGCTATTTAACAATTAGTTACTTGTAGATAGCAGAATGTCCAGAGTGGACTACATCCTTGGCTCTTACACAGAACACTCTCACTCACCCACAGTATGTGGTGGTGTTGCCCAGGCCACTCAACCACAGACCCGTTCAGCCAGGTAATGGTGTTACTTGATGCAGGTTTTGTTGGGGTCGAGTCAGGTTCTTGAACCTCGAGCTCGTACTCCACAAAGGTGTTGGTCATCATGCCATACACCAGCAGCATGAGAGGGACGCGGCGCAGTGGACCAGAGAGCACACGCTTCCCACCGCCATCATCAGGCCTTCCTTCCATGTGGCAAAGCGGAACTGGGCAGAGGTCACACACACAGTAACATGAGGGAAAAATCAAGAATTAGACCAATCCGAACCGCAGAATCATCTTGAGACACTCACCAGCTGAAAAAATCCAACGCTCAAGAGCCTTCTCTTTAGTTTTGTCGCTGCCCTTCCTTCAAACACAGAAATCATTTTTTGATTTTTATGCACAACTACAAATGCACAGTTAATTTATAATTAAATAATTCAATTAATTGAAATCAATTCTGAACAATCGTGGTGGTTACTTGTAAATCAAACCAATACAAAGTATCTGTACAAATAATTATGTAAATAATGCACAATAAATAGTGTTTTACAGTCACACTTCTGTCAACAGCATTGTTGGGATTGTTTTAAGTTTTCTAATTATCTCCCTTTTTCATCAAAAACCACTTAATTTAATCAACACACTCAACAACAATTCATATCTAAAGCACTAGACCAATCAATAAAATATTAAGAAATGTTTCTCATAAATGGTAGCATTTTTGTCATATCATGCATATATAATATGGATCAATTTAGGTCAATAAATATCAAAATACTCACTTGAGGTCAGCATCTGTTTTGTAAGAAAAGTGTGTGATAGAAAATTAGTTGCAATGAGTAAAACATCAAAAAACAATGTGTTTTTTCTTAATTGATACTGTATATACATGTGTTTGCAGATATTGAGCAATTAAGATTAGACATGCATGCAGTTCATACCTTTATCGGCATTGTATGATGTTGTGCTTTTACTTTTATTCTTCTTCATTCTTCAGTTTGGCTGCATCTGAAATGTGATTTTACAGAGGAATAACTCTCAACGGCATCAAATAACTTCTTATGAAAAAAACATAACATTTAGACTTATCTGTAACTATTTTCTTTTTATTAATTTTGTGTGTTGAACTAAATAACTTAATGCTATTATTATTAACCTGGCACTATAACAGAGCTAGTCACTGAATATTAAGAGACCTGAGCTAATTACGTCTGATGAATTATTACAGGAAAAATAAAACATTACTGCACCAAGGAAAAATAAATTCATAAATAATACAAATACAAAAATGAGACAACAGTTGAAATCCAGATTTAGACTGGATTTCATAGGTGAACCTTTTTAGAGGTTATTTTATGGATTTAAATTTAATCAATTAATTTTGTTTTAATTAAATACATTAAAAAAAATAAAAATATGTGAAATGCAGGCGACTAAAGCAAAAAGTCAATCTCACTGATATTAAAAATATCTAATTTGTGTTCTTTTTCTATTTCCAAACAGACTTCATGAAACATTTCAAATGCCCATCAATCAAATCATTAAAACTGTTTTTATGTAAATTGAGAAAGCCGAGAAGGACTGGATCCTACCTGTTGTGCTGAGCTGCTCTCAGTGGCGATTCTTCCCATGTCAGAGGGACTCTTCTATCGGTGCAGTCAGTCACACCTCCAACACTATCTATTAGACTGATAAGACATGCCTGATCTCAGGCCTGCAAGGTCAAGGTGTGCTCAGTCTGTTCTCCAAACAGAGATTTGAGAGATGGGGATGTATTGGGAGGGAGGGGTGGGTGGTTATGTTAAGAGTGTTAATGAGTTGCCAATGTGATTCCTGATATTGGTCACATTTATGAATCGCTAATCAAATCACATTGAGACATACTGCTGATTATCAACGCCATCTCACAGACAAAGGTAATAAAATGGGTTGAATGACCGTTGGGTTGTTGGTTTATTAAGACAATATGAAGGTTGGGCTTGCAATATTGGGTACTCCACCTCACACCATGTGCACATGTCCATCCGAGTGGGGGAGGGGGTTTGGGAGCACGGCGAGGACAGGCTGGAAAATAACAGAACACAGGAGGAGCCAGAACTAAAACCTCAATTCCCTGATCTCAAGAGGGGCTATAGCGACTGACCACTAGGGCGGAGACCTGGGTTTGAAGGACCGCACAGAGCGGGGTGAGTAGGACCTGGATGAGGGGTTACATTAGTGTCGTGGATCCGGATGGGAGTGAGGTTTAGGGGTGAGTGTAACTGAAGCCAACTAGTAGTCACTGTGAGGGTAAACCTCACTCCTCTGATCTCAAGATGCGCTCTAGCAAGTGACGCTCCAGTCTTTAGCCTCCTAATTAGAGCGCCTGATTTCCACGCCGGGGACCTGGGTTTGAGGCCCGCACAGAGCGGGGTCAATAGGACATAGGGTGAGGGGTTACATTGGTGTCGTGGATCCGGATGGGAGTGAGGTTTAGGGGGTTAGTTTAACTGAAGCCAACTAGTAGTCACTGTGAGGGTAAACCTCACTCCTCTGATCTCAAGATGCGCTCTAGCAACTGACACTCCAGTCTTTAGCCTCCTAATTAGAGCGCCTGATTTCCACGCCGGGGACCTGGGTTCTGAGGTCCGCACAGAGCGGGGTAAATAGGACCTGGGTGAGGGGTCTACATTGGTGTCGCTGGATCCGGATGGGAGTGAGGTTTAGGGGGTGAGTGTAATGGAGGCCAACTAGAAGTCACTGCGAGGGTAAACCTCACTCCTCTGATCTCAAGATGAGCTCTATCAACTGACCGCTCCAGTCTTTAGCCTCCTAATTAGAGCGCCTGATTCCCACGCCGGGGACCTGGGTTTGAGGCCCGCACAGAGCGGGGTGAGAAGGACATGGGTGAGGGGTTATATTGGTGTCGTGGACCCAGATGGGAGTGAGGTTTAGGGGGTGAGTGTAACTGAAGCCAACTAGTAGTCACTGTCCAGGGTAAACCTCACTCCTCTGATCTCAAGATGCGCTTCGAGAAACTGACGCTCCAGTCTTTCAGCCTCCTGAATTAGAGCGCCTGATTCCCATGCCAGGGACCCGGGTTCGAGGCCCGCACAGAGCGGGGTGAGAAGGACATGGGTGAGGGGTTACATTGGTGTTCGTGGACCCAGATGGGAGTGAGGTTTAGGGGTGAGTGTAACTGAGGCCAACTAGTAGTCACTGTGAGGGTAAACCTCACTCTTCTGATCTCAAGATGCGCTCTAGAAACTGGCGCTCCAGTCTTCAGCCTCCTAATTAGAGCGCCTGATTCCCACGCCAGGGACCCGGGTTCGAGGCCCGCACAGAGCAGGGTGAAGTAGGACCTGGGTGAGGGGTTACATTGGTGTCGTGGAGCCGCATGGGAGTGAAGTTTAGGGGTTAGTGTAACGGAGGCCAACTAGTAGTCACTGTGAGGGTAAACCTCACTCCTCTGATCTCAAGATGCGCTCTAGCAACTGACGCTCCAGTCTTTAGCCTCCTAATTAGAGCGCCTGATTCCCACGCCGGGGACCTGGGTTCGAGGCCCACACAGAGCGGGGGTGAGTAGGACATGGGTGAGGGGTTACACCAGCAGAGTAGTGTCCGAAATCAGTGGACTTACGAACAACAGTAGGCCGAAAAGTACCCGGATGACCTACTACTTCCAGGCGAGAGATTCTGAAGTGCACATTCGATGGACACTTTCACAATCCCATGATGCCTCCGGGGAGGAGTTGTTGTCGTTATATTTGAAAATGGCGGAAACCGGAGAAGTGGCTGTAACGTTAGGAGATAAATACAGACGCACATGCGTATCTCTATTAATTTATTCATGTTTATTTATCGATGGTAATATCACAAGCAAATAATGCCAAGCAATTTTCCTTGCCAAAAATCAACATCTGTCCTTGTTCATGGGGTTTGTGTGTGTGTTTTATGAGGAAAATGTATTAGGTAAATAAATGTTATTTAAGAAATCACGCAAAAGGTGTGATCTGCGAGCAGCTGACCAACGCCTCATCTTGATCGTCGGCTAGAAGCGACGTAAAAACGCAGATGAAAACAGAAAGCAAAACTAAAAACAGCGCGAAGTTGGTGCAGTCACTGGAATGGGCTCTTTAAATTTTCGCACTGTTGTGACAGCGTATGTCACGCGACAACAACATGGCGCATGAAGTACGTCCAGACTCACTCATACTACCCATGTTCATACTATATAGAACACACTTTTTAACGGCAGCGAAGTACGTTCTTATTTAAATATAGTACCTACTCACATAGTGCGCTATTTCGTACACAGCCTAGATGTCGCCTTGGCTATGGCAGTTCATTAGAACGAATGCGTCAATAGAGCCACCATCTTGGAACAGGGGAGCCCCTCCACTTTAATGCATCAGCGTCAATGTAGACAAAGGTCTAACGGAAATAAAATCACCATAAATCATCATGAACGCGATTTCTCGTCTTTTTGGTTTGTTCCAACGGTCAGATGCGTATTTATCATTGATTCAAGAAAAAACATATATATATTTTTTAAACATACTTCCTAGTTCAGATTTCATTCGTGTGAACATCATACACAGCACAAAAGTCCACCACCATCAATTAATTCGAAGTAATGGCAGACGATAGCAGCGTTACCTAGCAACTTCCTATGACAAAACCCCTGTTCCAAGATGGCGGCGGTTTTGATGCATGCTTAGAACACCAAGGCGACATCTAGTGTATATATCTATGCAGGACGAGGTGGAGACCCAAGCGAAACTCCAAGAACAATGGCCCAGGGTAACATCATAGGCCTGGAGGAGCTAACTAAACAATCAAGGCTAAACTGAACTGAACCACAAGAAACAAACATATAGGTATTAGAGAATTGTATTAGAAAAAAATTGTATTAGAAAATACAATTAAACAAAACACAATCCTGACAGGTGTGATGATTTTTTTTTGTTGTTAGAATCATGCCACTATATATAAAAAAACGGTAACGCTTCCTTTTACAGTACAGTACTTACAGTTTACTTACAGTGTACTTACCTAGAAAGTACTGGCTAATATAAGGCAAGTACATGGAACAGGGGTAGGTTTAGGGGTAGGTTCAGGGTTAATACTAGTTATTACCCAGTAATTATAGTTACTAAAATAAGTACATAGTATTTACATGGGTAACTGGACTGTAAAAGGAAGCGTTACCAAAAAAACAAGTTCTATAATGTACCATTTACTTCCAGTGTTATAATAATAATAATAATCTGTAGTTATTTTGAATAATTTCCCCCTTATCTACAATTGAATTCAGACTGGATTCATAAATGCATCATAATCATAAATGGTGATGGAATAATAGCCTAGCGGTCATTCAACCCATTTGGTGACATGTTATCTCAAAAACATAAATGAACAATAACTGATTACAAATCTCATACTTATCCCCACTATCTGAATCCAGTTCAAACATGCTATGTTTTGGTTCTGTTTTGCCTGTGCCTGTCATTGACCCAGTCTGATTATGTCTGATTATGTATTCCGTTCACCTGGTGTTCTATTAATTAACTCGTTAGTCCCTGAGTATTTATCATATATTCCTCATGGATATGAGCATAACACACACACAGTACAAATTACTCTCTAAAAGTATTGCATTTCAAAAGTTGTAACAATAATAAAGGATAGACATGAAACTGCCATTATTGAACAGACCAAGGTATTTAAAGGGAGAGGGTTGTAAGGATGTACATTTGTATGTTAAATCCACTTTTGTTTTATTTAGAATTGTAGCAATTGATTACATAAGTAACTAATTAAATAACAGAAAAAATAAGAGTAATCCCTTACATTACAGTCATTAAATTACAATATTACTTAGTATTGAGTTACACCCAACACTATAGAGTACTAGGCTACTATTTTTACTGACATTTTAAGAGCCTTTAGGGCAAATGTTTGATGCTAATTAAATGTATGGTGTACATCCTAGTCAATCCTTTCTTGAAACTGTATAATTACAAAACCTCTGAAAGTAAAAACTGATTAATCGTCGATTAATTCGCATCCAAAATAAAAGTTTGTGTTTACATAATATACGTGGGTGCACTGTGTATAATTATTTTATATATATAAATACACATACACACACACACACATGCTTGTAAATTTTTTAAGAAACATTTTCATGTATATACTGTATATAGATTCATAAATAATTTATATTATATACAAATATTTTTTATATTTTTTTTCTTAAATATATGCATGTGTGTGTATTTATACATATAGAAAATAATTATACACAGTGCACCCACATATATTATGTAAACACAAACTTTTATTTTGGATGCGATTAATCGATTAACGATTTGACAGCCTTAACTATAAACAACATTTTTTATTTTCGTACCCAGCCAATAAAGAGAAATACCAATATAAATGATACGTCAATGACGTCTGGTGCCAATGAATCACACAACATGCTAACTAACAAGCAAAAACTGCATATTTCAGGCCATGAAATCATGTTAAGCAAACAAATATGGCACCCATTTACAAGCTAAAGCCTTAAAAAAACCCATAAAACAGGCTTCATATTTTTGTAAACAGCTACTGATCTATGTCTCATTAGGAATCTGATATTACAGACTTAAATCATTAAATTAATTAAATGCTGTTAAAATCACAGCTAGCCTCTTGGGAAAGTGTCTAGGTCAGTGACCGAGCGGTGAATAACTACAAGGTATTTTTTGACCTGTGACAAATCACTTATTACTTATTAATCAGTTTTACAGCTAAAGTGATACAAGCTGGTGTCATTGTTTGTAATAATCTGCCATAAAGTTGCATCTTGCATCTCTCCAACTCTTCATAGTCATTTAAACATCAATCCTTATCATTAAGATATGCCTTCTCAATTCAATCCTGAATGGCGCTCAACCCTATCCCTGCATTAATATGCACTCTCAGAAAAAAAAAGGTACAAAAGCTGTCACTGGGGCTGTACCTTTTTAAAAGTACCAGGCTGCATTTTGGTACCTTAATGGTACATATTAGCACCTGAAATGTACATATTAACACCTAAAATGTACATATTAGCACCTACAATGTACATATTAGTACCTAAAATGTCCATATTAGCACCTAAAATGTACATATTAGCACCTAAATGTCCATATTAGCACAATGTACATATTAGTACCTAAAATTTCCATATTAGCACCTAAAATGTCCATATTAGCACCTAAAATGGACAAACGTTTACCCTTTTGAAAAGGTACAGCCCCAGTGACGGCTTTTGTACCTTTTTTCTGAGAGTGTGTATGAAGTAAGATTAACAGTGTGTGAATAAGCCAGGTTTTAAACGCAAGACACAGTTTTATGTATCAGCTCCGTCTCGGCCTGAAAATGGTTAAATTCATAGAGTCTTGATGTTTGTTATACTTCCAGAAAGAGATTTACCTGTTCATTCACAGAACTTGATCCGCTGTCAGGATGTGTTGGGGTTGTCAGTCCTGTAGCCAATGTCCTACTTTGAGAAATCTTGAAACTGCTTTTTAAGCAGCACTTCTCTCTTCAGGATGAACCACTTAATTAACTTGGTTTGAATAACAGCCACTGCCAAAGAAAAGAGTCACTTGAATGTACCTCAAATAGAAAGTGTCCAGCAGTTCTGGACAATAGCATGTAAAAACAGTTTCAGAAGAAGTCTGAGGTGGTTTCCTGTGTTTGGGAATGCGCTGTTTACACGATCCTAAACACAGGAAACTACTTCTGTAGAAACTGATCTCAGGACCTGTGTTGTTATCAACTAAAATCATTAAAGGGACAATGTGTACTTTTTTATGTATTTAATTATTTAAAATAAAAATTGTATTCATCAATATGTCCTCAATGGTGTACAAATACCTCTGCCAATTATCTGACTTACCCTCGTAAACGAAGAATTTATTATCTTTATATACATGGGACGGGTAAGTCCACGGAGGCTTCCATGTAGTTCCGCCATCTTGAAAAACTATAATAGCAGAGAGGGACAAAAAGTACCAGGACAACGCGTTTTCGTTCAGAGCCAGCGTCACATGACTGAACGCAGCAGAACTGGCTGTTCATCTGAAGGAACACTAGACGAAGCGCTATTAGAAGACGTCCTGTCATAGCTTTTTGGTACATAATGGCTACCGTAGAGGCAACGCGCATTTGAAAAAGTGAGGCGCTGAGAGCACGATTCGTTTAAATGCAAAATACATTTTCACCGCAAGATGTGAGAAATTCCTACACATTGTCCCTTCAACTAAAATGAAGTTGCAAATAAAATTTAATATAAATATTAGATGGAAAAACTTCAAACTTATATTAAACAAATTAGTTGTTGACTTGGATAACTGAAAAAGTCAAAGTTAAAGAACTAAAACTGGGAAAAAGCGATTAAACGCGAACTATAATTAATAAAAAAAAAGCTAATTCAAAATATGAATAAATACAATAACAGGAGATAATACTAAAATAAAAGTTTGGACTGGAACAGCTGCAAATAAAAAAATATATATTTCTGTAACACTTTACTATAAGGTCTCATTCCGTAATGCATTAACTAACATTAACTAACAATAATTATAGTGAATTATTAAAATAATAATTATCGCTATTATTATTATTATTTACATAGCTAAAAAATATTATAACAAAAAGTGTAAGTACTTGTATGTGTGCAGTAGGTTTTGTGGGTCTGTGGGTTCTGTGTCTGTCCCATATTCCACTATGAGAAATCTGGTCACGCTACTTAAAACATAACTGACTGTGTTTACATATATACTCGCCAGGACCATAATTTTAACATTATTTTGTGTGTATTTGACTGTTTAAGTGCACTAAGCAGTGAAAAACAACTCAACTTAGAACAGAGAGGCGACTTTATGTGTGTGCACTTGTGAGCAAAAAACGCGGGAATAAGTAAAAATTTTGCAAAAGCTATTTTGCAGATTTGGCTGAAGTACCTTGCTTTTATTATTAGGCTAATGTTTGTTTAACGAAGAAAAAACATCTAATCACCATCGTTTCAAGCTGCTTTGAAACTGTAAGAAAATTTTAGAGAGAAATGAGAGACATGCATCTCTGGAGTTTTACCTGATCTTTCCATTGCGATTCACATTTTCTACCAGCTTCCAAACTTTCTAGGGAGATTCGAGGGATACTTTTCTGTGATCATTCAGCGCCCCCTGCTGGAGTTACTCTGCTGTGATCATTCAGCGCCCCCTGCTGGAGTTACTCTGCTGTGATCATTCAGCGCCCCCTGCTGGAGTTAGGCTACTATGATCATTCAGCGCCCCCTGCTGGAGCTGAGTGATTGGTTCAAATGTTGAACTTGAGCAGAACGTAGGCTACCAGAGGCGATCAAGAGTTTAGTAAAAGAGTGCAAGAGTTGTGTTACATAATAGCAGCAGACTCGCCTACGTTACTTCAGTACGTCCCACACTAGGCTGGCAACAGGCTACTAGAAACAGTTATCTTAGAAAGCTGACTTTGAAACGGTGAGTAGTTTATACGGGCTAGTTGTAGATTGTTTTGCAAGAAGAATTCCAGTTTTTAGTGATGTTTGCACAAGATTCATGTCAGGGCATTTTCGATTTTTGAAAGCGTTTTCTTATAAATACACGTTGATGTTGCAACAACGTTAGCATTGTTTATTACTTTTGTTCTTTCCAAGTAGCCTATGCAACAACAATACAGTATCGTTTATTTATTAGTGAAGTGAAGTCTTACTCATTCTAGGGAATCGGTTCTTTTGACAGAACAGATTCAAAACAAGCACAAGCGGTTCTTACGCACAGTGTGGTTCGATCCTATGTGTCGTTTCAATCAACAGATTCAATAAAGCTTTTAGCTTACATAAAAGACGATATAAACATATATTGTTTAAAAAAATCGTACTTCTTGTAATTTCATTGTCCTACCATTTGTTTCAGCCACAATTCCGCTTATAAAAACAAGTCATTTCGATCTCTGAATCTTTTGTATAAACAACACAAATGTAGTACATGTACGTCTCTTCGAATAAACTTTTTTTTTAAGTTAGCCTATAATTAAATTACATTTATTAAAACCAACGCTATTTTGGCTCTATGCACGGCGGTATTTCCGGTGAAGACTTCCGCCGATCGTAGAGTCCAATCCAATACAATTATATAAAAATGTATATTGAATTTTATACTCTATGGCTATAATAAAGAAACGTTAGTCACAAAACCAGACATCCCTCGTTGTGTTTATGCTTCTTTTAAAAATTATATTAAATAAACATAACTATATATAAAATTACATATAAACGTATGAAAGTTTCATTTCAAAGACGGGAGGGCAGTACATTTTGAAGACTCGCATTATCTGTCATAATCCCGTTTTCCCCGGTTTTCCTCTGCTTTAATCTCCCCAACCGGAAACTGATGAGCATCCTTACGTCAAATGCGGAACTTATGCGTACATCATGTAGCCCATTCTTGGCTAATTTCAAATCGGTCTTGCTTGAAATAAACACTTAAATGAATTGTTGACTTCATTCAGAACAACTAGTGAACGAATTCAAACCGACGAACCGGTTCAACTGATTCGTTGACAAGATCCGAATCAAAGAAGGATTCAGTTCACGAATCTGCACAATTCTCCAATATGAAAAGATAAAGAAACATACAAAGTAGAATTATTATTCTTTTATAATATAATGCCATGTATCTATATTTTTTAAATTATTTATTATCTTTTGCTTTTACTTCTACAAGCTCTCATACTGTGTTCACAGTGTAACCTGATAATAAGCCAGTTAATGGTTCACTATGTACTTTATGAGTGGAGCTTTGACCAATTGCCTGCTCTCTCGTGTTATTGATTTCAGAGGTATTACATGAATGTGATTCGTTTTTTCTTATGAAAAATATATTTTCTTTTGCAGACATGTTCCTGTACATTTTTGGTCTCATAGTCTTGCTCTATGTCTATCGGTGGTTCAGGGAACTGGGAAGAGTTCCCAACAAATCTGAGAAGTTTGTGTATATCACAGGCTGTGACACAGGTTTTGGGAATCTCTTGGCCAGACACCTGGACACAAAGGGTTTCTGTGTCATCGCTGGCTGCTACACAGAGAAGGGAGAGGTCGAGCTGAAGAAGGCCTGCTCCAGACAAACTCACTGCAATACATTTGGATGTCACTGATAATGACAGCATTAAAAAAGCCACTGACACCATTAAAACCCTGGTGGGACAGAAGGGTAAGTCACCTGAAAGAGATGCTGCTTTTCTGTCTATTAGTTTCGAAAATCTTTTGAAAAATGTTTGTTGTTAAGAGCTGTGGAAAAAAAACAACAACATAATAATTTGATATTATTACCAAAGCTATGTGCAATTCAGAATTCAATTCAGAATGCATTTGAATGTAAGATTTAATGAAAAAAAAATCAAAATTCAAAGAGATTTTACATATAAACTTAAATATCCTTATTTTTGTTATTTATTTTTGTTTAAACTTTATAAAATTAAATTGACAGATCAGATCAAATTAAATCATGAGAATTTGACAAATATCCCAAAATTTTTAATTGATTTAAATAATAATAATGTAATAATATAAATATCAGAATTAGTTGAAATAAACGCTTTTTATTTTATTAATTATTCATGTTCTGTTGCAGAACTTGTAAGGATATTTCTAATATTATCCCAGCTAACAATTTTTGGATCTCAGAACGTTTGTTTTTGGCTCCCAGAAGGTTCTCAGGACGTTAGTTTTACATATAAACTTAAATATCCCTATTTTTATTATTTTATTGTTTAAACTTTATAAAATTCATGAGAATTTTACAAATATCCTAAACAATTTTGTATTGATTTAAATAAAAATAATATAATAATATAAATATCAGGTTTAGTCAAAAGAAATGCTTTTTAATATTTGTATTATTTTATTAATTATTCATGTTCTGTTGCATAACTTGTAACGATATTTTCTACACAGTAAAAAAAAATCATGATTTGTTATAACGTTTTTTCTTCGGTCAAATCAACTTAGATCATTTATGTGGTTCAGATAACATAATATTTTGAGTTTTTGATTATTAAATCCATCCCCTTCATTATATTAACTAATTTTTTTTATTTCAATGAACTTAAAGTTTTAAGGCAACCAGGTTACTTCATTTTTTAAGTTAAACCAACAATATTTTTTTACAGTGTATATTATCCTTCTTACCCTGTGTTTATCATAGTGTTCTTCAATGAAGTTGTTGGTCAAGTTTCTTCACATGACTTCCTGTCACCAAAGCTTTAAATTAAGCAATCTGTAATGGAAAAAAAAAAATATTTTGTTATTTGGTGTGTGTGTAGGTCTGTGGGCTGTGGTCAACAACGCTGGTGTCTCTTTCCCAACTGCTCCCAATGACTGGCTGGATATTGATGACTTTAAACAAATGATCGATGTCAATCTGATCGGGGTTATTGCCGTTACCCTGAGTGTGTTACCTCTCATTAAGAAAGCCAAGGGCAGAGTGGTCAATGTGGCCAGTGTGTTTGGACGGATTAGTACCCTGGGAGGGGCGTACTGCATTACTAAGTATGGAGTAGAAGCTTTTAATGATAGTCTAAGGTTAGTATGTCCCATAACCACTGAATAAAACTGATTAGAGGAATTCAGATGTAAAGCATTTCTCATGTGTGTGTGTATATGTATATGTTATGAATGCAAGGTCCAAACATAACAAAACATTCTGAAATGAATTATGATAATTAGATCATTTAAGTATAAACTTGATTAAAAAACACATTACTGGTGTGCATCTGTGAGACAAAACAATGACATTTTAGGAAATGTCAAGTGCCATGAAAGTGGAAGTTTATGGGATCAATATTTGCCATGATTCAAATGTGGAAATAAAGTTCTGAAAGGTTGAAACTAAGTGTTCAAAAACTCAAAATCATACAAAAAAGTTTCGCAAGATCGAAAAATAAGATTTGCAAGCTTGCAAAATGGAAAAATATATATACGGTGCTGTGAATAAGTGTTGGCACCCATGCTAAAGTTGTCTAAAAAGAGTAATAAAAAATCATCTTTTGGATATTGATCCTAATGCCTTAATTAGAAAAATGAGGAAAACTCCAACCTTTAAGGACACACATTTTCTTTGTGAATGAATAATGTATCATAAATAAATAAATGTTTTTCCTTAAAATACAGGGTGCATAAGTCAGGCAGATTTTTATTTTTAAAAGCCAGTTATTTCATGGATCCAGGATAATATGCATCCTGATAAAGTTCCCTTGGCCTTTGGAATTAAAATAGACCCACATCATCACACACCATTCACCATGCCTAGAGATTGGCATGGTTTTACTTCAGTTAGCATAATAGCTGGTTTGATTTGCATTGAAAGATGATCTTATGGAAAGTACCCAAACAATTTTTCGGAGTTTCAGTCAGCAAAACATTGGCCAAGAGGAGAAATCCCTTCCTCCAGGCTTTTTTTTTAAGTTGCGAGATTGCGAAGCTTCATTTTCGCTCAGTCTGAGTTTCAGATTTTCAGATCTGCGTGACAAGGCTGCCACAAATCACGTGAGTCGCAAGCTCGCAACTGTGTGGGCGTATCTCTGCAAAGTGGGTGTTGTAAACTTGGCTCTGAAAAAATAGTCTGCAATAGGAGCGCAAATGTAATGCAACAAGTTTCGCCCTTCGAACCACAGTTTTCAGAGTTTCAAAACTTTTTTTCACCTATTCGCCAGTTTTTAGATCACTATTTACAAGGTTTCAAACCTGGAAAACAAACTAATACAGTGCCCAGCAAACAAATTTAGGTTCTGGGAACGTTCTGGAATGTTAGTTTTTGGTTCCCAGAACGTTCCTAGAACATTCCCTTAAGGTTAAGGAAACGTTCCCGGAACATTCTCCTTACGTTATAAAAATGGAACCTAAAAATAACCTACATGGAACGTTCCTATAATGTTCTTCTTTGGTTCCCAAAAAAATAACCTCATGGGACCATTCGGGAACGTTAGGGGAACGTTCTGTGTTTGCTGGATGGGAGAACACTGACAAATTTGAAACTCTGAAAAATTGTTTGTGCAACATGTAAACTGCAACATGTAAATTGCGCAACATGTAAACCGCAAACTGTTACAGCTCTGAAGAAGGAAATCTCACAAATGTTTGTAGAGGTATTTTTAACTCTTTTACAAGCTTGCTAATATTATTTTTCGATATTGCAAAACTTTTTTTGTAAGATTGAGTTTTCACAACCTTTCAGAACTTTATTTTCACTTTTAAATCATGGCAGGACATTAATCCCATAGAAGTTACTTTCATTTAAAACAGTTTAAAAATGCATTTTAGTCTCAGACGAGCTTAAAGGAGTAGTTCACTTTAAAAAAAAAACTTCTGCTGATAATTTACTCACCCCCATGTCATCCAAGATGTCCATGTCTTTCTTTCTCAGTTGGAAAAGAAATTAAGGTTTTTGATGAAAACATTCCAGGATTTTTCTCCATATAATGGACTTCAATGGGAACCAAACGGTTCAGAGGTCCAAATGAGAGTTTCAGTGCAGCTTCAAAGGTCTTTAAACGACACCAGACCACGATTAAGGGTCTTATCAAGCGAAACGATCGCTCATTTAAAAAACAAACAAAGAAAGTTTTATAAGTACAAATGCTCGCCTTGCTCTGTTCTGTGACGCTCGTTCGTGACTCTCCTGTTCATCAAAATGAACGAATCTTTTAGAAAAAAGATTCGTTCATTTGACGAACGAGTTTGAACAGGAAAGTCGAGACAAGTCAAGCATGTGTGCTTATAAAACGTAAACTTTTTATTTATTTTTGAAATGGCCAATCGTTTCGCTAGATAAGACCCTTATTCATTCGTCTGGTGTCGTTTAAAGCATTGTCTGTTAAGCAGCGTTGGTGTGTTTTTCTTTGTTCTGCAGGAGGAACATGGCACCGTTTGGAGTGAAGGTTTTATGCATTGAACCTGGATTCTTCAAAACAGCCGTTACTGACTCCAGCATCTTTGAGAGTCATATGCAAAGATTATGGAAGAGGTTGCCAGAGGAGGTGAAGGATGAATACGGCAGTGATTTCATAGACAAACGTGAGTTCAAATCCAATCACCAGTTTCAAATAGCAAATAAAGGTCACAAGGTTATAACTAGTACTTGTGTTTGTAGTGAAGCTGGTGATTCAGGAGAAGATTGATAAGATTGTGGATCCAGATCTGATGAAGGTGGTGAGCTGTATGGAGCACGCTGTGGCTGCCGTCCATCCTCGGACCAGATATTCTCCAGGCTGGGATGCCAAGTTCCTCTGGCTGCCTCTCTCCTACATGCCGACCTTCATCTCGGATGCTTTCATCTTAAAATCTGCTGTTAAACCCAAAGTTTCAGTTCTGTAAGCAGAAACAGCAGTGCATGACATGCAGAGACATGATGCAACACTATATATAGTTACCGTAACTAATATACATTTTAATTAATTAATACCTAACGGACATTTTTACAATATTCAAATCATTTAATAAAAATAACATTTTAAAACTCTAACACTTGTCTTCTGGTTTCGATTTCTCATTAAGGATTTGGTAGATCACAACGAATATATGACGAGTTCTTCTAAAATGACCATTTTTATCAAGCTTGTATATTTAAGTTCAGTAATTGCAATGAAGATTACCTATTAATTGTCATTTAAGTGAAATTACTGAACTTAAATATACAAGCTTAATAAAAATGGTCATTTTAGAAGAAAATTTAAATGGCATTTAGAGGCTTTTGCATCTGAACTCTTCATATATTTCAATATAAAACCAATGACGTGATTATGTAAGGTCAGCAGTGTGTGTGAGATTAAATGCATATTTGTGTAATTAAACATTTCATTCTTGCAGGTTTGCATAATACTGTGAGTTTGCATTTGTTTTAATTCATTTGAGAAATACTGAAACTGTTTTTGTGCAAGTGTTATGAGCATGGCCACACAAATCAAAGTTTGAAGGTTTAGAAGCTAAACGAGGCCAGAGTTTATTGCACAACCTTTGTGACGTATATAGAGTTAGACGTTCGTGTTCGAGAGAGACCTTTGACCCTGCAGTCAGCGAACGGCCCTTGAGCTCTTCTGCTCGTGGGATCGGGACAGGACTGCCGAAACAAAAGATCTACGAGTTTTCATGAAGAAATATTGACGACTGCACTAGTCATGGTACGTCTATTCTTGAGCACAATCACGCAACTAGCAGGGATTAATGTGTGCATGATTTGTTAATGAATATTTCAGTAATGATTTTTGCAATAAATGATTGGCAGAAAAAACTGTTTAGATGCCACCTATTGGCCTTTTGAATGATTTGTCTATAATTGCATGTTTTTATATAGCATTTTAAACAGTTTATAGGTGTTTCTAAAGAGTGTGTCAAATTCAGTGTTAATTCATTCTTTAAAAAAAATTAACATTTTGTCATAACGCACTCACCTTCAAGTTGTTCCAAATCCGTAATATTTTCTTTTTCTTCTGTTGAACACAAAAGCAGATATGTTAAAGAATGTAATCAAACAGAAGAAATAAACTCATACAGGTTTTGAACAACATGAGAGTGAGTAGCCTAATGGATGATATCTTTGGACTATATCTTTAAAGGAGTAGTTCACTTTAAAAAAAAAACAACTTTTGCTGATAATTTACTCACCCCCATGTCATCCAAGATATCCATGTCATTCTATAGTCAAAAAGAAATTAAGGTTTTTGATGAAAACATTCCAGCATTTTTCTCCATATAATGGACTTCAATGGGAACCAAACGGTTCAAGGTCCAAAAGACAGTTTTGACTCCTGTTCGAACTCATCAAAATGAACAAATCTTTTTAGAGTCATTTGATTCATTCAGACGCACGAAATGAACGAGTGGACTTGGGAAAAGATTCGTTCATTTGATGAACGAGTTTGAACAGGAGAGTGCACGAATGCGCATCACAGAACAGAGCAAGGCGAGCATTTGAGCTTATAAAACGTAAACTTTAAAAAAGAAATTTTAATGAGGGATCGATTCACTTGATAAGACCATAGACTGTAAAAAATATGAACAAAGCGTCTGTGACGTCACCCATAGACTCTCTAAAGAACGCATTTGAGGCTGTTTATGGGGGGTACGGGCGGCGCCATACTGGAAAATACAAAATACAAAAGTTTCAGAAAGGATACAGAGGTGGTATTATGTGTTGTGTCAGATCATGGCCGAGACGTCAAATTCACTCGTCGCAGCCCTTTATCAGCTGTCAATCAAAGTTACCCGCCCTTATTCACATACATTTTATATCTAAATACATGATCTAAACTAACGAGTTAAAAAAAAAATTCACCCCCTCACAGTTGTCAATTGAAGATTACAATAAAAGTCCATGAGACCAAACTGTAAACATACGAATTTATGCTGTGAAAACGGAGATTTTAACATGACGTCTATGGATATTTGCTCCCTTTTGGGACCGGCCTCTAGCGGATTTGAGATGTATTGCAGTTTATCGCACTTCCGGGTAGGCTTCAGCTTTCAGATTAGAATGTTTCCGCTTTGATAAGACCCTTGTTCGTCGTCTGGAATCGTTTAAAGCCCTTTGAACAGTTTGCACTAAAAGTGTCTTTTTGACCTTGAACCGTTTGGTTCCCATTGAAGTCCATTATGAGAAAAATCCTGGAATGTTCTCATCAAAAACCTTAATTTCTTTTCGACTGAAGAAAGAAAGACATGGACATCGTGGATGACATGGGGGTGAGTAAATTATCAGCAAAAGTTTTTTTTTTTTTTAAAGTGAACTATCCTTTTAAGTCTCTAGTATAGTTTTCTAGTTATGCTTTAAAAATAGTATTATTGGCTAGATTCGGTATTTCTCAGTTTAAAAATAAAAAAACGTTATTTTTAAAATCCTCAAAAACAGTTGGACAGATGAGTGTGAATTCAGCACAGGTTTCTCTCTCCATCATCTCCCCCGCAGGTGTTCTTCTGCTGGCTTTCCCTGGCCGCTGTCGCGCTCTTCGCCGCGGTCTGGTGGTTCTTCCGAGACTCCGGTCGCATCACCGGCATCCACGAGAAACACGTCCTGGTGACGGGCTGCGATAGCGGCTTCGGGAACCTCGTGGCGCGGCAGCTCGACCAGCGGGGGTTTCGAGTAATCGCCGCGTGTCTCACCGAACCTGGCGCCTCCCGCCTGCGCGCGATGGCCTCCCCCAGACTCAACACGCTTCTGCTCAATGTTACCGACAGCGCGAGCATCAAGCGCGCGGTGGAGCGCGTGCGCGCGGAGACCGGGGAGAGAGGTGAGTCGGAGGATAGATAGAGTGCCAGCTCGAGTCAAGCACAGCTCGAGATAAAGCCGAGATACAGGCACTCTGACGACCACACAGCCTCAGACCGACTCGTAAATCTCTCGGACAAGAGCTTTTAGTTGACCTGGAGGAGCATCTGCAGCGAAATGCCATTCTCATCATACCAAAGCTGCATCGTTTATTAGCCTATAGAACGACACTTTCCTGTAATGCACCTGACGTTTGCACACTTCACTGACCTTTGACCTTAAAGAGTAGTTCTGTCCATGTCATTCTTTCTTCAGTCGAAAAGAAATTAAGGTTTTTGATGAGAACATTCCAGGATTTTTCTCCATATAATGCACTTCAATGGGAACCAAACGGTTCAAGGTCCAAAAGACAGTTTTAGTAATGGACGAGCATTTGTACTTATAAAACTTAAACTTTGTTATTTATTTTTTAAATGACTGATCGTTTCACCTGATAAGACCCTATTGTTTGGAATGGTTTAAAGGCATTTAAACAGTTTGCACTGAAACTCTCATTTGGACCTTGAACAGTTTGGTTCTCATTGAAGTCCATTATATGGAGAAAATCCTGGAATGTTTTCATCAAAAACCTTAATTTCTTTTCAACTGAGGAAAGAAAAGACATGGACGTCTTGGATGACATGGGGGTGAGTAAATTATCAGCAAAAGTTTTTTTAAAAGTGAACTACTCCTTTGTTGCTTATATTGAACATCCCTAGAGTGTATAGGCTAATAGAAAGTAGGCCTATGTCAGATTGACATTAACAATGAAAAATAAAATTTATACGCAAAAGTAGATTTAAAAAAACAACTTTCTTGTGTCAGGTCTGTGGGGTTTAGTCAACAACGCTGGCATCTCGATCCCCATCGGCCCCACAGATTGGATGCAGCTGGAGGACTTTAAGAAGGTTCTGGACGTGAACCTCATCGGCGTCATTGAGGTGACGCTGAAGTTTCTTCCTCTGCTGAAGAAGGCCCGGGGTCGGGTGGTGAACGTGGCCAGCATACTGGGCAGACTCTCACTCGTCGGGGGAGGATACTGTCTCTCTAAATGGGGTGTGGAGGCGTTCTCTGATAGCTTGAGGTATGTCTAGGCTTCGAAACTTTGAGACATGCAAACAAGACCTTGTATTCATGTATTGCACTTGTTCTTTATCATACTTTTTAGTCCTTACAATTAAGAGTTTTAAAAGTTTAAATTTACAGATTTAACAAGTCATCATGGATTAAATTTTATTTTTAAATTGTATTGCTAACAAGTCAATAAAATTTCCTGGCTTTTAAAAACAGCCAACAAAATCCATTTCTAATTTGCCTATTACAACTTTTAGAGCTTCAAAAGTACAGATTTTGCCGGTCAAATGTTACAAATGTGAAAAACTAAGAAATGTATTAAGCTATAAAAATATAAACCGTATCATATAGCTACTTAGACAATAAGTACATCTGATTTAATTTTTTTAAGTCTAATTGGCCACAAAAAGGTATTTGTAGGTCACGGCCTTATTTATTTTCAAATACAAATAATAAGTATATTGTATGTAATATAAAGATATTTTGATATAAATAAATATGCATGTATATACAGTTTGTATGCATAAATATAAAAAATAAGCAACTGTTAGATCATCAAAATCACAGATTTTTTTTTACAAAAGTCATATTTTACCTTAATTTATTTATTCAAATATAAATACATTTTATGCATTTATTAAAAATGTTAAAATAACAATGTTAAAATATTAAAAGTTAAAAATAAATGTAAAAAAATATTACAATATATATATATATATATATATATATATATATATATATATATATATATATATATATATATATATATATATATTGCTAACAAGGCAATAAATTCCTCTAGATTTTATTTCTAAAAAGTCAACAAAATCTATTTCTAAGTAAATAAGTATATGTATGTGTTTATTTAAAAAATATTTAAATATCATTAAATAAATATGCATGTATTACAAATATATAATATATAAAATTGTACTATGTGGCTAACAAGCCAATAAAATCATCTGAATTATTAAAAACAGCCAAAAAAAAAAAAATTCTAAATATGCATGTATTACAAATATATATATATATATATAAATCATATTATGTGGCTAACAAGCCAATAAAATCATCTGAATTATTAAAAACAGCCAAAAAAATAAAAATAAATCATTTCTAATCTGCTTGGAGAGAACTTAAGAGTTTTCTGTTAAAACGGTGTCGATTCAGCGGCCCCTAAATTAATGACTATTGATTAAATTAATGACTATTGATATATAACTTTAACTGGAAAATAACTTTATAGAGCTGCCTTAAAGCCAAAACAATCTGTTATTGTAAAGCCTGTACTTTCACTGTAAAATACTGCATCACTGTAAAGCCGCTTTGGAACAATCTTGATAAAAGCGCTGTATAAAATGAAGATGACTTGAAAACAGTCACCATAAGAAAGTCTTTCTGAAGTTAACCTTGAAATACTTTGACTTTTCATTGAAACTTTTAATTTTTTTTTTCATTGAGATTTGCATCTAAAATCATTTTGTTGTCCCTATCTCGCTGTTTTCAGGAGGGAGATGATGCACTTTGGAGTGAAGGTAAGTATCATCGAACCAGGCTTTCTTTAAAACACAAGTAACAGATCTGAGCCTCATTGAAGATGATCTGAAGAAACGGTGGAATAACCTGCCAGCAGAGGTCAGGAGAGCCTACGGAGACTCATACCTGCAGGACTGTGAGTGCTTCAGATGGGATTTCATTCAATATAGTTCTTTATATTTTGGACATGTATATCATGATGCATACTGTAGTTAAAGGAATAGTTCACGCAAACATTCACACAAGCTGTGCTCAGCCAACAAAACGTGTGACTCAACTTTTTTTAGCATTTGCATGTTGGTAATTACCCAGGTGAAAAAGACGTACAATTAAGTGTATTAAAAATGCATTACATTATATTTGTATTGTACTAAAAATATATTTAAGTACATTTTTAATACACTTAATTGTACGTCTTTTCACCTAAGTTAACACCACAGTTGGGTAAAACATCCTTTGTTTAATTATATTAAACCAAATTTGTCACTGATACTTTTTATGATGTAATGAGTTAATCCGCCTTCTTTGATAGATGGAAACGATTCTCATGTGATGATGCTTTGCTTTTTTGCATTTCTCTCAATCTTGTCCTCCAGATATGAATTCGCAGGTTTTTTCCATGAGGATTCTGGCCAGTAGTGACCTTTCCAAAGTGACGTCATGCATGCAGCACGCTCTTTCAGCAAGTTATCCCCGAACACGCTACGCTGCCGGCTGGGACGCCAAGTTTCTCTGGATACCCCTGTCATACCTGCCTTCTTGTGTAACAGACGTCTTCATGAACTTTCTACTGCCGTCTCCGAAGAGCGCCGTTCCAGAGAATCACTGAACAGGCCACTACACTCAGATCAAGACAAGCATCTTCGTTGTAAATTAATAAGTGATATTCAAAGAAGAATATTTGTCTTTGAAACTGTGGTTGCTGTATGCAACAAATGCAATCAAATAAAGATGTATTTTATACATTGTGGTATATTACATAAATGAGACTTTGCCTGCTTAAACCCCAAGGTCACATTCATCTACCTCCACTTTTGAGTGCAACTAAACAATCAACAGCCGAAAGAATCCCTGCAATATACACTACCAGTCAAAAGTTTAGGGTCGGTAAGATTTTTTATGTTTTTAAAAGAAGTCTCTTCTGTTCACCAAGGCTGCAATTTTTTGATAAAAAATACACAAAAAACACAGTAATATTGTGAAATATTATGACAATTTAAAATGACTTTTTGTATGTTAATATATATTAAAATGTAATTTATTCCTCTGAAAAAAAGCTGAATTTTCAGCATCATTACTCCAGTCTTCAGTGTCACATGATCCTTCACAAATCACTCTAATATGATGATTTTATGCTCCAAAAACATGTATGATTATTATCCATGTTGAAAACAGTTTTATTACATTTTTATTTCAGGATTATTTGATGAATAGAAAGTTCAAAAGAACAGCTTTTATCTGAAATGGAAAGCTTTTGTTACATTAAACACTACCCTTTAAAAAGTTTGGGGTCAGTAAGAATTTGTATTTTATTTTTGGGGGAAATAAATAAGAAATCAATACTTCTATTCATCAAGGATGAGTTACATTGATCAAAAGTTACAGTAAAGACATTTATAATGTTAGAAAAGATTCTAATTAGATCTAATTCTTTGAACTTTCTATTCATCAAAGAATCCTGAAATAAAAATGTAAAAAACTGTTTTCAACATGGATAATAATCATACATGTTTTTGGACCATAAAATCATCATATTATAGTGATTTTTGAAGGATCATGTGACACTGATGACTGGAGTAATGATGCTGAAAATTCAGCTTTTTTTCAGAGGAATAAATTACATTTTAATATATATATATATATATATATATATATATATATATATATATATATATATATATATATATTAACATAAAAAAGTCATTTTAAATTGTCATAATATTTCACAATATTACTGTTTTTTTGTGTATTTTTTATAAAAAAATTGCAGCCTTGGTGAGCAAAAGAGACTTCTTTTAAAAACATAAAAAATCTTACAGACCCTAAACTTTTGACCAGTAGTGTATATTTATATTTTTCAATAATCGGTTACACAATTGCTACACTACAATCTTGTTATAACTTGTATTTAATCTGTTTTTTGAAGAGGTGAGCATATTGGTGGAGCGTGGATGGGTTGAACGTGCGTGAAAGGACTAATTGAAATTACGGAGTCTCTAAAATGTAAAAGATGAGGCTTTTAAAAAATTAAATGTTTTTAAAGAACATAGATCTCAAACCTTTCATTCAGCACACTCATTTCTTCTACACATTTTTTGAAGATTTATTTATTAAGTTTTTCTTCACTAGTTGCTCAACTCATAATAGCCTATTAGCTGAAGACAATCAGAGAAAAGTAGTTAATTAAAGGAAGCACATTATGTAACTTTTGTCCCTCTAGAGTAAACTAGCGGTTAAAACGAAAACAAAATAGCATGATTTTTGCGGAAGAAGATTGTTTTGGTTGTGCTTCGGTTCTGTGTGACTGCGGATGAATATGACCTATGATCATATAATACAATACAATTAAATTAAATACAATTATTGTCATTCTATATAGATCCATGATATGACCCTATACATGAACTCTGTTAGAGAGCTAACTTACAAACAGCAGTTTATATGTTCAATAAAATATCTACTCACCCATTAAGAATAACCCTCGCTGCAGAGACTGTAGCGCGGAGTAGGCTAACGTCACTTGCATTACTTTGACACTTTCCGGCCTTCTCCAAAAAGCCAAGGCAAAGTTGAGTCTTGTTTTATCAGGAGCTCTGTCGTGTTGTTTTGCCAGCAGACTCTCCTCTGTTCGGCATTTGTTTAAACGGGTGATTCTCCGGAACTTGGAGATTGTGTGGAGGGTTTTCACTGACGTCACGTTCTGGTCAGTAACCCGGATGAGCGGCCATTGTGGAGGCACTCGGATGTAAACAACAGCAAATATAAAAAATATTAAATAATAATATTTATTATAATAAATAATAATAGTTATTATAATAAGTATCGAAAATAATAAATAATAATATTTGAAAAATATTATTTCTGAAACATTTTTAAACCGGCGCAGACAGAACGCGGAAAAAGCTTAAAAAACGTAACGTTACATAACAGCCCCCATAGTTCTGCAGTTCATCCATTCTAGAAAGTTTATTTAAAATAATAACACTTTAAAATAAAATATTTTAAATGCATTTTGAAATTAAAAAAAGAAAAATTACTATAGTTACACTCTGTCTGCTTGAATGCATTTTAAATGTTTGTATGTGTGTATCTGAATATGGTCGTTAATAGTGAACCTTTAAAGAAAATTAAATTTAAACCTTGAATTGAAAGTATTTCGATTTAAAAAAATAATATAAATATATTATAGATGATGTTAACATCTTTAAATTCTTTTTAAAGACCTACTAATTTAAAAAACAAAAAAATACGTTATCTTCTATTTATAAAGAAACTTTAGAAAAAAAATGAACAATGAACAGCAATGAACAAGAAGTGTAGCCATATGTAACTCATATAGCTACAGTATGTATACAGTATATATTTAGCCTAAGTCATGTTTATTTGAAATATGTCTAAGGTAATTAAGCTATGAGGCGTAAATATGACGTGCATGTTGTACATAAAGAATCTGCACATTTGTTAAAAACAAACAAAACAAATTTATTTGATTTTTTTCACAGCAGCATTAATTTGTTTCCAGTTCTTTTTCTCATCAGAAATGGGCTTTATTAAGATGAATACATTCATGATATTCTTTTTTTAATGTCATTGATATACAAAATCACTTAAAATTGACTTCACTGTCCATGGACTTGCCGACATGAAGAAATATGAAAAGCCCTTGAAGCGCTGATGGGACATCAGAGATCTCCAGCACATAATCCTAACCCTTACATATAAACTGGGCCATTTCAAGTATTGTTTAAATATATAAAACAGAAGTCGTCATCTTTTATTATGTTTTACAGCAGAATATGTCACTGCATTATGATATTTTACAGACTTTCTTTAATAAGAGTCCCATTCTCTGAATCACAGTATTTAGAGTATCGTTTCTGCCATTATTCACTCACCCTGATGTATTTTGGTAACCCATAATATTATGGAAAATAATTATATAAGGAAACTTCACACAGCTCTTTATCATATATTCAGTGGCAGTCCCAGTTCAGCGGACTAGTTTTATGGTTGTTTTTGGAGCCTGACAAAAGAGAACGTCTAGTTGAGTAAATAATGAAATATATTTCACTTTTATCAGGTGAACTATTCCTTTAATTGCACTCGGTAGATCTGATATTTCAGACAAACTGTGGCGTTTTACTCTTTCTCTTGAATCTGGCCGCTCCACCAATGAGGTATATCTACATAAGTGATGCACATGTGTGGTGTTTGCTCTCCAGTGGCAAAAACCGCTTAAGAATAATCATATCAAATGGCAAAGTCTCAGATGGCTCTCGAAGCACTTTACTCAGTAACATTGGCATATGTGTGTGTGTGAATCTCCAGGAATAAGTAATAATCTATTTGAAAATAATGTCTGACCAGAGGATATTATCAAACAAAATCTTTTCAATTTACAAATGTACAAAATATTCATAACATTCTCCTTCAGCAGCATCAGTGCAAAGATATACAAATATGACATCACAATAATAATAATAAAAAAAGAATCATACAACATGAATTGGCATACAAAGTATCAGAAGGCAAAGTGTCTTTTATGTAGGCTATACAAACATCATCTATTCTCATCTATACTTTTTTTTTTGTCAAAAATAATCTTAAATTGATTTCTGTTGTATGCAGGCTGCATATAAAAATAGATTCTGTGCAAAGGGAGTGTTTCTTTGTATTTTTTCCCGTGTGTGTTGGTCATATTTCACTGTCCTCTTTAACCAGGTTGGCCGTGTCTCTGAAGGTGTCCTCTGTCGGTGAATAGGCGCTGAGTTTCTCTCGCTTCTGGGGTTTGGGAGGAGGAACGAAAGGAGACGGCTGTGACGAAGAGCTGGCGTCTGCGGCTCCAGATGTCGGCTCGTCCTGCATCTGACACGTGGAACAGCAAAGACCGTGTCAACTTGACCGCATGCACATCATTCTCAGATTAACACCCATATTCTGCTTAAAACCAGTCTCTTTAAGGCAAGTCTCCCTTGAAACGCCTCTCGGGCATCTATTTCAGTCATGCAGGTGCAGCTTCTGTCTCTTTGACAAATTGCTTGTGATTTTCATAAACTGTAAAGGCCATTGCACACTGAGTACGAAATTTTCGGATGCGTTTTTTCGTGTTCGTCAGCCTAAAAATTCGTCATGCATAGAAACCTTGCACACCGAGTCCGATGCGTATTCATTAAACATTTGTGGGAAAAAACGCAAAAATACCAAATGGATTCGTCAAGCAGTGAGGATGATTTTGTTGGCCTCTCTCTTATTGAAAAGAGAAGAAAGAGAAAATATTACGTCCATCCAATCCTGAAATTGCACAGAGAGGAAGGAGAGTTTCACCTCCTTATCAAGGAGTTGCGAATTTATCCCTAGCGATTCAAAATTTACCTCAGAATGTCAGTGGGACAGTTTGATGCTTTGCTAGCGATTCTGGAGCCACATATTAAAAACAAGACCACCAATTTCCGTGAACCAATCGATTCTAAACGGAGATCTGGCAGTATGTCTAAGGTATGGACACACACACCCGCGCGCGGCCCGGTTGAAGCGCTGGGCAGACTAGGCTGTGATATTGTGCCCAAATAATACATTAGTTATCGAATTGGCTGCTCAATCATATCTTATTCGATCCTAAATTTCACTCTGATTGAAAGGGGAGTTTTATTAATTTCATAATCCAATATAGAGAAGAGAACATAAACACTTGATCGAACTGAAAACCGAAACTGAAAGCACGGCGCAAATGTGCAATGATTTGAGGACGAGCTCCCCCAGCCCTGAATGGTCAAAAGACCTCTCAAAATGCTGGCTCTGGATGCGAAAAACACAGAAAATCGAACCCGATCCGATTAATTTTATGACGGACGAAAGTTTCAGAGGCGGTGTGCAAGCATGATTGACATAACGTGAGGTCGAATTTTTTTTTTAACGTGCGAAAATTTCGAATGCGAATTTCGGACTCGGACTGTTAATATTTCTTTAAATTGTTGTTTGATTGAAACGTCCAATGATTGCTGATTTTCTTGTGCGCAACTGTGCATGACTTGAGACTATAACGTTCGCGGCACACAAATGCAGCAGGACTCAGGTCAGATGTGATGTGGAGCCTCTAGCTCAACTATGTATTGAAAATGTCTGCCTTATCATCCATAATTCAGTTTGCATATGAGAGCCACACAGAATTTGTGTGCAGTAATGTTATGGGAAAAAGCACTTACTGAGTGTAATTGTAAGTCATAATTATAATAAAATTACCTTTGTGGCCTTTTACACTATGTGGCCTTTTTACCATTACAGTGAACATATTATTATATTTTTGGTTTACTGTTTGAGTATGGTGCCAATTTTATTGTTACCACCAAATATTTTACATAAGACTTCGGACTTGACTCTCTATGGTCTCGTTCTCGTCTCGGACTCGGGTGAGCTGGTCTCAACTACAACACTGGTATTATTTGCGTTTCCTTGATCACTTTGGCTAACTGTTTCTTGTTTAACTCAATCACTGTTGTATTAATATTGGACAAGTAAAATTATGAATGTTTACATACTCAGAATATGGCTAAATTCTAATATTCCAATAACGTCACAAATCTCAATTTTAATGTGCATATAAAAGTGATCAATCAGGGTTCTCAAGTCTCACGCATTGGCCGTGAGACACGCAATTCTACCAGTTCACACGCTCACACCGGGTATTTCTCACGCTGAAAAGGCAACGTCAACCAAGTTGTCCTGCAAGCATTATATATAACGTCGAATACGAGCTTTAGGCACACAGTGAAGTTTCCTGCCGCCAGCACGTATCTCTCTGACAGATTGCGTTCGGTTTTTATTCACATATCGCACCTAAAAACGCATAGAAAACGGCTGAGCGCGCCGCATTCTCCTTTTTCCAAAGCGCTGAGGGCGGTTGCGCTCCGGTCTGATTCTTGTCGTGTGACCTACTGTACGCTTATGGTGCGCTTGCGGCATTCTGAAAAGTTGAGATGTTTTTATCTCGATGTGGCGCCCACGCGCCTGGAAAAGCGACCGCGCGCGCACCGCAACGCTTCCATTATGAGCGCGCAAACCGGCGCGCCTCCATTTAAAATAATGAACTTGAGCGCGCAAAAGACGCGAATATGTGAACGGGCAACATACGGAACATTCTCCTCGTCAGGTAACCAAGAAAATCGCACGTGATGGAGAAGGGAAGAAAGCTCGTCTAACATTTTTAGCATAAAACATTTAATATATAGCCCATCGCATACATTATTATTATTATTGATGCAGTAAAAAACTCTACAACTACTTTGCAACCAGGCCAGAAGCTTTGGCTCAGTTTGGCTTGCTTACATTACCTGAATATATAAGGGAAATGTTAGTGGGTTATGGGAAGGAATGAATGTATTCCTTCATTTTATTTTAAATGATTTATTATACTGTATTAATAAGCTTTCTAGTTACATTAAGGCTACATGTATTAAAGCAGAGTGCTCTGAGGAATATTTTATATCCTGTCAAAATACATTAATTATTGCCATTGTTTTTGTATTTTTCAAAGATGTCAGGGAAAAAGCAAAAAGATATTTGTGTAAACACACACCTTAATATTATAATATGCCCATTTGTTCACAATGTCCCTACCACACAATAAATCATTATACCATTTCGACTAGACACATTCAAAATGCAAAAAGATTTGCTTTTCCAAACTGTTTGGAGCAATTTGTTATATTTTTGTATTTTTTGTATATTTTTATTAATATAACATTAAAGAGTAGGCTATATTTGATGTGATGAATTGCTTTGTCATTTATGAGATTTACCAATTGTTATAATTTCAATTTGTGCTGGTTAATTATGAACAATGGTTAAATTTGGGGGGCGGGGATGGGTGGGGGCGGGGCTTAATTTGGGCTCCTCCCTAACCGCATGTGATCTCACTCCAAGCTTTTGCTAAAACTTGAGAACCCTGTGGTCAATGTACATTCAATGTTCTGCTATAAAAACAATCAAATATATCTATATATGTCTTGCTGCTCACCTCTGAATAAGTAGGGTTTTCAAATGTTGTGCTTGGCTTCAGTTTTCTTTTAAAGAAACTCCATTTGGACTCCTGGGTAATAAAATAAAAGAAAACATGGTCAAAATGCATTAGGCTTGTTGTTAGCATGATGCTAACATGTTGTTAGCATAATGCTAACAGTTAATATGATGCTAACATGTTTTAATGCTTCACTAGATGTTGCTAGCACGTGTTTACATGTTCTTAGCATGTTTTAGCACATAGCTAGTAGATGCTAACATCATTTATTGAGCATTGAGCATTAATTAATCATGTTTGTATCATGGTGCTAACACATTTAGACTTGTTTTTATAATTCTTTTAAATAAGGTAGAATTTTTAACATGATTATCACTATTAGCATATAGCTATTTACTGCTATGTGTAATATTTTAGATAGATAGACGACACAGATCTTTATTGTCTATGCAATACAATGACATTCTCCTAATATACACATACACAAAAACATACACAGGCTATATACTCACGCACGCTTATACATACATATACAGAGTATGAGGGTACAACTGAGGACAAATGTTCAGATGTCCTAACCTGAGTGGTCAATTCCTCTGCAGGAACGCTCTTCACTTCCACTGCATGTTGTTCACGAGCGTGGTCACGTGGGGTTTGAGAAGTTATTCTCCACCTGGTCACCACTGACGTTCACAGTGACCTGTATGAAGCACAGAAACACAAAACTAAAGACCTTGCTCAGAATTAAAATGTTTGATTAATACTGCAGAAGTGTCTTATGAAAGGCATTCGAGTAGTAAATGTACCTGTGTAGCCGTGTATTACCGCAGGGTCGCTGGATGGGGCCGGCTGTAGTTGAGTACAGAGGATTCTCAAATGTGATTGGTTGCCTCCCAGATTCTGCAAAATTCTCATCCTAATAATAAAAAAAACAGAGATTCCAGATCAGACACAAAGAAAATGCCTTCCATAAATATCTTTAGTTGTTGCTATTTTTCCAATGATATGACCCACAGCTAGATACAGACCGACACCAGTCAGGTGAATTAAAGGAGTAGTTCACTTTTAAAAAAAAAAAACTTTTGCTGATAATTTACTCACTCCCATGTCATCCAAGATATCCATGTCTTTCTTTCTTCAGTCGGAAAGAAATTAAGGTTTTTGATGAAAACATTCCAGGATTTTTCTCCATATATTGGATTTCAATAGGGACCAAACGGTTCAAGGTCCAAATGAGAGTTTCAGTGCAGCTTTAAAGGGCTTTAAACGACACCAGGCGATGAATAAGGGTCTTATCTAGCAAAACGATCGCTCATTTAAAAAATAAAATAAAAAGTTTACGTTTTATAAGCACAAATGCTTGCCTTGCTCTGTTCTGTGATGTGCGTTTATGACTCTCTTGTTCGAAGTCGTTCATCAAAATGAACAAATCTTTTGAGAGTCAGTGACTTCGAAGGGTCCTAGATAAGATTCATCGTGCGTGGTGTCGTTTAACGCCCTTTGAAGCTGCACTGAGACTCTCATTTGGACCTTGAACCGTTTGGACCCCATTGAAGTCCATTATATGGATAAAAATCGTGGAATGTTTTCATCAAAAACCTTACTTTCTTTCGACTGAAGAAAGAAAGACATGGACATCTTGGATGACATGGGGTGAGTAAATTATCAGCAAAAGTTTTTTTTAAAGTGAACTACTCCTTTAATTTCACAAGTTTGATTAATGATACAGCAGAATCCCATGAGAAACTAGTGACCTTAGAAATCCTGGAAATAATGTAATATTAACATAAGGGTCAAAGACAAAAGGTCGAACAGGGATTTTACGCCTCAGAGAGAAGTCAGGAAAAATGTGCTGAGTGCACTTAACAACTCACGAGACACAAGTTATTAAAAAGGCCAGATTTACCAGCTGCATGGCCCTGTCGATGAACGACACCCCAGAGTCTGAGGCTCCAGGTCCATCGTGACATTGTCACCCGAATGAAACGACACTCCATTTCCTGTGTCCCCCGACTTCACCAGGCTGCTCAGACTAAGAAAAACAGTGGAGAAATAATCTAAATAACTGGAATAATAAGTATAAATAAACTATATGCATCAATATCACAATACATATTTAAAAAAATAGCATATTTAGTGACACATAATTTTCCATAATTGGAAAAAATTTACTATGGAAGTCAACTGTTTGGTTACAAACATTCTTCAAAATATCTTTAAATATAACAGGTTTGAAACAACTTGAGGGTGAGTAAAAGTGATGACAGAATTTTAATTTTAAAATCAACTATTCCTTTAATCTTTCACAGGAAATTAAAGCAACTTGCACAGTGTTTTCACCGCTCAAGTTTAAATCAGAGATTTAGAAAGATGTCTTAATTTCAGATGTCTAAATTTTTTTTTAATTTTAGTCTTATGACATGGACACTTCATAGCCAAGTAAAAGGCACATTAAAAGCACTGAAAAATTGATATAACTTGATAACAATTTGATAATAAATATAAGTCATTGCAAATATTATATGTGACCCTGGACCACAAAACCAGTCACATGGGTCATTTTTTTTAAAATTGAGATTTATACATAATCCGAAAGCCGAATAAATAAGCTTTCCATTGATGTATGGTTTGTTAGGATAGGGAATATTTAGCCGAGATACAACTATTTGAAAATCTGAAATCTGAGGGTGCAAAAAAATCGAAACATTGAGAAAATCGTCTTAAAGTTGTCCATTTATGTTTGTGAATGTGCTGCATTCACTCATGAAAATAAATGTTGTATATATTTACAAAATATCTTCATGGAACATGATCTTTACTTAACCTTCAAATGGTCTTTGTTTCCTATTTACGCTTCTGGGCTTCGGGGTCGAACCCCAACAATTTATTGAGTAATTGTACAAAAAATATACATTTTTAATCATATAAATAATATATAATTTTTTTTGTTTACTTCTCATCTATTCATTAATGCTGTGTTTTTGGAGATATAAAGAACTTTTGTATCCATATACCACACAATTCCTCAACTACACCATTAGCTTGCATATGAAATATATTTTTTTTATGATACATTCATTTATTTGTAAAGATTAATTTCTTTGTAAAGATTTTCACATTTATACCAGATTTTTTTGGGGGGTTTTTTGAGACATAAATAAAATATATTTAGTTTTTTCACATTTCCCATTCATTTCAATGTGGGGTCATATTGACCCGAAGACCAGAGGTGTAAACATTTTTTTTACATACCTTCAGAACAACCGAATCAAGCCCAGTTTTTTGTGTGTATAGATAGATAATGTATGAAAAGTCACAACATTTTAGTCCACTGAGATGAAGGGAACCTTTTTTTTTAAGTAAAAGTCGATTGGGGTCGTATAGACCCCATGGCCCGATTGAGGGCTACTATACTAATGATTTTTGCCATAAAAGGAAAAAAAATCTATAATTTTGACCCAAATATACCCGTGCTACTTGTGACTGGTTTTGTGATCCAGGGTCACATATCAGGAATATTCAATATGACATAACTCTACAGTAGATTAATTAAATTGGTGGCAACCATCAAATCTTGTGACATCAAAATAGTGACAAGCTATTAGCAAAGTTCTCGGTTTGAAATTAAAAAATCAATATCAATCATTCATGTATATTTATACCATTAAGAAATTATTGCTTATATTCAGCCAGAATGTATTAAATTTAAGAAAAGTGACAATAAAGATATTTAATGTTACAAAAGATTTCTATTTTAAATAAATACTTTCTATTCATCGAAGAATCCTGAAATCACAGTTTCTTGAACAGCAAATCAGCATTGTATAATGATTTCTGAAGGATCTTGAGACTGAAGACTGGACTAATTATTAAAATATATTAAAATAGAAAATTTTAAATTGTATTATTTCAAGACCTAGTTTTACAGTATATTTGATTAAATAAAGGCAGCCTCGGTGAGTAGACTCACAATAGATGTACTCTTCATAATCCACTAAAAGCACTTAGAGATCGGATTGGTTAAAGAGAAGTCATGTGTTTTTAAGTGTGGCTCAAGTGTTCAAATATGTTTCTACTGTATGCAGTTGAGTGGCGTGTTTGCGTTGTACCTCGGTAGTTTAGGCATTGACGGGATGAGAGAGCCGGTGCGCCTGTAGTTAAGGAAAAGTCCCACAACCAGTGCTCCAGTAATCAGAATAATAACCACTGCTAACAGGACGGTCACAGCTACAAACACACACAATATGGAAGATATATTAGTGCAGTCTCATTACACGAATAAGAAAAGCTGCTAAAATCAGAGTTGAATCAGTGTGAGTAAAGGTGTTTACTCCTAACTAATTAACAATAACAGTGTGTGTACCTGTCCCTGCAGGAGCGCCTCTAGACTTCCCCATCTCACAGTAACTGCCAGAGTAACCGTATGGACACCTGAGGAGAAAAAACACTGAGCTGTTAGACACACTCCACAGTTAGGTTCAAATCGCTTTGGAAAAATGACTTCTCTTGCTACTATTTGAGACTTACTGCATTTCACCAGTTTCATTCTAAAAAAGGAATTAAAATAATTATTTTCCTATTGCATTACCGTTTAGGGGCCAAAATCATTTATTATTTTTTTACCTTGTGTACCTTAGTAATGTTAATATTTTTTCCAGAAAAAATGTCATGAAATAGAATAGCCATACATTCATGTGTTCAAATGTTGCAACAGTTCACAGTCATTTTAACAGCATAGTTTTATAAATATATATATTTTTTTAATTAATTGAATAATTTTACAAATATTTAAATAATTCACTTATATATTTTTCATATTAAATATATTTTTTAAATACATCCTTAATATTATATATTATATAATATTTATTTTTAAATATATACATAAATATATATATTATATATTTATATATTTAAATTAGGGCTGGGCAACGATTAATCGCGATTAATCACATCCAAAATAAAAGTTTGTGTTTACATAATATATGTGTGTGTACTGTGTATAATTAATTTGTATATATAACTATACTCACACATGCATGTATATATTTAAGAAAAATGTGTTATTATTATATCAAATATTTATATTTATTTATAATATTAATTATGTATAAATATATATAAAATATTTGTATGCAAATATTTCTTAAATATATACATGCAGGTGTGTGTATTTAAATATACAAAATAATTATACACAGCACACACACATATATTATGTAAACACAAACTTTTATTTTGGATGCGATTAATAGCGATTAATCGTTGCCCAGCCCTAATTTAAATATATACATTTCGTTTATAAATATAATATTAATATTATATTTATAAATGAAATGTATATATTTAAAAAGAGAAAAGGCATTGAAAAAGCAGACATTTTTATACTGTATATAAATTATGTAAATAAAATATATCACTATTAAAATAATATTAATTTTGGATCAAATAAATGCAGCCTTAGTGAGCATAAGATACTACTTCACACTCACTTGCACTTGGGCAGGCCTCCCTCATCAGTAAAGCACGTTCCTCCGTTCATGCATCTGCATGCAAGCGGCATGGACACCTCTGCCTCAATGGCTGCAGGTGCGAAGGCATGACATAATAATGTAACACAACCACAATGCAATCACATCACGACAAGTCAAACACACACATCTTCTAAAAACATCACATGGCAATAATGAAATCATGCGGTATTAGATGCAGCACATGCATGGAGGCTATGAAAAGGATTGATGGGACGTGATGGCCAATCACACACAAACAGCGGTGGGCATCTGTGCATCTCTTACCGGCGTCACATTCATCCTTGTTAAAGGTGAGGAGCGTGGTTCCCTACGGACAGGCACAGGTGTATCCACCCGGCCGGAGCAAACACAGGTGACTGCAGACGTCCTGACAGGGGTTGAGCACTGCAACAGAAAGCCAGTAATCATTTACCCAACAGTAATAATTCACCTAAGATGTGATTATATATAGCCTATATTAAGGGTCGTAACTCTATCGATTTTATAGTAATATGTTGAAGTCTTTTTTGCTTTTAAATTAGGCAATAAATAATGTCAGATCTATCTTTTATCATAATATCCCATCAAAATTAATAAAAATAAGAAAATAATAACATAAATGAGTACCTTTAATTTGTTAAGTATTTCATTCAATGAATAATAGGCTTTAACACATGAATTTATAAAATAGAAATGATGTTTCAAATTTCCAGCAAAAACAATTATATTGTGATATACCGTTTACTGTTCATACTAGGATATAAGATAACATTTTATTTGCTAGAAACACTCATTCAGCACAACTGTGTATACATTTAAGGGCTGCTTAACCCCTTTCTCTGCATCCGATTTTTGCAAGGAAGGCATTAATGACAAACCCAAAATAAAAAGGTAAGTCACTCTGAACAGACATATAACCAACATAATTAGTAAGCCAACACTTGAGAGTTTATAGTTCAAGACTCAGAATTACTCTGACTGTTATTAATATGGCGATATCAGGGTTCCCACACCTTGGTTAGCTTCAAATCAAGGTCCTTTCAAGGACTTTCCAGGTCCAGTACTCTCAAATTCAAGAACTTAATGTGTCCAATAACAAACATTGGGATACCATGGTAGTAGTTTTGTGCACACGTGAACGTCATAGCATTGTACAACACAAAGTACCTCATGCAGGAAACACAACGTAATGCGTAAATGTGTGTAACTAACGTAAATGAAGAAAGCTAGTATGCGTAGGCCACAAAGTGTTGGCGAAATAACACATTAGCGACGCGGAGAGAATAATATGGATTTTTTTGCCAGAAAATGTTTTGCACAAAATAAATTCAAGCACTTTCAAGGCCATTTATCTAAATATGTTTATTTTAAAACTTTCCAGGTTTTTTTTTTTCAGATTAACAAACTTTCAAGGACCCTTGGGAACCCTGAGATACGTATATAATAAAACAAAAATAAAAATATGAACAATATATATTTTAAATGTATAAAAAATATGTGGTTGAAACGAGTGCAGAAAGCCACAAGCGCGGTCATACTTCATTTCAATTCTGAAGATGTTATCTCTAAAAATATTAATTTTATGGAACATTTTCAAAGACCATGTCATATGTGTTTTTATATTGCCCCGGTAAGCTCCCTTGCAGTCTATTGTTTATGTCTGGTGTGTCAAATTGCCTCATTCATGTTTCTATTATTCTCACTCGACAAATCTTTTACACCTCTACTGATTATGAGACCTAATCTTTTTTTTTCATTATTATTATTTCAGCCATAGCCTTCTGGCATTACATTGCTTTCCCTCCAAAAAATGTATGACAACCCTATTGTGTTATATATAGAGTTTATGATTTATGATATTTAAAATTTATGATACAGGGTTTCAAGTCAAATTTAAGACTTTTTAAGACCATTACGAATGAAATTTAAGACCTGTATCACGAAAAAAAAAAACGTACAAAGGAAATGCAGAGTCTCAAAATTATTCGCAAATGAATTTAATTTATTCAAACTAGTACATTTGTCGAAAATCCGCACCAACGATCCCGTGATTTTGTAAATTAGTTCTGTTTCTGTCTTTATAAAATCCCCTATTCCAAAGCGCGTAATGTAGGCCTTTTTATCTTTCCCGCAACTGAAGGATTTAGCGATGTCAGAGTCCGGAAACATTGTTTAAAACAATGTAGGACTGGTGTCTTGTCAACGTGTGGAGAACCAAGAGCACCTCCACTGTTAGTGTTGGCTCTGATCCAAAAGCAAAATCCAAATCAGCAAAATGTGATCCAAAATTCAGATTTTTCAAACCAAGTATCGCTGAAACTTCAACTTCCCAATAGCTGAATAAAATCCATTATATGTCTGTCTGTGGTATCTGAGATAGGCGCCAGTAACGCAAAACCTCAAAACTGATTGGCTGTTGCATTGTGGTCTATTTTGTAGTCATAATACAGCAAACTATATTTGAACTAGCAAAATAAAGAACTACAACCATGGAATAAAAAAAAAAAAATAAAAAAATAAACATTCCAAAGCGCTGCAGGAACATTTCAATGAGATTTACATGGACGTAGGAAAATTAAGACCCGTTTAAAATGATTTAATACCTAGAACACAATACTTCAGCAAATTTAAGACTTTTTAAGGCCTTAAATTGTGATTTAGACTGTTTTTTAGACTTTTTTAGATCCCGCGGAAACCCTGTGATAGCTCTTTTGACAAAATACATCATGAAATAGAAGTGCGTCTCATCAAACTACATAAGACAATTTATAAAGTTAACACTATGCGTTTACTCAAAACTCACTTTAAACCACAAAGGAGTGTTTCCAATAACTTCAAATTGTGATCTAATGTAGATATTGGTCATATATTGTTGAAACATGTTAATTATAGCCTTGTATAAGCATAGCATTTCTCATGTTGCCTCACCCGAGTGGTTATGTCGGTGCTGTTGGTAGATGCGTACTTGAGTCAGCCAGGGGTTTATGGTCAACACCTTCACCTTGTCTCCTTTTCCCAAACTTATCTTTTTTCCACACCTCTCCCTTTCTTTAGTCGTCCAGTACACATGCCCCTCGAACACATCCAGACTGTAGGGATGCCCGATGTCTGCAATGAAAACAAACGTGTAAGTGACGGCCATTCAAAAGATGTTCCCGGTCTCATGCTCCAGTGTCTCACCTCCTGATATGATCATTTGCCGGTCTGTTCCATCCACTTTCATGGACTCAATGGTGTTCTCTTTTGAGTCACACCAGTAGATCCGGTTTTCATTCAGGTAGTCCAAAGCTAAACCAGTAGGCCAGCCCAGATCTTCCTCTAACAGCACCTCTCTGTGCTGCCCATCCATCCACGCCACCTCAATCTTGGGCTTTCTGCCCCAGCTCGGTCCAGAACATCTTCCTATAATATACATCAATGACAACAACAGCACAGCATGAGTTCTGAACAACCAGGGCTCCCACACTCTTAAAAATAAAGGTTACAATAGGAAGGTTAAAGGTTAAAAAATTCCACTATACAGTAAATAACTTTTTGTGAAACGGAAAGGTTTCATGGATATTAAAGCCAATTCAAACTGACAGACGGCAACAGATAATGTGTCAGATCAGTGTGTCTGGAGCTATTGATGTCTGAGAAGTGAGGTACTGTAATTTGGGCTGTTGGTGCGGTGTGAATTAGCCATTAAAAGTTGTTCATGGAACCAATTAAAGACAATAAAGAACCTTTATTTTTTAAGAGTGATGATCAATACAGTTTCAATGTTTCCTCCCAACTTTATTAACCTCTTTGTATTATCTTAATTTGTGATCTACACTCATTATCTTTGGAGACCCCAGAAAATAACATTACATTTTCTAACAGTATAATATATATATTTTACAATGTAATTTTACTCTGTTTATTAATGCTTTTACTCAACATTTGTGCAGTTTTTGGAGGATTTTTGATATATTTTAAATTTCTATAAATAAATAAATATTTATTTAAATTGGCTTTTTACAAAAAAATGGCAAAAAAACAAAATAACAGTTAGCCTCTATAGTTTTATAGCCTCACTAATGTATTTGTGTGTGTGTGTGTGTACATTTTCATTGTGTCAGTGAAACCAATTTATATTTGTGGTGGTTCAGCATTTTATTTGACAAATTATAAGACTTTTTTTATAGCCATACAAATGTATTCCGTGTGTGTGTGTGTGTGTGTGAGTGTGCATTGTGGATGTTTTTTGCATTGGAAGTGTGCCACTTTCTTTCTGTCTTTGTGATCTGCGTTGTTTCTTTGTTGTATATATATATGTATATATATATTGATAGATCTAGACAGTGTTAAGAGTCATAGAAAGTTTTACCATTTGGACAAAGAGAACATTATTTTTTAATTTGACCAAAAGTCATTTGTGGGTTAAAAAGGCCCTGAAGATAACCAGAGGCAGTTCACTTACAAAACACTCAAAATTGAGAACTGATTTGAGTATTTATAGAAAAGAATCGGTACAAAAAGAAAATTCACTCACAAATCTATATAAGCTCGACAAATGAGCAATATCTAGCCCAAAAAATGTCTTTAACATAACTTAAAAGATATTTTTGTTTTGATAATTACCATGGCTTCTCCACATCTGAAAATCACAATGTTAAAATTGCCAGATATTTCCACAGTGCAAAAAAAATGTTTTATCATCAATATATTTGTCTTGTTTTTCCGTATAAATATATATATAAAAATAAAATCTTAAATCAAGATTTAAGACATTTACATGAGATGCAAACATAACATAAGATATAAAGTATCTTTGCCTTTGAATTAAGCTTTCATTTTTCATATATTTCGCAGATATTTGTTCTATTTTAAGCATAAATCAATTCATTTTAAAAAGTTTTTCAGAAAGAAGACCTTTCATCTTATGTCATTTTGCATCTCAAGTAAATGTATCTAGATTTAAGAATGTGGAAATAGTTCAGTACAAAGTGAGCAAATCATTTTTTGGATTGCAGGATTTTCATGACCATGCATCTCTTATCAATCCCAAGTGAGCAGTTATATATTCCTGTTCTTACCCTAGACCAGGGTTGACCACAATAGCAGCCGGCTGATCAAGATCAGAGTGAATTAACCACTTTCTGTAACGTCCATCCAGTTTGGCCACTTCGATTCTATTAGTCCCAGCATCCGTCCAGTAAATATGGCTGTATATATAACGGAAAAGACAAAACAGTGTTTGCTGTTTGCATCAGACCTCAAGTAAAGTAAAGTTTAGAAAAGCAGTGCACAAACCGTCCAATCCAGTCCACAGCGATGCCATCAGGACTGGAGATGTATCTGAGGTCCAGGTCCACCTCCTTTACAGGATTATTCCCATGGTCATCAAACGTGGTCATATATGCCCTCTTGATCGAGCCGAACTCAGAGCCTCGCCCAACACCGTCCAGTACACTATACCTGAAATCATTTTCATCATAATTATGCTTCAGTTTGCATTCATAAACCTGATTATAGAAACAAGATGTGTTCATGAACTTAGGGCGGTATGGTATGGACATTCTTCAATAAAGATTTCAAGTCACAAACTAAAAAAAAATTATTAGAATTAGAAAATTTGAAATCTGTAAATTTGGAAAAAATAAAAAGTGTATTCCTCTATAGAGAAGTAATTGCATTCCTGTTAAATTGTGCTGTAAATTATGCTTCCTCATGCTGCATCTGCATCAAAACATATGTGATGTTCGGTGGGGTATCCCATAAAGAGTGCCTTACTGAGGCCGAGGCCTTCTGGGTCCCACAGGTAGTCCAGTGCCTGAATGTGCTCTGCATTATCCAGGTAATCAGAGTACTGTGCAGACGAGAGGTTAAAGCGACGGATGCGCACATTATCAGGCAATAACAGCACAGGAGGATTACCTGAGGACAAAAGAAAAGAAACAACAGGAGAGTGAGAAAGGGACACATTGAATTATGACGTCACAGCCTGTTTATGATTACGATAATTATTAAAATAGTAAACCAGTTTGCAATATAAAGCAGTATAACACAGTTTATGTACAGCTAAAATAACTGGAAACAAATGACACTGGAAGCCAGACACATTCAAGTTACAAATGACCACACCCACTCTTACATTAAGAATTTGGTGGATTGAAAATAGACGATTGACCATTTTGGCTGAAAAATTTAGCAAAATATTTTTGCTAATGTGACTGCACCTTAAGGCCAGAGACACACTGGCTGCGTGGCGTAAGCGTCTCAGCTGAGCGACGTGTCGTTTTATTTCGGCTCCCATGTTAACAGGTTAGAGCCGTGCGGAAATAAATATTTTACGCGACAGCGTGTGGAAGAGTTTCCAGGCAAAAAACAATAGGAAACAATGTTTATATGTCATTTTTACACGAATACATATTAATAAATTACATTTTGATGTTTGAAAGTCTAGGCTTTCAAATGATTAATCAAGATTAATCGCATCCAAAATAAAAGTTTATGTTTACGAGATATATGTGGGTGCACTGTGTATAATTATTTTATATATATAAATACACACACATGCTTGTATATATTCAAGAAATATTTTCATGTATATACTGTATATAGATTTATATAATTTATATTATATATAAATATCAATATTTTATTTGTAAATAATATTTGTGTATGTATTGTGTGTGTATTTATATATATAAAATAATTATACACAGTGCACCCACATACTGTATATCATGTAAACAAAAACTTATTTTATTTTTATTATAAAATTATTTTGGATGTGATTAATCGTGATAATCAGCCCTAATATCGATGTAATTTAAACAATTAATATTAATAATATTTATCGATTTTCAAAAATTGCCATTATTTTTGCCTATATATAATTTCATTTTATTTAAATTTTTTAAACAATTCGAGTCCTTGTGTCCACTATACAGAGGTTATTGCATAACATATGAATAAAATATCTTTTTTTCCCCATTTGTTTCTTATACTCTTAACAATGCGAAGAAGAAAAAAACCTTCTGGGCTATAAAAAGGATATAAAAATAGGATAGGCTACAATAACAACATAGTGTGTCTTAGCCATCAGGCTAAATATAGGCTCTTTAAAGCAACACAAAATTTGTAAATGTAATTGAAATAAACAGACAGCCCACTTTTATATTTTTCAGATTTTGGAAGATGTGATTGTTACTAGCAAGTGTTGCCATACGACAATAATTGTCGGTATTTGTACGATAATTAACTCATTAATTCAGAAAAACAGAGCAAAAACGTTTTTCCATGAAAAATTATCTTGTAATTCTGAGATAACTAACTCGTTATTTCAGAAAAACAGAGCAAAAACGTTTTTTTTTTCATGAAAATTATCTTTTAATTCACAGATAATTAACTCATTATTTCAGAAAAACAGAGCAAAAAAGTTGTTTTTTTTCCCATGAAAAATTATCTCGTAATTCTGAGATAATTAACTCGTTAATTCAGAAAAACAGAGCAAAAACTTTTTCCATGAAAAATTATCTCGTAATTATCAGATAATTAACTCGTTAATTCAGAAAAACAGAGCAAAAACGTTTTTTTTTCATGAAAAATTCTCGTAATTCTAGATAATAACTCATTAATTCAGAAAACAAGCAAAACATTTTCCATGAAAAATTATCTCGTAATTCTGAGATAATTAACTCGTTAATTCAGAAAAACAGAGCAAAAACTTTTTCCATGAAAAATTATCTCATAATTTTCAGATAATTAACTCGTTAATTCAGAAAAACAGAGCAAAAACGTTTTTTTCATGAAAAATGATCTCGTAATTCTGAGATAATTAACTGGTTAATTCAGAAAAACAGAGCAAAAACGTTTTTTTTTTCATGAAAAATGATCTCGTAATTCTGAGATGAATTAACTCGTTAATTAAAAAAAACAGAGCAAAAACGTTTTTTTTTCCATGAAAAATTATCTAGTAATTATGAGATAATTAACTCGTTAATTCAGAAAAACAAAGCAAAAACATTTTTCCATGAAAAATGATCTCGTGAATTCTAAGATAATTAATTTTGGAAGATGTGATTGTTACTAGCAAGTGTTGCCAGACGTACGATAATTATTCGCATTTGTACGATAGTTTTGACCCCTCTCGAACCGTTTGGCTCGTGTATAATAATTTTCTTCCAAATAGGATGATTTTGAGCGTCCTGTGTACGATACTTGGATATATACTAATCTGGCAACACTGTTAATGCTCACTAGGTTTTCGAAACAAACGCGTTGAATGCTACAAATGACAAAGGTGAAAGATGCAGATCTCGAAAGGATTAGAAAGAGCGCCTGGCAGAAGAAACGGTATAAGAGGCCATAGAAGTTAAAAAAGAGGATAAATAAATCCAGAGAGAAATAGTAAAACTGCCGGCCTCACCCTCAGCGGCACATTCGACTCCTGGCTGCTCTCCCACCGATTCGAAAGCCTTCAGCGCAGAAACACTCATAAGTGCCTTTACTGTTCCTGCACTGCTGCGGGCACGTCCCGTAAATCTCACACTCGTTCACATCTGCAACGGGACAAAACACTTCACATTACACATTCAGTGTTTTTTTAACAATCACTAGGACACATTTCTCAAGACCTTTCACACAGTTCTTCTAACTAACTTTCAGCAGTTCATTTCATATTCATAATAAAACTACCAAAACACTTCATTTCTGTCTCAAATCAACTCAGTCTTCCAAAACACTGGCAAAGGTGGTCACCCAGCAAACACACTTTACTATATTACTATAAAACAATGACCTGCTAAGTGCTAATAACAGGTAGCATACAAAACAAGAAGTGTTCACTACTGTTTCAAATTCACTGCATTGCATGTTATGTGGTCCATGTTTACGTCACAGTAGGAAATTATTTTAGTTTTCCCTTTTGTGTAGATGGTTGTGAAATTATATATTGGAATATATTTCAGTATAGTATCACTGAAGAAAAGCAACAAATTACAGATAAAGAAATGATTTATTAATTATTTATTTAACTCATGTTTTTGGATTGTTAGGTTTTGAACTTAAGTTTAACAGTTTTGGAAAAGTATGTAAACGTGCAAGTTGGCCTGTAGCTACACAGAGCTTTGGTGATGGTTGTGTGAAAAAAAACACAAATATTTCACAAATCATTT
The DNA here is from genome assembly GCA_030378365.1 of Hybognathus amarus. Lineage (NCBI taxonomy): Eukaryota > Metazoa > Chordata > Actinopteri > Cypriniformes > Leuciscidae > Hybognathus > Hybognathus amarus. The sequence continues at coordinate 766,983 of JAQIUQ010002407.1, read as the reverse complement.
TTATGTGCAAAACACAAATCATTTTTATGTGAAAACATTTTATTTAATTTGAAAGTCATTGAATGCATTCAGTACTGAAAACGTAGTAAACTTTTTAACTTATAACGTGTTTAAGCTATGGAAGCGTATTGCATTCACTTGAAGAAAAAAAATCTACTCTGTTTTTTCTGAATTAACGAGTTAATTATCTAAAAAACTCAGAGCAAAAACGTTTTTTCCATGAAAAATTATCTTGTAATTCTGAGATAATTAACTTGACAATTCAGAAAAACAGCAAAAACTTTTTTCCATGAAAAATGATCTCGTAATTCTGAGATAATTAACTTGTTAATTCAGAAAAACAGAGCAAAAACATTTTTTTCCATGAAAAATGATCTCGTAATTCTGAGATAATTAACTTGTTAATTCAGAAAAACAAAGCAAAAACGTTTTTTTCCATGAAAAATTATCTCGTAATTATGAGATAATTAACTTGTTAATTCAGAAAAACAGAGCAAAAACTTTTTTCCATGAAAAATGATCTCGTAATTCTGAGATAATTAACTTGTTAATTCAGAAAAACAGAGCAAAAACTTTTTTTTCCATGAAAAATTATCTCGTAATTCTGAGATAATTAACTTGTTAATTCAGAAAAACAAAGCAAAAATGTTTTTTTTTCCATGAAAAATTATCTCGTAATTATGAGATAATTAACTTGTTAATTCAGAAAAACAGAGCAAAAACTTTTTTCCATGAAAAATTATCTCGTAATTCTGAGATAATTAACTTGTTAATTCAGAAAAACAGAGCAAAAACTTTTTTCCATGAAAAATTATCTCGTAATTATGAGATAATTAACTCGTTAATTCAGAAAAACAGAGTAGATTTTGTTTCCTCAAGTGAATGCAATATGCTTCTCTACTAAGCATTGTGCATGAAAGGCATGTACTTCTTATGTTCCATTCAGACAGAAAAGATTCCATGAAAAGGACAGAGTATAAAAAAAGGAATCGTGATTTGAGCTTTAAAACAGATCAGTCGCTGAAACCCCTGCAGGAGTTCCCGTTGTCCTGGCTGGCTTCCGGAATGCCTCTATATAAGCCTGTTTTATTGTAAATATTGAGGCCTTCTAATAAAGAAAGTATTAAGATGACATCACAAACCATCGCAGGTGTTCTTGTCCTCCGGGTTAGGTTTATATCCAGGTCTACAAGAGCAAATGAAGCCTCCGGTCGACAAATCTGTACAGTTATGCTCACATAGATTCTCACTGCATGAGCGCGCATGGCCGTAGTCTAACAAAGAGAGATGAAGAAATGTTACAAAGTAGATAGTAGATAATAAACAACATTAAGGGTGAGTAAATGAACAAAACTCACAGCAGCCGAGACTCATCGGTCTGGTCTTCACAGTCGTCATAGTCGTCGCAGGCGTAGTGCAGAGGAATGCAGTGACCATTCCCACATTTATACTCGTCTGCAGAGCAGGGTCCGTGTGTGGGGGTCACACCTGAGCAATCATACACACAAAACATGCCACAGTTTCAATAGAATTTTAGGAATTAAAAAGGTATAAAGAGGTACATATTACATATAGTCAGCATCATAAATGCTGGTCTGTGTCATCAGCATCACTCACAATGCTCCGCCCTCTCATCGGTCCCATCACCGCAGTCATCTATAGAATTGCAGAGCTCGTGGCTGTAGATGCAGCGCGTGTCTATCAGCAGACGGAACCGGAATGGAGGATCACATGAGATGTCCACTGAGGAGACAAGACACGTGACGTTTGTGCATGCTAAAACTGTTCTACATATAAAATGCCAAAAGTTGACTTTTATTGGGTTATATAGCTGATATACTTCAGCTATATAACCCAATGATAATTAACGAGTTAATTATCTCAGAATTACGAGATAACTTTTCATGGAAAAAAAAAACGTTTTTGCTCTGTTTTTCTGAATTTTTTAGTTTTTGAGATAATCAAGTCATTAATTCAGAAAACAGAGCAAAACTTTTTTCCATGTGATCGATTGGATGGATGGATGTGATCGATTGGATGGATGGATGTGATCGATTGGATGGATGGGATTCGATTGGATGGGTGGGTGGATGAGATTCGAATTGGATGGATGGGTGGATGAGATCGATTGGATGGGTGGATGTGATCCGATTGGATGGGTGGATGTGATCGATTGGATGGGTGGGTGGATGTGATCGATTGGATGGGTGGGTGGATGTGATCGATTGGATGGATGGGTGGATGTGATTGATTGGATGGATGGGTGGATGTGATCGATTGGATGGGTGGGTGGATGTGATCGATTGGATGGATGGATGGATGTGATCGATTGGATGGATGTGATTGATTGGATGGATGGGTGGATGTGATCGATTGGATGGATGAATGTGATTCGATTGGATGGATGGATGGATGTGATCGATTGGATGGATGGATGTGATTGATTGGATGGATGGGTGGATGGATGTGATCGATTGGATGGATGGGTGGATGTGATCGATTGAATGGATGTGATCGAATTGGATGGATGGATGTGATCGATTGGATAAATGGATGGATGTGATTGATTGGATGGATGTGATTGATTGGATGGATGGGTGGATGTGATCGATTGGATGGATGTGATCGATTTGATGGATGTAATCGATTGGATGGATGGATGTGATTGATTGGATGGATGTGATCCAATTGGATGGATGGGTGGATGTGATGGATTGGATGGATGGGTGGATGTGATTGATGTGATCGATTGGATGGATTGATGTGATCGATTGGATGGATGGATGTGATCGAATTGGATGGATGGGTGGATGTGATGGATTGGATGGATGTGATTGATTGGATGGATGTGATCGAATTGGATGGATGGATGGATGGATGGATGTGATCGATTGGATGGATGGGTGGATGTGATGGATTGGATGGATGGGTGGATGTGATCGAATTGGATGGATTGATGGATGGATCGTATTATCGAATTGAATGGATGGGTGGATGAGATCGAATTAGATGGATGGATGCATGGATGTGATCGATTGGATGGATGGATGGATGTGATCGATTGGACGGATGGATGTGATCGATTGGATGGATGGATGGATGAATGTGCTTGATTGATTAAATGGAATGGATGGATGAATGTGATTGATTGGATGTGTGTTTCTCACAGCAGAGATGTAGTTCCTCATCTGAATTATCCCACAGTCATTATCTCCGTCACATATCCAGTGCTGCTGCACACACACATGGTTCCTACACTCAAACAGGAAGGGTGGACAGTAGGTGCTGTTCGGTGCAGCGTGCGGCTAAAATGTGGCACACACACACAAACACACACAACTTAAACATAAATTTCCTTTAAACATTTAGCATTTGGCATATAAAAGCATCTAACATTGTATTCAAACAATCATCTTTTGATTTGGGTTTCGTGTCACAGTCGTCTCTGACTTTCTCAGATGGGGTTTAAAAGAAAAGACACTTAATGTTCAATAATATTATTCAAAGAGCTGAATAACGAAACTATTGTCTTCTGTAGTGCTACTTAGAGCTAAATTAATTTCATAATTATTGAACTAAACTGAACCAACACTGAACTGACTTGAGCTGAATAATTACACTATTGACTTTTTAGAGTTCTTCACAGCAGAATTTGAATGTGGCTTATACTTGATGTTGATTGAAGTTTGCATCATTGATCATTATTTTCCTGTTTATTACAGCTGTATTGTACATAGCGCTAGATAAACAAGGTGACTTGACTTCAGTTGGACTAAACCCAGGACTTTGGCATTGCTAGTGCCACGGCTTACTGTTTAAGCTACAGGAATGTTGCTCAAAAGGTTCCTGGTTTTAATGTAAATGATTCATCTGTGTAAGTTTGTCTTTGTAATCTTTAATCAAAATGTAAAATTTTGATTGAAGATATTCCCTAGTTCCCAAACCAATGGGAACAGTTACAGATGCACAACCCTTTTGGACTCTAGAGGGCGCTATAATATAATCCACCGCTGTCTTGTTCTCAGGTGCATTTCCAGAATTAAAATAGATAACACGGCACACTCACGACAGGAGCTTTCATCGGTGAAGTCGAGACAGTCGACGTACCGTCACATTTGAAGCGCTCAGAGATGCAATGGCCGCTACTGCACTGGAAGTACCCCGGGTGACAGGTCACATTCTCTGAAACACATTCATCCACAAAGAATAAAGCCAATCTCTCTCAATCCTCCATGGAGAATGAATTATGCACACTTCCTGTAAGTCATTCAGGCGCACAAATGCATTGAGATATCACCCACTGAGGATCAATCTGTAATAAAAAGACAGTATTATGATGTTGAACATGGTGGCTAGTGCCACGGCCACACTCTTTCTCTCTCCATCTGTCTTTTGATGGCCTTTCCTTTCTGCTGTCTCTTCTTTTCTTTCACTCACCACAGTCTCTCTCGTCAGAGTTGTCCTCGCAGTCGTTGTCATGGTCGCACACCCAGGGGCCAGGAATGCAGTGCAGGTTGTCGCAGCGGTACTCGCTCTCTGGTGCACGGACGAGGGGCTGCGGACGCATTAGAAGCGTGTCAATCAGACACACATGAACATACATAAAAGGCAGAGAGGACAATAAAGCAATAAGGCCCAAGCGGCTGTTGGTCACAGTGATTTACCACAAGTAAGGGGCGTTCTTAAGCATGAAGAAAAGGAGAATGCTTAAAACCCTCTTAACTGTGGTAAAATTATTGTTGAACAAACAAAACAGCAATTTTGTGCATTGAAATGCTACTAATTGTGTCAGAAAATGTTCAAGGCCACGTTTACACAAAGCCGGGATTTAGCAAAACGAATATTTTCCCCTCTTCGTTTTCAAAATAACATCGTTTACACACCCGCATAAAACGCCGTCGAGTGCCATCATAACTATGCCAAACCTAAGGCGGCAGTGTAGGGGTTAAGGATAAAGCCATGCAAGCCAATCAGAATCCTGGAATCGACAAGAGAGAACCTAAAACGCCGTTTCTCCCGGTTCACACGACAACAAATATCCGCCGTTTTCAAAAATCTCCACTTTGCCCGGAGTTTTTAAAAATAATCATTTTCAGTGATAAAAACGGCGTTTTCGTGTATAAATGAGAGGGCAAAACGCAGAGAAATATCTGTTTTCCCATCGTGTAAACGGGGCCCAAAAGTATATTTTTCAAAATGAAGAGAATAGAATGATCCTTTAACATTCGTATAACCAAGAAAAAAGTTTGGTGAAAATCAAGCTTTTAATGTTGTTTATTTATATATGTGGTGTTTTTAATCTGCTTTAAGACAAACCAAGTGCAAATTCATAAGTCGACACCATTGCTGAGTAGTTGCTCTTTAAAGGGATACTTCACCTCTGGAAAGATGAATGTGTATTTAAAATGGGTCATTTATGTAGAAGAAATGTGAAATTATGTTTGAATTTGATTATCGATTATCGAATGAGCGACACCTGTGAGACGCACCGCTCTCGATATCTCTAACGGAGGAGCGGGAATTTTCTTAGCAATGTTAAAACGCACATCGACCGATCACTTGTTTAGCGTTCATGTAAACACTACATTCAGATTCACCAATCGGAATGAATTCAGTTAGATAGAAACAAAAGCTGTGCATGTAAACAATGAATGGCGAACTGCAGAAAGCAAAAGCTGAATCCCGGACATTGACGGCCAGACATGTCCGTGAAAAAGAGGATGGTAACCCAACGACTCAACTTTCTCCACAGAACAAGAGCCTGCTAGCTTAGCTTCCAAAAAAAGATGGCCGACACTATGTGTAATCCCAATCCTCCATAATGAATCCGTCTGCATATTCAGTATCTTCGGCGATATTTTCAAAAAGTTTCTGCCGGTGAAATCAAATGCACTGGCGCTGATCTGTGATAGGTCTGTTAGCGCATTAGGCCCAACCCCCTATGGGCGGGTTTGAAATCTGAATTTTGAGATCTAGTGCTTGTAGTCTTTACAGAAATCCCCCCTCTTACACTTCCTCCTACAATGATGTAAAATGACGATTTTTGCGTCATTGTGGGAGGAAGTGAAAAAGGTAAATAGCAGATTTCTCTCGTCTCAGGGGAAAATGAGAGAGTGTAGCACGACCATTCAATGGTATAACTGGGTTTCTACACTCTAAAAATGTTGGGTTGTTTCAACCCAAATTTGGGTCAAATATGGACAAACCCAAATGTTGGGTTAAAAAGGTCATTAAAAAATGTACAGTTGAAAGTGAAAGTTGAAGTTGGGTTAAAATTTTAAATTACATTTTTAACCCAACATTTGGGTTTGTCCATATTTGACCCAAATTTAGGTAAAAACAACCCAGCGTTTTTTAAAGTGTAACAATGGAAAGCTTAATGCAAATGGATGGAGTGTCCCTTTAAATCTGCATTGAACCAAAGACAGTCTGAAATTGCTGGTGTTTCAGACAGTCACAAACTACCGCGTAACCAATCACGACAATGTGTGATCGTCAGACGAGTGGATCTCTGAGCTGGCGTGAGTGAGTAAAGGCGAGGGCTAATTTGAATATTCATAGAACCGTGTATACTTAATGAGGCAAGTGTGTAAAGTGACATTCAAGCTATTTTTTTAAGGAACAAGCATTCAAATAATTTTGGTAATCAAAGACGAGATTTAAGGGATACAATTATTGACTACAGGGTCATCTAGAACATTCAGAAATTACGTTTCATAACGTTTAAGGAAGTTATTAGCTTGGGAAGTGGCGCAATGGCCCAAGATCTGTGACTTCGAAAAGGATAGCTCAGGTATAACGCAATAATATAGCGCGTCTCAGTGAACAGCAATGTTTCACAAAGCGCTTATAAGGCCGACATAAAGCATTTAAGTAAAGCACAGTAAGCCTCTGACACAGATGAGGGCGATGATTAGGCTTTCACTGTCTCAGGATTACACACAGCTTGCCCTTCAGCAAGAGGACCATTTTTCGGAGGTGAGTTCATCGCTGAATTCATCAGGGGAATGACCCGCGTTCACCACCCCCGCAGCTCTTCTGCAGGGAGGAGAAAGTGCTGAAAAAATCATTGCTTCGTCCAACATGCAGCTCTTAGGTTTAGCGCAGACCATTTGTCAACCTTTCACACCTCAAAGCACCTTGTCTGCCATCACGCCGTCTCCTCCACGCTTTCTGTCTTTCCAATTTGTTCCCATCAAATCTTTTCTTCTTTGTCTTTACCGTTACTCGTTCCTGTTTCTCTGGTAAGCAGGGCTTGACATTAACTTTTTTGCTCACCACAGTGGCTAGAAGTTTTCCAAAGTTACTAGCCACTCAACATTTTCACAGGCCACAATTTTAACATCGATACCATGGGGAAAACTGACGTATAGATATTTTTAATATTATCTCATAATTTGCCAGCAGGTATATTAGACTGTGGTCACTTTAAAGGAGTAGTTCACTTTTAAGAAAACTTTTACTGATAATTTACTCACCCTCATGTCTTCCAAGATGTCCATGTCTTTCTTTCTTCAGTTCGAAAAGAAATTAAGGTTGTTGATGAAAGCATTCCGCATTTTACTCCATATAATCGACTCCAATGGGAACCAAATGGTTCAAGGTCCAAAAGACACTTTCAGTGCAAACTGCAAACTGTTCAAAGGGCTTTAAATGATGAATAAGGGTCTTATCAAGCGAAACAATCACTCATTTAATAAATAAATAACAAAGTTTAAGTTTTATAAGCTCAAATGCTCGCCTTGCTCTGTTCTATGACGCACGTTAGTGACTCTTCCTGTTCGAAGTCGTTCATCAAAATGAACAAATCTTTTTCGAGTCATTTGGTTCCATTCAATGAACGAAACGGAAAAAGATTTTGCTCATTTTGATGAATGAGTTTGAACAGGAGAGTCACAAACGCGCATCACAGAACAGAGCAGGGAGACTATTTGAGCTTATAAAACTTAAACTTTATTATTATTTTTTTCGCTTGATAAGACCCTTATTCATCGTCCGGAATCGTTTAAAGCCCTTTGAACAGTTTGCAGTTTGTACTGAAAGTGTCTTTTGGACCTTGAACCGTTTGGTTCCCATTGAAGTCCATTATATGGAGAAAAAGGCTGGAATGTTCTCATCAAAAACCTTAATTTCTTTTCAACTGAAGAAAGATAGTCATGGACATCTTGGATGACATGGGGTGAGTAAATTATCAGCAAAAGTTTTGAAAAGTGAACTACTTCTTTAAGACCTGACACACGCATCCGTTAAGCATTTTCTGTTCATTTAAAAAATAACTGACTCTGTTTATCTGACTCGCCATTTTGACATTATTTTGTGTGTTTGACTGTTCAAGTCTTTGGATGTGCACTTTGGATTTTTTAAAATTATCAATCAACTTTTGTATTCCACTGAACCACACAAGGGTGAGCAAATAATGATTTTGGGTAAAGTATCCCTTTTGTTACCAATCAAAACTATCAATACTATTTTTATATTGATCTGACCGAACACGAGAGGTCAGTGCTGCCACTCACTGCAGTTGTGTTCATCTGATCCGTCACCGCAGTCATTGTCTCCATCGCAGCGCCAGCGCAGGGAATACACTGGTGGTTATCACAGCGGAAATCACCCGCCAGATCACAGGTCAACTCTCTGCAAACACAACAGACAACACAGGCTCACACAAACTTTAACACACAAGCTGAGGTTTAAACAGAGCGGAAGTGGAGAGACTCAGTCACACAGACCTCCGTCTCTAGTCCAGTACATTAGCAGACATGTCTGTCTCAAAAAAAACCTTATTTAACACCTAACGGTTTGTGCTTTAATGAAGTGAGGATAGGAGCAGGTTTCACTCAATGCATATACTTATAAACTTTAAGAGTGCTGGATGATTAAAATACGAAAAATAGGAGAGAGGTCACACTGTATGCATATGTTCTTTTATGTTCAGTTATTTTATTTGCACAGACACGTTTCAGTCACAAAGTAAAGGGCAGAATCACATGTTTATCCACTTTTATTGTGTATTTACTGATGTGCTCTTTGTGGGCTGCTTTATGTGGGAAAAACTAAGCGACTTAAAACCAGAATTTTTCTAGCATAAATGCACTTTCAGAAAGAATGACGACAAATTATCAGTTGCAAGGCATTTTAATTCTGCAGGACATGCAGTCAATATGCTCGAATTCAAGGGTTTAGAGCTCTGAGAGGGCGAGACCAGTAGAACGCCTCCTGCAACGGTAAGGCTTGATATATTTTTAACTTAAAGGATAGTTCACTTTGAAATAACATTTTATATGTCTAGCTTACCTTGAGAGGCACTCAAGATGTAGGTGTCTTTGTATACGCAGTAGTTTCAATTTTGACATTTTGAGGTCTAAACTGTTTGTGTCTGTCAGTCATATAATGGAGGTCTATGGTCACCACCTCAAAAGAGCATGCACAAAGAAGTCCAAATTAAACATGACTTAATGACTTGTAATGTAAGTACACATTGATGGCCTAAGACACCAAAACGAGCCATGTTTGTGTGAGAAATGAACACTATTTATATACATTTGACCTCTTGTAACCACATCCACAAAGCGCCTGCGCCCTCAGATCACTTGGACGTGGCTGTGTTTGCAAGAGGTAAAATCTATGTGAATACTCTTTGTTTTCTCACACAAACCTCTCGTTTCATGTCTTAGGCCATTAATATGTAAGAGTCATTAAATCATGTTTAATTTGGACTTCTCTGTGCATGCTCTTTCAGGTAGGTGACCATAGACCTCCATTATATGACTGACAGACAAGAACGGTTTGACCTAAAAATATCAAAATTGAAAATACTGTGGAAACAAAGACACCTACATCTTGGATGCCCTTGAGGTAAGCTGAAACATACTGAAAATGCTATTTCAAAGTGAACTATCCCTTTAAACACATGTATCCCGAAATGAAGGGATGAATGAAGATCTGTCACTAAGTGGATATTTTATATGTATAAGAGTCGTTGTCTTTGATTTATGGACTGTTTGAAACATTAGTGACATTATTGGACTGGATATCACTTTAACATTATTGGTTGGTGTTAATATGGGTGTGGGCGTATAAGATTGGCTACATTGTGATCTTGTTGCACACTGAAGAAGGCACGTGGCGAAGCGCGTCTGTGCAAATAAAATAAAAAGAACATGCATAGTGCGGCCTCTCCTCCTATTTTTTGTGCTTTAATAAAGACATGGTGATCACTTCTACTCGAGAAAATGAGAGAAAATGAGAGAAGAGGAGGAAATGGGGAGATCCTCTCTGCCATCTGCCAAAGGAAGGTAGAGGAGTGCAGGAACATCTGACCCGACGGCACATCTTACAGTCAGATCAGGCGGATCTCTCTCTGTGCAGGATGGCACTAATGGAAGCGAGGAGGAGCTGATAAGACCCAGGAGAGCCAGGGCTACATGTGTGTGTGTGTTTATGTGAACATCAGTCAGATCACTGACAAAAAATCTGTAAAATGTATGTAAAAAAAAAAAAAAAAAACACTAAACATTTGATGCCTGATTTTTGCTGTAAATACAGTGGCAACTTTTTTGATTTTACGCATTTAAAACCAAAAAAAAGCTCAGTAAAATATTTCATTAGCTGATATAATGTTACAATATCAACTCACTGAAGTATGATATTTATGCTCTTATATACACACATTACACTTAACCACAGGTGGTAATGAGAGATGAATCAAAGCTCATCACCAGTTGCTTTTGGTCATTTTTTCACTGTATATTATATACCACACGATCCTTAATGAAACAATACAAACATAATCACAACTGCACACACACAAATTGGTGCCTGACACAGACATACCTAACACACACACATAACTCAGAGTTGTGGCCCCAGACAGGAGGAGGGGTCATCGAGGGCCGTCCGTCACAGAGAGATTGAAATAACACTCACTAATACGCTGGAGTGTGAGGGGAATGAATAACTCCTCATGATTTCAATCAATCATGACAAACACACACCACAGCATTATATAACACCACTGATAATGAGGACAATGCAAAGTAATTTTACATGATATATTATATATAAAGCACTTTTAGTGTTTTTTTTATTAATATTTTTTTATGTCAGCATAACAGAGAAAATTGCCAATCAACTTTACTGCTATATTTTGGTGTTTTTCTAAGTGAGGTGGCTTTTTCGAAAGGCATAATTTTTGTACATTTGTAAAGATGAATAAATAAATAACAATTATATGTTTTTTGCTGTTCAGACTGCAAAAAAAAAAAATTAAAAATTAATCCAGATATGCCAAAAACTGGATTCTTTTGCAGCTCAGACTTGTTAGGAAGCTAGATTAGGAAGCAGGAAAAAATATTTTTATTTAAAAATAATTTGAATATTACTGTATTTTTTATTAAGAAATCTTAATTTCTGTTGTAAGCACAAGCTGTTTGTGATTAAAAAAAGGTTACAATAAGTCAATTTTTCAATCATGAAATAATAAAATTGTATAAAATTGTATAATCTTTTCATTCCATTTTTATCAATATTAATGTTACTGCTTTTACTATTACTATACTATTTTATTAATAAATATCTTTTTTTTTTCAAGTTTTTAAGGACTGCTGTTGGTGAATAAAATTCGTTACCTGAGTTATATTTTCAGTTAAAGGCATACTCCACTTTTTTTCTGGAAATAGGCTCATTTACAACTCCCTCAGAGTTAAACTGTCTGAGTTTTACTGTTATTGAATCCATTCAGCTGATCTCCGGTTCTGGCGGTACTCACTTTTAGCATAGCTTAGCATACATCATTGAAGTGGACAAGACCATTAGCATTTCTCAAAAAAATAAAATGAACAAAGAGTTTCAATATTTTGTATTTAAAACTTGACTCTTCTGTAGTTACATCGTGCACTGAGAATCGTACTGGAAATGTAAAGGAAATTAAAAGATTATTATAGCTTACCGCTTCTGAATCGAGCTAAGGCAAGCAGATCGTTCTGAAACACTGGGCGGGTTATGTACTTGCTCAAAAAATATTTCTGATCATTTGTTAAGCCCAAAAACGTATGAACTACAGCTTTAAGCAATTAATTTTCATCTGTAATTCATTTTTCTTCAGTAATTAAAATTTGAATATTACTACTTTTACAATTACATACTGTTACTATGTCATAAATTGTTCATCAGTTGTAAGCACTGGTGTTTGTGAATAAAAAACAGTTGCGCTGAGTTAAGTCTTTGTGGGTTTGTGTGATGTCTCACCGCAGTTCTGTTCGTCGCTGTTGTCCCTGCAGTCGCTGTGTCTATTGCACACGGCCCACAGAGGAATGCAGCGACAGTTTGTCCTGCAGTCAAACTCTGTGTGATTGTCACATCTGTACGTTGGACCCACTGCAAACAACACCATACAAAACATTTAGAACAATGAAAATACTGCAAGAGATTTAAGTACACTTCGTATTGCAGCATAATTTCTCCTTTCTCTTCCTTTGGTAATTTAAGTGGTATGTAAATGTTTTTAAAGGACTAGTTCACTTTTAAAATAAAAACCTTTTGCTGATAATTCACTACCCCCATGTCATTTTTCTCCATATAATGGACTTCAATGGGAACCAAACGGTTTTTACAGTGCAGCTTCAAGAGGGCTTTGAACAATACCAGACTGAGACTGCTCATCAAACGAATCGAACTACTTTTCCAAAGTCATTTGGTTCATTCAACGAACGAAATGAATGAAATGAATTCGGAAAAGATTTTGTTCCATTTTGATAAACAAGTTTGAACAGGAGAGTCACTAATGCGCATCACAGAACAGAGCAAGGCAAGCATTTGTGCTTATAAAACTTAAACGTTTTTCATTATTTTTTAATGAGCGATCGTTTCGCTGATAAGACCCTTATTCATCGTCTGGTGTTCGTTTAAAGCCCTTTGAAGCTGCACTGAAACTCTCATTTGGACCTTGAATCGTTTGGTTCCCATTGAAGTCCATTATATGGAGAAAAGTCCTGGAATGTTTTCATCAAAAACCTTAATTTCTTTTTGACTGAAGAATGACACGGGGGTGAGTATATTATCAGCAAAGTTTTTTTTTTTTTTAAGTGAACTACTCCTCTTAACCGGTTGCATGTTTTATGTTTATATGTTTTTTTTTTGTATGTCGTAACTTTGATGTTACGCAAACTCGGCTGCCTATCTTGGTCTTCTCTCCTGGCTAAATAAAGGTTCTACTAAACCAGTGAATGCTGTAGCATCAGTAACTCACTGCATTCATCTATGGGCTCGTCAGAGTTGTCTCCACAGTCGTCATCCACGTCACATTTCCAGCTCTGCGGGATGCAGCGTCCGTTCCTGCACTTGAACTGTCCGGGTCTGCAAGGTCCTGCTGGAACAGTGTGTGGGATCCTCATCGGAGCCGTCCGCCACAGTCGTTCTCCCGTCACACTGCCAGGCCTCCAGAGATGCAGCGTTTATTAGCACACTGCCACTGACGCGACTCGCAGCTGATGCGTGGCTGACGGCAGAAACAGAAGATGATTTAGCAACAGCCCAATCAGAATAGCAGTGTTGTTTCGACAGCAGTGTACATTTCATCATGTGGTTCAAACCTACAACCGTTCAGCTTCCTGCCCTGATTTTTAGACACTAGGCCTTATCATCAAACATTTGCCACTTTCACACAGTAATCCCAGTAAATTACCAAAAAGACTTTACCTTGAGACTTTAGTGTATTTTTGTGTATTTAAAGACTTTAGACTTTAAATACACAAAAATGCTGTCCAAAAAGCAACAGCATTATGGTTTTTTTACCGTTAAGAGACCATTCATACACCAAAATACCGGTAAATTCTGTGATATTAGTCATCGGAAATGCTAAAAGTTTCACTATCAGTTCAATTTGATCATTTTTTTTTTACTTTGTTTCTGCAGTAGTTTCAATTTTGATATTTTTAGGTCAAACCGTTCTTGTCTGTCAGTCATATAATGGATGTCTATGGTCACCACCTCAAAAGAGCATGCACAGAGAAGTCCAAATTAAACATGATTTAAAGACTCGTAAATGTAAGTACACATTGATGGCCTAAGACACGAAACGAGCGGTTTGTGTGAGAAAACGAACAGGATTTATATCGCTTTTACCTTGTAACCACAGCCACAAAGCTGAGGTGGTGACCATAGACCTCCATTATATGCCTGACAGATTAGAATAGTTTAACCTAAAAATATAAAAATTGAAACTACTGCGGAAACAAAGACATCCAAAAATTATTTCAAAGTGAACAATCCCTTTAATGGTAATTTCCCAGTGAAGACTGTGTGTGTGAAAGGGGGGTTTTTGACATGATATTGTGATATTGGTTTGTCCCATACCACACAGCACAGTGTCCTCATCCGAGCCATCGGGACAGTCCTGATTAGAGTTACACAGGAAGTGCGGGCTGGTGCAGTTTCCGTCATTACACTGGAACTGGCCCAGTCTGCAGTGCCGAACGGGACACGTGGAGGGTTCATCCGAGCCATCTCTACAGTCCCGCTGACCATCACACTTCCACCAAATAGGGATGCAGCTTAACAAAACAAAATATTGCATTTTACTTTGGATGCTCCCTTAGTAGGAAGCTGCCTACATAGACAGTATACAGCAACGCAGCTCATTAGGTTTTAGAACAAAGCCTGAAATGAAAGCAGATGTAAAAAGCAGATGAACGAACCGTTCGTTGTCTGCACATCTGTACTGCGTGCTGGAAACACATGGCCAGACAGCGTGCAATGCCCCCTATCTGCACGGTAAGGAAGTGGTCAGGGCACTCGCAGGTGTAACCTTGACCCCAGCTCGCAGAAGACACAGGTGAGAACAGCCTCCATTATTCACCGCGCAAGGATCTCGTCACTACAGGGGAAAGATATAGTGAGAGTTATATCAGTGGCTCTGTGCTAATGGGTCAAGACCTAAAATGGGTTGCAATTATTATTCAATGTTTGCAATTAACTTTTTTTTCTATTCACTATTATTCGCGCAAACAAAAAATAAAAAAGTAATAAAAGTAGAATAAAAAATAACACATGATAAACAAATAATTAATGCAAATAGTAATTATGTAAATATATAATGTTTAGTTGATTTTTAAGCACGGAATGCATTTCAGTGTTTGGTTTTTAAGGAAATATTCCATTTTTAAAATGCATTCAATGTTTGCAAATAAAATAAATATATTCATAATATTCCTGATTAAAAAAAATCCTTAAAAATCAACCAAACACTGATATGTATTGTAATGTTTGAAATGCATTCAATGTTTGCAATTAAAACAGCAAATTATAAATATTAAAATGTTAAAAATGACCCTAATATTTACATTAATTTTTGTTTATTTCAAACATTAGAGACATTTCACTTAGATTTTTAACTAAACATTCAATGTTTGAAATGCATTAAAATAAAATAAAACTAATTTATAATATTCTTAGGATTATTCTCTATTATTCATACAAACAAATAAAAAGTGTTGAATAATAGGGGCAATCATACGCAAAATGTGCTTAAGAATCAAAAACAAAAACATAAGAAGAATAACAGGTTTTAAAATGCTAAATGCAAATAATTAAATAAGCATATACTCACAGGAATGTTATTTTAATTTCAAATATTGAATATATTCATATTGAATGAAGTTCATACATTAAATATAGGGCTGTCAAACGATTAATCGCGATTAATCGCATCCAAAATAAAAGTTTGTGTTTACATAATATATGTGGGTGCGCTGTGTATAATTATTTTTTTTGTATATATATATATATATATATAAATATATATATATATATATATATATATATATATGTATATATATATATATATATATATATATATATATAAATACACACACATACATGTATAGTTAAGAAAAAATATTATTTATATATAAAATATTGATATTTATATATAATGTAAATTATATATAAATCTATATAAAGTATATACATAAAAATATTTCTTAAATATATACAAGCATGCGTGTGTATTTATACATATAAAATAATTATACTCAGCGCACCCACATATACAGGGCTCTCAAGCGTCACGCATTGAGCGTGACAGTCACTCATTTCGGTCTTTTGTCACGCACTCCCGCCACACATTGTATTTCTCACGCAGAAAAACTATTTATCATATATTTAACATGCCGCAGCGCCCAAATTGTCTCTAGCTGCTTCACTCTCATAGTGGAATGCAAGCGCGCGTCGTCTCCCTGCTCTCGCAGCCTGTCGCTTTATCAGCCAATCAAAAAAAGGAAAGGGCTACACAATTTTAGCCAATCAGAAAATAGCACTACTGTATCTGGGTAAGATTTAACGCAACAACCAATAAAAAAGCATTTCAAGGAATTGTTCACGCTGATTCTGCAACAACATCTCTTCCAAAAGTTTCGTTCACCCGCAGAGGAAACGACTGGAGCTCCGAATATCACTGAGCAGAGTAAGTCATGAGATCTCCTGTTTTAATGTTACAACAAATTTACAAATTGTTTGACACAAACAAAGACAACTTGACTGCTGTTAGAGAATCATATTTTATAATTATCCTGGCCATGGATGCATTAATCATTGCATATATGTCTTTCAAAGATGTCAGGTAAAAAGCAAACGAGCATCCTCTCATTCGCCCTGAGAGGAAAGCCCCCTAAAAAGGCTAGGTTAGAGGATGCTGGCCCAGAGAAGGTGGCCAAAAGGGTAGGCCCATTAGAGGAGGAGACGGTGCCATGTGTCATACATTTTCTGCAAGTCTCAGCAATTAATAACAACACAAAAACACTAATATTAATATTATTAATGAAACACCCACATTCCAACGACCCCCCCCCCCTCAACAACCAACAACACCCCTCCCCCCCATTGGGGCGGGGAATGTCACTCTTGCCTGTCTTCAAAACTTGAGAGCCCTGCATATATTATGTAAACACAAACTTTTATTTTCAGATGCGATTAATCGCGATTAATCATTTGAAAGCCCTAATTAAAAAAAAAAAAACATTCCAGGATATCTTTATTTACTTTAGTACTGAATAAACAAATGTGGTATTGAATTGGGTCATGACACTGAAGTATAATATCCCAGAGTCTGAGTTAGACTGTCTCCTCTTACAAAGAACCAGGATGTGGCTCCACATCATGTAGCTGTAGCTCGTCTTTCTAAAGAAGCCCACAGATAAAGAGTTTAAACTACCTGTCCTGGCCATTAAAGCAATGATAAAGAGTTTAAGTCTTCCTGTCTCCGAGAAAAGACAGGCGAGCAGAGACTGGCGGCATTGTGTCGGACTGTGTAAATATTGGCAGAGCCCCTTAAGTGCCTCAGCGGACGTTTAAAGGAAGTGATATGGATCCGACGCCTGGTACTGCATCCCGCTCGGGTTACGCTGTCCCGGGCTCACCTATGGGCTGGCGGTAGGGATGGCACACGTGAATGTCGAACGGTCTGTGGGTGGTGTCTCACGAGCACCTCCCGTCCGGAGCCGGTGTATTTGTTGCCCTTCTCCACCGTGCGAGTGTTCCAGTCTGTCCAGTATCACGGTTTCCTCGAACACCGTGATGGGCGAAAGGATGCGGCAGGTTACCGTCGTACACGGTGTGTCTGTGATGCCCGTCCAGATCGGAGAATCTGAGGAGACACAACCGTTTAAACAATAGGGCTGTACATTATCATTTTTTTGCAAAAAATAATGCAAACAAACCTGCAATATTAACCATGTTCTCCGACCTGTACATAGATTTTTAATGTGGTATTTTGTTTTCTAAACTCAAATAAATTTAGTACCAAAGCACAAGTACTAAATTTCACAATTAAATGACAAAAAAACAGCATAATCAATAATCCTAAATCCTTTAATTCATATCAACAAATCCAGTTTTTCAGGTTGGTTGAATTCAGTTATAATCAGTAACCTTTTAACAAAACTTTCCCACATGAAGTACATTTTCTGAGTTGAACTGTCAGTGGGGGTGGGATTAAGATCTAAACGCTAGAGAGTCTTACTCGATGTAGTTTCCAGGTGGGCATCAGACCAGTACAGCTTGTCATTGGTGTAGTCAATAGTGAGACCGTTGGGCCACTCGATCTCAGTGGTGATGATGGCTGACTTGTTATTTCCATCCATCCCAACACGTCCAATGAAGGCTTTATCTCCCCAGTCGGTCCAGTACACGGTATCTGCGCAAAGATGACATTTGATTAAAAAAAATAGAAGCTAAAAAAGATTCCAACAATGTAAAGGTCACACACACCTTCAGTTAAAAACACTTTTAAGAGCTTAATCCTGTTCTGTTCACACTGAGTTAATCACAGAAGTGACACCTGAATTCTATAACCAAACTCACTCCAAGAATTATATTGATTTTTTTAAATAACTCCATGTAGTGTGTACAGAACCAAACTGAACAACTGTTTATTGTTAACAGTAGCTGCACAGTATGTTGGCACTATTATTTGTTACATCTAAATTCAATTAATAATTATAAATTTTTACTTTTTTTTTTACTTTTTAGTGTGGTTCAAGTTTCTTATCTTATAGTAATTTCAATACTATAGACTTATAATATTGGCATATATATATATATATATATATATATATATATATATATATATATATATATATATATATATATATATATATATATATATATATATATATAATAGAATAGAATATAAATAAGCATTTAAAAATGAAATCAATTTAATACAAATTTAAAAAACAAGAACAATGAATACATCTAAATTCAATTAATAATTAATAATTATTAATTGTTACTTTTTTTACTTTTTAGTGTGGTTCAAGTTTCTTATCTTATAGTAATTTCAATACTATAGACTTAGAACATAGAATATTGGCATATATATATATATATATATATATATATATATATATATATACACACACACACACACACAATTAGGATAGAATAGAAATAAGCATTTAAAAATTAAATCAATTTTAAAAAAAACAAGAACAATGAATAACGATTATATTTAAATATAAATATATATATATATATATAAATCTACAACAAAATAAATAAAAATATTTATTATTAAAAAATAAAGTGTAATATAACAGGTGTCACTTTCTGAAATGTATTATAAATAATTAATTAATAAATAATAATAATAATAATATACATGCCAGGTGATACATTTATTTTGCACCAGAATTTGACTAGAATGCCGAGGCCTCTGATGTCAGCAAAAAATATGATTGCTCCTCCATTTTAAAAATGTTTAAGCCAATTAATTTTTTTTATCCTGACTACACATGGTTTTATAGTTCAGTTTGCGTTTTCACAATCCTATCAGAATAATTTTCACTATACTAAAATTTTCATATTTCACTACTAAAATTTAGCAATGTGCACTTGGTAACGGAGTTATTTTTCCATAGGTCTGAAAATGAATTCTATCATTGGTACACTCACCCAAACTTGGGATGCAGCACAATGGCCCTGGGATTCTCAAAGCAGTATGTGTTATTAACATCCACACAGTGTTCTGCCAACTTCCTCACGAACCGCCCATCCAGCTCCGACACTTTCATACAGTCGATAAAGCTGTCGACCCAGTACAGCTTCCTCCCGACCCAGTCGACCGCCAGACCTTCTCCATGCAAAAGCCCGTTCACCACCACCTCTCGGCCCGTCCCCGTTAAAGAACATCCGCTCCAGCACCCTCTGGCTCACGTCAATCCAGTACAAGCGCTTGTCGACTCGATCGAAGTCCAGAGCGACCACGCTGCTGAGGCGTTGCAGGATGAGAGATAGGCCTCGCCATCCGTGGAGAGATTGCGCAGATAGTAGCGATTGCTGAAGATCAGGTACGGGGTGATGTTGCTGTTCTGCCTACAGCTGCGGCCGTCGGGTTCACGCAGGAAGCCTGGCGCACACTTACACACGTACGAGCCCATGGTGTTCTCACACACCTGACTGCACACGCTGGGAGTGACCGAGCACTCGTCCACATCGTCGCACGTCGTGTTATCGGACATGAGACGATACCCGGGACGACAGGTGCAGATGAAGCTGGTGAGAGTGTCGGTGCAGTTGTGGTCGCAGTGGTGCATGGACGGGTCTGTGCACTCATTGATGCCTAAAACAAACAAAAAAACAAACAATCTGAAAAGCGCATTTTAAAGGAGTAGTTCACTTTTAAAAAAAATTTTGCTGATAATTTACTCACCCCATGTCATCCAAGATATCCATGTCTTTTTTTCTACAGTCTGAAAAGAAATTAAGGTTTTTGATGAAAACATTCCAGGATTTTCTCCATATAATGGACTTCAATGGGAACCAAACGGTTCAAGGTCCAAAAGACAGTTTCAGTACAGCTTCAAAGGGCTTTAAAACGACACCAGACGATGGATAAGGGTCTTATCTTGCAAAACGATCGCTCATTTAAAAAATAAATAAAAAAGTTTAAGTTTTCATAAGCTCAAAATGCTCGCCTTGCTCTGTTCAGTGATGCGTGCTCATGACTCTCCTGTTCGAACTCATTCATCAAAATGAACAAATCTTTTTTCGAGTCATGACTCCGAAGGGTCCTGAGATTCACTGTCTTGTGTCGTTTAAAGCCATTTGAAGCTACACTGAAACTCTCATTTGGACCTTGACCGTTTGGTTCCCAATGAAGTCCATTATATGCAGAAAATCCTGGATTGTTTTCATCAAAAACCTTCATTTCTTTTCGACTGAAGAAAGAAAGACATGGACATCTTGGATGACATGGGGTGAGTATTCATCACAAAATCTGCTACAATAATATGTGAGCAGCATGTATGTAAAAGTTAGTAGTTTTGAGAAAATGGTTTGTGAAAAAAAGTAACTGAAACAAGGCCATAAAAGCCAAACTGAACATTTGTTCACAAGACTTTTGAGAACTGGATCTTGTAGAATTTATGCTTCGAAAACGATGTGAAAATCATCCTGCCCACTCATTCACATAAACAAACGTTTGTAAGATATTTGTGTCACCAAGGCTGTATGCGGTAGACGTGAATCATCAAGAATATTGATGTGTGTCTAATTCAGGCTAATTATGCATTTGGTAAGGCTGTCAGTCAATATTAAGGGGGTAATCCATCAGCCGGAAGTTGAAGCCTTGCGGAGTCGCGGGAGCCGCATCTGCTGTTAGCATCCCATTGACTCCCATTCATTTTGGGAATAACTTTACATCTGAGGCGTCCAAAGACTTCATTTGTCCATTATTTGTTTCTAAAGAAACACGACAATGTATGAAATGCCCCATTACTCTGTATCTTACGTTACACCCCGTAGAAGCCGTTTTCGTAAAATTAGGCTAACGATTGCATCATAACCATGCAACTTTCTGTCGTACAATAGAGACATTACCGTATAGACAGGAGGAGAAGCTCACAGGCAATATTTTACTGTCTATGAGGCAATCGGGGGACATGAAGGCACAAAGTCAAGGGAGAAGCCCATTGATAGAGTTCATAAAAGCACCGGGACAAAATATTTCAATGACGTTATTGAGGAATTAGGTGATTAAGATTTGCCTTGGCACAGCTACTAGAAGATTTACAACTGTCAGACTGTCGTCACGCTCAGTTCGAGACTGCGCAGTCGCTCAGACATCAGACAGGAAGTGCTATAATCGGGCTTCAGTCTTCTCCATTGAAATCAATGGGGTCGCTGTGTCCATTTCTTTCCCTGTCTATGGTCAATATAAACTTCTAGTCAAAAGTTATAACAACCATGTTTTTGGAAGTTTATTATGCTCACATAAGCTGCATTTATTTGATCAAAAAAGCAGTTGTGAAATATTGTTTTCTATTTGAATATATTTTAAAATGTAATATATTCTGTGATTTTCAGCATTACGCCAGTCTTTAGTGTCACGTGATCCTTGAGAAATAATTCTAATATGCCGATTTACTGCTCAAGAAACATTTATTTTTATTATAAATGTTGAAAAACGTTTTTGCTGCTTGATATTTTTGTGGAAACTGTGATGCACTATCAATCAAAAGTTTGAGGTATGTAAGATTTAAAAGAAAAATAATGCTTTTATACAGCAAGGATGCAATAAACTGATCAAATGTGACAGTGAAGACATGCTACAAATAAAAACAGTTCTTTTGAAATTTCTGTTTATCATCAAAAAATGTAACATGTAAACCTGAGCAGCAAAAGCTGTATCTTCGATACCAGTGAGTTGTTGACTCAAGACCAGCTGCAATCAGATCAGTCACGAATGAATCATTCAGTGCGAATTTGCAAGTCCATTGAACAAGTTCACTAAAAAGAATCAGTTCACTCACTATTGAACTACTGTTTTTAAGAAATGTAGTAGAGTGAAAGTATATTATAATGCTTTGGAAAAGTAAATGTTTCCCAAAATACAGAATACAGTACAGCAAAGATAAAACAATCTGAATGAAATCTGATCACAAGTGGTCACATGACACAGTGCTTACCACAGCCTTTCTCGTCACTGTTGTCGTTGCAGTCGTCACTCCTGTCACACACCTCGCTGAGTGGCACACAGTTCCCGTTGTCACAGCGGAAGTCTCCGGGTGGGCATGTGGGCACTGGAGTCCTGCACATGTGATCCAGCTCATCAGATTCATCCCCGCAGTCGTTGTCCCCGTCACAGACAAAATCCCCGTGAGATGCAGCGCCCGTTCTGACAGGTGAACTGGTGCTGTGGACATGCCGAATATGTGCAGCCCTGTTCATCACTGCTGTCTCCACAATCATTACGACGGTCACACCTAGTAGACACCAAACGCACAGCAGGGATTTATGGGAGAGACTGCTGTTTATTATTGGAACCAACTGAAACCTATGCTTACTTTGGAAAAAAAACAAACATTGTTTTTGGTGCCAATAAAAACTTGCCATGTATAAACACTGTAAATTCATCATAAACATAAAAAAGAGGATCAAATGGTAAAAAAATAAATAAAATAAAATTATATATATATATATATATATATATATATATATATATATACGTATATATATATATATATATATATATATATATATATATATATATACAGCCCTAATTATATATATACCTATATATATATATATATATATATATATATATATATGGGCTGTGCAAAAGATTAATTGCGATTAATCACATCCAAAATAAAAGTTTGTGTTTACATAATATATGTGTGTGTGCTATGTAGAATTATTTTGTATGAATAAATACATATGCAATTATGCATGCATGTATATGTTTAAGAATTATTTGCAAGTGAATACTGTATCTATATAAATACTGTATCTATATTATATATAAATATAAATATTTTATATATGAATAACACATTTTCTTAAATATATACATACATGTGTGTGTGTGTGTATCTATATATACAAAATAATTCTACACAGCACACACAAGTATATATTATGTAAACACAAACTTTTATTTTGGATGCCATTAATCGCAATTAATCTTTGCACAGCCCTATATATATATATATATATATATATATATATATATATATATATATATATATATATATATATACTTTTTTTATAATAATACAATTAATTACAACTATAATGCAATGCATTTTATATATTTATTATTATTATTATTATTGATGATAATAAAATGGGCATGCAGTTTTAATGGTGTAAAAGAATAAAACAATATTTAAAAATAAATTGTGCATATTAGTTATCAGAAACTTAAATAATGGGCTTCTCAAAGTGGCTTGTCTACACAAAAGGATGTTGCATTCTTTGCATCTCTTCCCATACATCTGTAGGTAGCCTTTTTTGCTTTAAATGCAATTCTAACCTGTAGGAGATGCGGATGCAGAGGCCGTTGTTGCAGGTAAACTCGTTGGTGGAGCAGGACCTGCGAGTGCAGTTCTGGTGCTCGTCGTATGCGTCTGAACAGTCAGCGTCTCCGTCACACACCCAGTCCCTCGGGATACACTTCCTCTGAGGAGGCCTGTTGTTCATACAGGTGAACTCTTGAAGAGAGCAGGTGCGATTAGCTGCGAGACAAAACAACAGGCCACAATTAAAAAATATGTACAATTTTGGATCTCTCTGGGCTCTTGCACCCGGCGCAAATGACTTTGTACGCTGATGCATGTCTCATTTCTATCTTTGCACCCGCGCAAAGCGACCTTTTCCCTCCACAGAAGCACGTCGGTAAACTCAGGAACCGCTGTGAACTGCTCCTGACACGCACCTGGTAAATCCACCATAATAAATAATAACGACTGTTTATCTCTAACTGTTCACTAACTGTAATGAGAAATGTATAACATTTCACTTTAAACAAATGAGACCTGTATCTTGAACCCTCTGGGGTTGTTCGGCCCAAATGGACCCGAAGCATTCAAATAAAAAAATCACAGCTTTTTCGGAATGGTCCGAAATTTGGTGACTTTGTTGGTATTTGGTATATGAACACCCAAAAAAATTGGGGACAGGATGTGAACAGTCTAAGTGGTTGTAAAAAAATAGTCACACTTGGGGTGTTCGGGTCCAAATGGACCCCATAGGAAATGAATGGGAAATTGGCAAAAATGTGAAAAAAAAACAGAGTTTTTTGGTGCATACAATCTACAGATTAGCCACAATCCATAAAAAAGCACACAACAGTGAAGGGGTGAATCTATAAAACATCAAGAGTGCAAAACAGACACAGCCACACACATACACTTTTATACACTTTCACACTCATAAATTCAGATTACATAAATCTGTTTTGAATTTTTTAAAATCACAGCTTCATTGGAATGTTACGAAACTACTTTTATGGTATTAGGTATGTGAACACATAAAAAAATGGGGACAGGATGTGAACAGTCTAAGTGGTTGTAAAAAAATAGTCACTCAGGACCTTCGGGTTCAAATGGACCCCCATAGGAAATGAATGTGAAATTGTCAAAAATATGAAAACTGAAAGAATTGCATTTTTATGAAGTTAGAATAAGTTAGAATTAAACATTGGGTAACAAAATGCTTTCCATTTGTTCTCTTTCCAATGCAATGTTCAGATTTGATTGTATAATAAATTAAAACTGGCACTCCAAATTACCATCTAAACCAAACAAACAAACAAAAAACAAGACAAAAATAGTCTTTGAGAATCTATAAAACATCAAGAGTGCAAAACAGACACAGCCACACACACACACACAATATGTTTTTATATTTTAAAAATCAACAACCTAAAAAAAAATTGGTATATATTTGCAAAAATCACTAGAATCCCAAGCCTTTCTACAGAGAGCTGTACTGTAAATCCACTATAGTGGTAAAAATGTGCTATTGCGTGATAAAAATGCTCAGTTTGTCTACCAGATGACATCTATCTTTTTTCAAAAATTGCTTTCATGAGGCCTAGGCTTCACTCTAAAATGTAATACAGCTTTGATAAAAATTATTTTTTTTTTAAAATGGAAATAAAAAAATTCTATTATGTTCAATGGGAAAAAATGGGTCATAATTATTGCATAAATATTAATTATAAATCATAAAATTATCTCAAAACACCAAAAAAGAAAAGAAAAAAATATAAAAAACAAGTAAAAAAAAAAAGATTATTTTTTTTAAATATGAATCCTGCCCTTTGGGTCCATTTGGACCCAAACACCCCAAGTGTGACTGTTAAACGACAACCCCAGAGGGTTAAGAGAGGGGAGTGGAAATCGAATTTCAGGGTTGGCCCAAGTAATACTGACCACAGTTGTGTCTCTCGTCCTCGTCGCTTCATGTCCCCGCAGTCGTTGTCTCCATCGCAGATCCAGGATGAAGCGATGCACCTTCCGTCATCGCAGCGGAACTGCTCAGAGTTGCAGGTCCTCACCATGGGGGCTGTAGGGATCGAACACACCGCGGTGAGCCACGGTTCAAGAAGCAGCAGAAGAGCGAGCATGTCTCACTCTGATCTCATAGGGAACTAAGGAACATGCGGCCTACGTAATCCATTTAACCATTAAATCCCATCCTGAACGGCCAGAAACTTGGCTGAGTGCTTGGATTCCACAGGCAGAGGGATTCTGGGAGATAATAAGCATTCCTCTCTCTAGTGTCCCACTTGAACAAAAGACACCGAGGAGTGCTGTGATTAACGGGACAAAAGCGAGAGGATGGTGTGTGTGAGAGGAGGGGGGCAGAGAATGGCAAAGGAAGGGCCGGTGTCTGTGTGTGTGAGGGCTTTTCAGCTGAACGTCACTTTGGAGGAATGCGACACACAATGGAGGGCTGGACTGACCATCATAGACACACACCCAAACACACCAGATGGTTACCTCAGATACCACTGAAGTGTCATGCAGAAAAGCAAACCTTTTTCATATTATTGTAGCTTCTAGTTAATTGATGTTGGTCATTCCTGTAATGTGTACAAAAATAATTGTATTTCTAGTTCCATTATTTAAAGATATATCCTTGATTGTAACAAAAGCCTATACATTATAAACCTATGAAGAGCGCTTTTGAAACACTTCAGTTGGAAAAGAAAAAACAAATCTTATTATTTCTTAATAAATAAAAATATCAACATAGTAGTGAAATCATTTCAAATTCAACCCTATATTCACTTAACTGTGATAAATGATCTAACACTACCATTTAGAGTTTGGGGTCAGATTATTTTCTTTAAAAAAAAAGAAAATATATTAATACTTTTATTCAGCAAGGATGCATTAAATTGATCAAAACTGACACTAAATACATTTATAATGTTACAAAATATGTATATTTCAAATAAACGCTGCTCTTGAACTTTATTTTCATCAAAGAATCTTAAGCAATGCATCATGGTTTCCAAACAAATATTAAGCAGCACAACTGAAAAATGTTTAACATTGAAAATGTAGGGCCCTATAATTTCTGCGATCACGGAATGAAAAGCACACTCTTTTTACAACTAAAATAACAGTAAAGGGTAAAAAAAATTAATTCCCAAAAATTAAAACGAAAAAACGGAATTTGCAAAAATTAAAACGGAAAAAATGGAATTTGGGAAAAAATAAAATGGAATTTGGGAAAAAATAAAACGGATTTTATAGGGCCCTAAAAATGATAAGAAATGTTTCTTGAGCAGCCATTCAGCATATTAGAATGATTTCTGGAGGATCATCTGACAATGAAGTAATTATGCTGAAAATGTATTTCATATTCTATTTCATATTTATTCCTTCATATTTATTATTATTTAAAATATTATAAAATACTAGGGATGCACCGATATGAAAATTTTGTCCGATACCAGATAACCGATAATTCTTTATATTTGAAAGCCGATAACCGATATATCGGCCAATAAACTTAAATCCAAATTTGTATCTAATTTTGAGAGCCTGATTACAAAAACAAAAGTCTCACAATTAGATCCATGTCCCAAGCGCACAATTATTATGATGTTCTCATTATAGTGTTGTATAGCCGATATGACAGATTTGCGCTGCACATGTTGTACCGAACCGTATTTTCATTTTTAAAGAGATTTCAATCATATTTCAAGAAATTCAAAAACATAAACAGTGCTCAACAAGTGTCTCGGCTGAAGGGAATAATACATTATTTATCGGCGGCCACATTTTCTTACCAGGCCGATAACGATAACATTAAAAATTAACATACATCGGCCGATACCGATATGCTGGCCGATATATCGTGCATCCCTATAAAATACTATATTTTATTTTATTTTTTGAATAAATGCAGCCTTGAGCATCTTTCAAACACACACACACACAATTATTATCAAACCCCAAACTTTTGAACAATGTATGATATCTAATATATTAAGAATACCTATATTTTTGGAACATGAAAATGAATTGATCAACCTAACAGAAATGACCTATATCTACAATTTCTGCAAAAGTTCAAGTCTATGTAGGCAATTGAACAAATGAAAGCAAAAAAAAAACAAAAACAAATCCTTATTGTGCCTTATTGATGTAAATGCATTTGTAGGGTCATTTATTAGCAAAATAAAACACACACACTATTAACGAATAGAACTGCTGGAGAAGAAGCTCTCAGACTAACACAAGCATTCAGTCTTTTGTGAGGGCACTTTGTCACAGACATGCTGGTCTGAATTACTACATTTTAGTTCTGTTTCTGCCAACTGAACCAGATTCTTGAACACAAGTCAGCTTCATCTTTCCACTCTCTGACTGCATGCATCACCAGTGGAGTGTAACATAAGGGGTGGGGGCAACATCATTTCCCTCCAACTTCAATTCCCTCCATCACCACGGTAAACAATAAGGCAGGACACCCATCATTAACTCACCACCCACAAACATGGCCAATGGTTTCCCTGGAAAAACACAGCTTTAATCCTCACATCACAGTGTTTTCATAGTTCCTCCCCAGTAAAGTGGTTCAAACAGGGCCCAAAATTAACTTATTTCCACATGAATGCCTGTAGATATATATTTTTTAATTATCTACTTGAATGAATCTGCCATTAAAGTGTAAATAGTTGTGTAGTACTTACTGCAGGTAGTGGGCTCATCAGAACCATCATTACAGTCTGTACCACCATCACAGTACCAGTGCCCGGGAATACAGCGTCCGCTTGAACAGCGAAACTCGTTCTGGGAACATGTAGATGTGGCTGAGGAGTGAAGAACAACACTGAAGTCAAGTATACAGATCATCAGTCAGCCTCAAATGGCAAAAAGGGATCATAAACATTATGTAAATCAGGGTCCAAACTATCATTTAACCAGAAAGCCCAGAAAGGACTGTACCTCAGCGAAACCAGGTGGAACCGCTCACATTCATGGGTCACTAATTAAAGGAGTAGTTCACTTTCGAAAAATTAGGTTTTTGATGAAAACATTCCAGCATTTTTCTCCATATAATGGACTTCACTGGGAACCAAACGGTTCAAGGACCAAAAGACAGTTTCAGTGCAAACTGCAAACTGTTCAAAGGGCTTTAAACGATTCCAGACAATGAATAAGGGTCTTATCAAGTGAAACGATCGCTCATTTAATAAATAAATTACAAAGTTTAAGTTTTAGAAGTTCAAATGCTCGCCTTGCTAGAATAAACTCATTAAAACACAATGAGAATAAAGTCAGTGTGTTTCGAGAAAAACTCGTTAAATTTTGAGAAAAAAAAGTCAAAATACAATCTAGAGAATAAACTCATTAAATATCGAGAAATAAAGTTGTTGTGTTTTAGAGAAAAAACTAGAGAAATTTTTTTTAAATAAAATCTTGAGAATAAACTCATTAAATATTGAGAATAAAGTCGTTGTGTTGAGAAAAAACGTGTTAAATTTTGAGAAAAAAAATCAAAATACAATCTTGAGAATAAACTCATTAAATATTGAGAATAAAGTCGTTGTGTTTCGAGAAAAAACTAGAGAATTTTTTAAAAATAAAATCTTGAGAATAAACTCATTAAATATCGAGAATAAAGTCGTTGTGTTGAGAAAAAACTCGTTAAATTTTGAGAAAAAAGTCGAAATACAATCTTGAGAATAAACTCATTAAATATCGAAAATAAAGTTGTGTTTTGAGAAAAAACTTGTTGAATTTCGAGAAAAAGTTGAAATACAATCTTGAGAATAAACTCATTAAATATCGAAAATAAAGTTGTTGTGTTTCAAGAAAAAACCCGTTAAATTTCAAGAAAAAACTCAAAATACAATCTAGAGAATAAACTCATTAAATATTGAGAATAAAGTCGTTGTGTTTCGAAGAAAAACTCGTTAAATTTCAAGAAAAAGTCGAAATACAATCTTGAGAATAAAGTCATTAAATATCGAGAATAAAGTTGTGTTTTGAGAAAAACTCATTAAATTTCAAGAAAAAAGTCGAAATACAATATTAAGAATAAACTCATTAAATATCGAAAATAAACTCGTTGTGTTTCGAAGAAAAAAACTTGTTAAATTTAGAGAAAAAGTCAAAATACAATCTAGAGAATAAACTCATTAAATATTGAGAATAAAGTTGATGTTTCAAAGTAAAAACTCGTTAAATTTTGAGAAAAAAAGTCGAAATGCAATCTTGAGAATAAACTCATTAAATATCGAAAATAAAGTTGTTGTGTTTCGAGAAAAAACTCGTTCAATTTCAAGTTTTTTCTCGAAACACAACGAACTTTATTCTCGATATTTAATGAGTTAATTCTCGACATTATAATGACTTAAATCTCGAGATGGTTCTATTTTTTTTTTATATTGCTTGGCCCTAATCTGTAGGATCAGCATCTGTTCGCCTACCAACATTTTTTAAATATCTTTGTGTTCGAGACAGAAGAAAGAAACAACTTCAGAGTGAGTAAATTATGACTTTTGAACAGAATTTTCAGCGTAGAGACCATGTTCCCACAGGAGAGAGGGAGAGAATCTCACCACAATGCGTCGGGCTTTCGTCACTGTTGTCTCCACAATCATTATCTCCATCACACAGGTACGAGCGTGGGATGCAGATGTTGGTGGTCTGGCATTTGGTGTGCTCTGGCTGGCATGTCCTCTCAGCTGTGTTTTATAACAAGGAGAAGCCATTATGGATTGGATAAATGCTTGTAAACTGTAGACTGTTTATAGTTGAGAAGCAACTTTTGGTTACATTGCACATTTTGTTACAAGTGTTACAATGTTACATTTTGAACTTACCACAGTTCTGTTCATCTGACGTCCCGTTGTCGTAACAATTGTTTATTCCATTGCAGACATATTCCCGTGCAATGCAGCGACCATTAGTGCAGGTGAACTCAGTGTTGGGGTCGCAGGGGCGGAACATGCAGCCTGTCTCGTCGCTGTTATCACCGCAGTCATTATAGTGATCGCAGCGGTAGTGATACGGCACACAACGGCCATTTCCACATGTGAACACGGTGGGCTCGCAGGTGTGAAATGCTGCCATGCACAGATAATTAAAAACATGTTACTATGGAGAAAATGTTGAATGCATTACCAGAAACTAGTGGAACTCGCCGCCTACCTCCTCTATCTCTCTACTTTAGTTTACCTGAGAGTGAAATGAATGCTGCTGCTTGTGGGACTGCATGCGAAAGAGAGAGCGTGAATAGTAGAAGAGGTTAGTATGTTTATGGATGGTTGTTAAACTTCAGAGTCTAAGACTAATGTTCCAAATCCTAGTAAGTTGCCTAACTCACAAACGACTTTTAATAAAATTTTGTGTAACGTTTCTAAGACAACAATTCAGTCAACTAGTAAGCATAAACCCAGCTAACAAAAAAATATATATTCTAAAAATGTTTCACTAATGTTTCCATTAAAGGGCTTGGAAATGGCTGTGGTTATAAGAGGTAAAACGATATAAATACTGTTCGTTTTCTCACACAAACCGCTCATTTTGTGTCTTAGGCCATCAATGTGTACTTACATTTATGAGTCATTAAATCATGTTTAATTTTGACTTCTCTGTGCATGCTCTTTGAGGTGGTGACCATAGACCTCCATTAAATGACTGACAGGCAAAAACGGTTTGACCTAAAAATATCAAAATTGAAACTACTGTGGAAACAAAGGCACCTATATCTTGGATGCCCTTGAGGTAAGCTGAAACATACCAACAATTCATTTCAAAGTGAACTATCGCTTTAAGTTGAGAAAATGTTATTTCTGAATGTTTTTTTACATTTTATTCTTGGTTATATCGAATGTTAAGGAAACATTCCATTTTATCATTGTTCAAAAAATAAAATAAAAATGTGATTGTTACTTTTGAATGTTCTCTGAACATTCTGAAACTAACTAGTTATGAACATCCAAAAATTCCATAAACGATATATAAATTAAAGGATTAGTTCACTTTTGAAAAAAACTTTTGCTGATAATTTACTCACCCCCATGTCATCCAAGATGTCCATGTCTTTCTTTCCTCAGTCGAAAAGAAATTAAGGTTTTTGATGAAAACATTCCAGGATTTTTCTCCATATAATGGACTTCAATGGGAACCAAACGGCCCAAGCTCCAAAAGATCATTAATAACAGTTTCAGATCCAGCTTCAAATGTCTTTAAACGACACCAGGCGATGAATAAGGGTTTTATCATGCGAAACGATGGGTTATTTCAAAACTTATTCCAAAAATGTAACTTTTCTAAGGACAAATGGTAGCCTTGCTCTATTCTGGAGGCGCGTTTGTAACGTCACGTAATACGTAATTACGTTCAAAAGGTCACGGGCAACGTAGCCGGAAGTACAGAATCAAAATCGTCCGACATCGTTATTTTACCTTTTAATTCCTTTTTTTTTTGTAAACGGCGTTTGAGTTAGTTTGCACGTTCAACCTATGTGTTCAACTTACTGACTCTGTACTTCAAGCTACGTCGCCCGTGACCTTTTGAACGTAATTACGTATTACGTGACGTTAAAACGCGCCTCCAGAATAGAGCAAGGCTACCATTTGTCCTTAGAAAAGTTACATTTTTGGAATAAGTTTTGAAATAACCCATCGTTTCGCATAATAAGACCCTTATTCATCGTCTGGTGTCGTTTAAAGACATTTGAAGCTGCATCTGAAACTGTTATTAATGATCTTTTGGAGCTTGGACCGTCTGGTTCCCATGGAAGTCCATTATATGGAGAAAAATCCTGGAATGTTTTCATCAAAAACCTTAATTTCTTTTCGACTGAGGAAAGAAAGACATGGACATCTTGGATGACATGGGGTGAGTAAATTATCAGCAAAAGTTTTTTCAAAAGTGATCTAATCCTTTAAGTTTTTGTAACTAATTCTTTGAGAACATTCTATAACGTTACTGGAAGAATATTTGTTCATAATTTTATGAGAACCTTGCCAGAAAGTCACGGTAGCTAAAGTTCTACGAAGGTTCCCAGTTAGCTGACACTTGACATAACCCATAGTATTTTCTTTAAATTATTTAATTTTTTTTAATTAGATTTGTAAATAATAAAAATGTAAACTACTGCGGAAACAAAGACACCTACATCTTGGATGCCCTTGAGGTAAGCTAAAACATACCAAAAATTTATTTCAAAGTGAACTATCCCTTTAAGTTCTGAATAAATCATATGCATAATTAATATAAATTGCATTGATTTTTGCATGTAGCTTGTTGCAATGCATTATGGCATTATTGTCTCTGCAAAACATACATGCAGTACTGGCCAAAAGAAGATATCTTAAAGGGCAGTATAATAATGTTAACTATGTAGGCAGAACACAAGAATTTGGAACAAAGCTTTTATCTACACGTGAATAGAGGTAAGCAAGAATACACACCAAAAACGAAATGACTCTTGGATCCTGGAGCAAGAGATTTGAGCAGATTAAGAAAAAAGCAAGAAGAAATATGTTAGTGAAAGATTGCGCACCAATGCAGGAAAGGAAAATCCATTCACCGGCAAACAGAGATGGTCAGACAGCGACGGAAAGACTTAAGTTGTGCATAAATATCAATTTTAAATTTAGTTCACCCTTTAAAGTTCATCATTAATAGTCAGTTTGGGTGAATGCCTCTTGAAATGAGCACTCTAAAGGGTGCAGATTATTACTATCCCATACACACCATGCATGAAGGCATTGGCACATCTTCCGAATCTATAAACCGTATATACTAGGGCTGTGCAAAAGTTAATTGTGATTAATTCGCATCCAAAATAAAAGTCTGTGCTTACATAATATATTTGTGTGTGCTGTATATAATTATTTTGTATATATAAATACCTATGCATGCATGTATATATTTAAGATTTATTTGCGCTTAAATTTATATATATATATATATATATATATATATATATATATATATATATATATATATACATAATCTATATTATATAAATATAAATATTTTATTTATGAATAACACATTTTCTTAAATATATACATGCATGTGTGTATATTTATATAGATAAAATAATTATAAACATGACACACACAAATATATTATGTAAACACAGACTTTTATTTTGGATGCGATTAATCGCAATTAACTTTTGCAGAGCCCTAGTATTTACATAAAATTGCTCTCTATTCTAAAAAGATTTGAAGACCTCTGTACAAGTTGACAACATGCAATGCATCTCACCGCAGACTCTCTCGAGTTCATCACTGCCGTCCCACAGTCATCATCGTTGTCACATTTCCACTGGGCGCGGATGCAGCGGCCGTTCATGCAAGTAAACTGGCCCGACTGGCAGCGTGTCCCATTGTCAGGGATGCAGTGTTTGTTGTCGGCCAGATACCAGCGGCCCTCAGAGGGACACTGACACTCTGCTCCCTGAGGACCTGGAGGAAATATTGTTGTATTTGAAATTAAAGTACTTATTTTCACAATTCATGTGTATTCAAAATATTTATTTTAAAGATGGGTCCAAACATTATAACTATATTAAATATAATGATGGTTTAAAATGTATTTAACATTTAATTTGACAAAAAAAAAAAAAATTGTAGGCTCAGTTCCAAAGCATAGTGAGCTGCCTATCTAGGCATCATAATGTGCTAAATAATTAAAAAGAATTAAAAAAAAAAATATTATAAAAAAATAAAGTCAAAAATAATTAAATTCCAAGGCAGCATCACATTTGTCCTTTACAATCCTAATACAGCAATGCATATAAATAATTTTTAATAAAATCAACCCAATAATGTGGATAAAAAAAATAAAATGATATACCAGTAACCAATAAATATTAAATTATTTAAATCAACTTATCTGCCTATTTAGAGTTCTAAATGAGTCACCAATAATGCAGCTTTTATTTTGAAGCACACTGGCTTTAAAATTTGTTTTAATATATGAACCTACAGTACCTGGGGTGCAAATATGGCTGCAACCACCGTCTAAATTGTTCGCAGGGACTGCTGCACTGCTGCTGTTTGCCGTTGGACAGCACATGGATGTCCATGGGCCGTGATGGAAGGTTCTGTAGCATCACCCTCTGGTCGGACCCGTCATGCTTGTTTGCACGGTCAGATGCTGCGTGTGTTCCAGTCCGTCCAGTAGATATGCTGACCGTACACTGTCATTGCAAATGGGTAGATGGCAGTGCTTACGATGATCTCGCGGTTAGTGCCGGTGAGCGAGCACCTCTCAATCTTCTGCCTGCACGGAGAGAAAACACCAGTAAACAGTGCAGATGAAGTCCTAATAATGTCTTGATATGAAAAATAATATTATATAGATCTTACAAACTGGCATCTGCCCAGTACAGCCTCTGGTCTTCATAGTCCAGTGTCAGACCATTTGGCCACACCAGACTAGTGTTGACAATCTCTGTCCTGAAGTTTCCCCCAGAGTTGCACGCTCTATCTTTGCATTGGTTCCCCAGTCGGTCCAGTACATATACCTGACCACATACAGAAATAGAAATGCATTTAAATGAAATGTGAAAATGCCTCATTATAGATCTAAATCACAGACCTACTGAATCAGAGACTCACCCTCTGCATGGATCGAGCATGATTGCTCTGGGTCTAGGCACCTGTGCTACAACAGTCCTCTGAGATCCATCCACTGCCATGGAGCTGATGGTCTGGTTAATGTAATCACTGTAATAGATCCTCTTATTGATCCAGTCATACGCAATGCCATCAGGAGCTCCCAGATCTCCACAGAGAAGAAATCATTCAGAAAAATAAAGATATATGAACGCTAGAGTTGCAAGATTAATCGTTAAAAGATCACAATCTTGATTAAAAAACCCAAGCCATATATTCCTAAATGACAGTATTCTGACAATTCTGTCAATATTCGAATATAAAAAAATAATTAAATATATATATATAAATATTAGAGCTGTCAAATGATTAATCGCGATTAATCGCATCCAAAATAAAAGTTTGTGTTTACATAATATATGAGCGCGCACTGTATATAATTATTTTATATATATAAATACACACACATGCTTGTATATATTTAAGAAATATTTTCATGTATATACTGTGTATAGATTTATATAATTTATTTTATATAAATAAAATATTTTATACATAAATAATATTTTTTTATAATATAATTTTTTTTTCTTTAATATACATGCATGTGTGTGTGTGTGTATTTATATATATAAAATAATTATACACAATGCACCCACATATATTATGCAAACTTTTATTTTATAAAACACAAACTTTTATTTTGGATGCGATTAATCGCGAATAATCGTTTGACAGCCCTATATATATATATATATATATATATATATATATATATATATATACTTAGTGATGCACCGATGTGAAAATTGTGGCCGATACCGATAACAATATTGCTGTTACGGCCAGATACCGATATTTACAGATGCCGATATCTCTGAATAGAAAATACATAGTGAGGATTAGGGTTGCACGATATTGGTAAAAAATTACATTGCAATATTTTTTTTCTGACAATTTCACCAGATGACTTGAATAGCTCTATTTGGAAAGGAATGACTGGGGTGATTTTGTCATGGTACTGATAATTAATATTCACTCAGAGGAAGCTTTCATTAGGGTTTATCATGCTTCTTAAACTGTTTATGCCAAAAAAATTTGATGACTGTTATATTGTAGAAATGCATGATCACAAATTACTCCCATACTGAACATTTGACCCTGCTCCAATTAAATTCAAAATAGCTGCCTGTGAAACAAATAACTTTTCCCATGCTTTCTTTCTTTTTAATATTTCACAATAAAAGAACGATTTGGCTTAGATAGATAGATAAACATTTATTCGTCCCACAATGGGGAAATTTCTGTGTTACAGCAGCAAAAATTACGAAATAAAAACTATAAAAATAAATAAATAAAAATAAATAAATAAAAATAGAAAAATACACTATAATATATCGTATATTATCTGGATCTTATTTACGATATATATCGGCTTATATCGATAAATAAGATCCAGATAATTTCCAGACTGCAAACTAGCCATTTTAAAATGTAAATGTCATGCAAGATACATTGTCAAGCCAACGTTCATAAATTGCTGTAATTAAGTTTTGTTTTGTAGCTAAACCTGCGTGTCAGAGTGCATTAAGGGTTTGAATAAGCAGCTCACCTGAGGCCACCTCTGTAGCAGGAGAGGAAGGTGAAGCCAAAGTGATGAAGCTGATCTTGCTCTGGCTCACTCCCGAGCTCTGGGTGAAATAGATCCTGCCATCCAACCGGTCAAAATCAAGGGCTATGGAAGTCCGGGAACGTTAACCACGGGAAACGGCAGCGAGTGATCCTCTGGATCCAGCCGCAGAGATCGCACAGTGCTTTCAGTCGTGTAAATGAGGTAGTCATCCCGGGACACCACACAACTGCTGTCATCCGGAGCCAGATTCCCAAAGGCACACGAACACTTCCTCGTCTGAGTTCCCGCGATGGCGAAGCAGAAGTGAGCGCAGCCGCCGTTAGCCTCTAAGCAGGGGTTGTTATTGAGCTCGTGGGCTGAACTTGGCTGCATTCTCTGGTCAAAGATGGTGACGTCCCGCAGCATGTTGATGTTGTCTCTGATCACGAGCGGCTGGTCGGTCGCTGCCGGGCTGTTTGCTGGCTTGGAAGACTTTCTTCAGGTTTCTGTCCACCCAAATTACATTCCCCTCAAACACCGTGACGCCATATGGAGTCGGATAACGACTTCCGTACCGTACGACCTCCGTCTCGCCCCCTCGGGGTCGGACTCGCGCGATCATGTCCAGGGAATCGTCCACCCAATAGATGTATCCGTCTCGGTGGTCCAGAGCCAAACCCCTGGGGGTGATGATGCCTGAGGAAACCAGCACTGTCCGGTTGGAACCGTCTAGAAAAGCCCGCTCGATTTTGGGGGTCTGTCCATAGTCGGCCCAGAAGAGGAATCTGTTCATGGGGTCCACCACAATATGACGTGGCATGTCTACTTGGGTTTTGAGAAGAACACGACGGAAAGTGGTATTGAGTCGAATGACTTCAATGTACGTCTCGGTCAAGAAGGCATTGGTGAAATAGAGGTTTCCTGTGGAAAAACAAATAAAAGAGAGTAGTAGCACAAAATATGCAACAAAAAATTGCAAAATAAAGTCATGATTTACTAAAAAGTAAAGTATATAAAGTAAAACTAAACTTGAATAAATGCCTTACACCAGGCAGCTCTTAACATAAGACTGCTCTAATGTTATGAAGATAGTCGACAAATGGCATTTTGGCTTAATTGTGTGTGTTGTTGATGTTCGTTCAAGCGTGAAAGAGAACTTCTGGCGAAGAACTTATGCGAAAAATGAAAAAATGAAAATTAAATCTGTAAAATAGACGTAATGAGTGGCACATAACGTGAAGTAACATGGCATTTTATTTTGTTCGAAAACAACTAATTTTCTCTTCTACTTGTCCTATAAAAAATCCACTTGTCCCGGACAAGCAGACAAGCCTTAATGTCGAGCCCTGCTCACACTATGGAATACTTAATTTCTATTTCAAATAAATCTATTTCTAATAAATAAATCAGATGATTTGCTGATTTGAGCAGCAAATCAGTATATTAGAATGATTTCTGAAGGATCATGTGACCCTGAAGAGTGGAGTAATGATGCTGATAATAATACAGAGTAAATTGCATTTTAAATAATATTTAAATTTGAAAATTTGTTTTAAACTAAAATAAAATTTCACAATATTAAAATTTTTATCTGTATTTTTGATCCAATAAATGCAGTATTGGTAAATGACTTAAGAATAGAGCTGGGCCACAATTAATTCGCGATTAATCGCATCCAAAATAAAAGTTTTTGTTTACGTAATATGTGTGTGTAGTGTGTATAATTATTTTGTATATATAAAAAACACACACATGCATGTATATATTTAAGAAATATTTGCATGTATATACTTTATATATATTTATAAATAATTAATATTATGTATAAATATAAATATTTGATATATTAAGAACACATTTTTCTTAAATATATACATGCATGTGTGTGTATTTATATATACAAAATAATTATACACACTACACACACATATATTATGTAAACACAAACTTTTATTTTGGATGCGATTAATCGTGATTAATCGTTGCCCAGCCCTACTTAAGAATAAACTTAGAAATAGAAATTGGCCTTCAGTTCCGAGAGATGCTTGATACAGTGGATCACCAAATTCTCTTAAACAGATTACACGAGTATGTTGACCTATCTGAAACCGTTTTAAATTGGTTTTCATCATATCTTAGCGGTAGAACAGCTGTAGTATCTATTAACATTATGAAGTACTGTGTGGAGTTCCTCAGGGATCAGTTTTAGGACCAATACTTTTTATTCTGAGCATAAAAGGCATTTTTCAAAAACATTTCAAAATCGTACCATTACCGACCACAAACTTTTGATTGGTAGTGTGCGCCAAACTTGTTTATTCACATATTGGGGTCGAAAGTTTATGTTTAACAAGCCATGGGTCATCGGGGTCTAAACTAACTGAGCCTCTTATCTGTCATATGTTAACCTTTAATCTTCTCCAATGCCACCTGTCTGTGCTTTTAGTAGTGAGTTAATTAACATGTCCCTACAGTAAGCTGTCACCATTCTGACCTCTAAAGCTGCTCTAGAACATTCCAGAATAGTATAAACCACATGAAAGCAGTGACTTCACATAACGCTCCATGAATTCAGTGTATCTGAGGTACTTGGCATTAGAGTTCACATTCCTTGAGGTACTTCACTGGTTTTGGGATGTGGCCAAATTTGTTTCAGTCAAAATGTTCAGCGGTGTGACAAATTCACCAAATCTGATTTTAACATACAAGCACACAACCCCTCACCTGCGGCCCAGTCTACAGCAATGCCCCGTATTCCATTGCGTCCGATTCCAGAGGTTACAATGCTGCGAAACCCAGAGCCGTCCGGTTTGATCCTGCGGACTCCGTTCTGAGATGCCACGGTGCTGCTGAAGTCACACCAGTAAATGAAACCGGAAGGCATGTGCACGTCTACGTGAAGAGCATTGCGGCCTGACGGGACACAGACACACACATGCACACAAAGTTACAGTACTACAATATTGTTTTTTTTTCCCCATTGCACCATGCATTTCTTATTACACACTATTTTCACAATATATTTGTAAAAGTAAGCTAGTAATATACAAAAAAAGCAGCATGTGAATAAATATGCTTGTTATTGTCAAGCTTTAATACATTCAGTCAGTTTCGAACAGTCCACTTCAATGAATTGATTCAAAAACCGTTTGGGTTGTCACTCAAAAAAGTCTTTGTGTGCAATTTTTTATATATTAAATATTTTTTGTGAATAAAAATGTAGTTGTTACATTCATTCACTTTGAACTTTAACTCAAAATATTATTTCTCCCAGTTCATTTAAAAACAAAACAATGCAGACCAAACTAGATTTTTTTTACCGTACTTATATAATATAAAATATTCATATAATTCATGAATTATAATTTTGTAACATTTTGAATCTAATCCTGGCTTCAATGGCAATACATAAATATTGATATGAATTAATATTAATATAAAAATAATTATTAAAAAATAAAAATAATTTGGAAATACTTTTTATATACATATAATAGTTCTCTTATTTATATTCGCTCACATAAATGAAAAACTTTAAATAATCACCTGTCCTTGTGTTTGTGGAAAACAATGTAGACCACATGCTTTTATAATTTTTAAAACTAGATTTTTACTGTATTTTAATTAATGAACACAATTATTAAGATTAATAATATGAATTTGCACCATATATATAATATAAAATAGTATGATTCATATTATTAATATTAACTAATAAGAATGTATATATATATTAGGGATGTTAAACGATTAATCATGATTAATTGCATAAAAAATAAAAGTTTGTATTTATATAATATATGTGGGTGCACTGTGTATAATTATTTTGTATATAAATACACACACATGAATGTATATTTAAGAATAAAAAAAATATATAAAATATTTATATTTATATATAATATAAATTATATATAAATCTATATACATAATATACATGAAAATATTTCTTAAATATATACAAGCATGTGTGTGTATTCATATATATAAAATAATTATACACAGTGCACCCACATATACTATATAAACACAAACTTTTATTTTGGATGCAATTAATCGTTTGACAGCCCTAATATATATAATTTGGAAACACTTATAAAAGTGATTTAATGTTTATATAAAACAGTAAAAAATATTAAATAAAAATATTTATTATATTATCAAATAAAAAAATATTTATTTTATCATATTAAAATAAATATTAAAATAAATAAATTAAATATTCAATATTTACTAAATATATTGTAATTATATAAAATATCATTATAATATGATAATTAATTAAATATAATAAAATATTTTAAACAATAGTATATTTGATCTGTACCGCTCACCTCTGCCTGCCACAGGCACCATGGACTCGGAGTGATCGGCTCCCTCCAGACTGAAGCCCTTGATAGCAGTGAGCATAGAGATCACGATGTATGATTGGTATGGAGAACAGGTTCTGTTATCAGCGTTGAGTTTGAACCCAGTCGCACAGGCGCAGCTGAACAGGCCACTGGGACGGGGTAGACACAACTGATCGCATGTCCCCATGTTATTACTGCAACCGTTAGACGAGCCTG
The DNA here is from genome assembly GCA_030378365.1 of Hybognathus amarus. Taxonomy (NCBI): domain Eukaryota; kingdom Metazoa; phylum Chordata; class Actinopteri; order Cypriniformes; family Leuciscidae; genus Hybognathus; species Hybognathus amarus. The sequence continues at coordinate 725,414 of JAQIUQ010002407.1, read as the reverse complement.
CTGAAGCTTTAGGGAGGCAGACAAACAACTTAGACCAGATAAAGACAATGAGAGGGAGATATTTAATACTTTAAAAACTGCAAAGAGCTAATAAGAATACATGATACTGACTCATATCTGTCTATGCTGGTAATGTATACACATTTCTGGTGCATCTCAGTATGATATATTATCACTTCCACCTCTTACTGGAAGGACTTATACAATAGACAGCGTTCACAGCCCCAGAGAATGAACATGTGCACTGAGCACCGAACAAAGGACTCTGATTCTTCTCCGTATAAAGCTGAGTGTCCCCCTGAGGCGGAGGGGAACTAATTGGTAAACCGATATCCCATTGAAAGTCATTCATCCCTCTCTGGTAATTGCAACACGGGCATCAAGGTTACGATGACTTCCAGGAAAGACCACCACAAGTCAACCGAGATAAATGCTCAAAAATGACACTGTGAGATGCCTATAGGAAGCAAACTAATTGACATAACCATTCTTTCCACAGTTTATCAATCACAGTACATTAGGACAAATGTCTAGAATTACAAGTTTTCTGAAATCTTATGTTTAACTCTGCAAATTACACATTATCTAATTAATTATGCACTCATTTGCATTACAGAAATCTGAATGTTGGATATAGCCGGGATCAAAATACTCGTTTCATTTTGATGACATAGGTTTTTAAGAGTTAATGGTCATAAGGTCATCTCTTTTTATCACATTTTTGATAAAAAAAGGGTTATGCAAATCAAATAAATGAACTATAAAAATGAACAAACTCTGTAAAACCTTTGGAATATAGATAGGAATGAAAGTAAAAACTTTGTGTGTGTATGTGCAACCACTCATTTTTAGAAAATGTATTGTAAATGAAATCTACAGATACAAAAAAAGTGTCATGTTATTAGCGTAGCAACATGCAAACATCAAACTCCATTGTAATCAATTGTGCATCTTCGTGTAGGAAGAGCTTTTTGTATGATGTGTGGAGTTACTGTCTACGAAGAGAGTTACAAATAGTTTTTCATTCAAATTCAGTGGTTTATAAGGCAACTGCCTACGTAGATGCATTAAAGCAGATCAGTAGATTTGGAACAATCCTATTTTTTAATACTCACAGTCTCTATAGTGTACTTTGAGTACTCTAAGACCAGCCACGTTATCCCTCATCACGACCCGGTTGAGTCCTGTGGCTTTGTCGACACGCTCAATCACCTCAAAGTCTCGGTCTGTGAAATAAAGGTAGGAGTCGTGTACGGCCACACCCCACGGATGGGATAATCCATTCACCATAGTGATGCGGTTTGATCCATCAGGGTCACCACGCTCGATCTGAAACATTGATGAAACAGTCGTAGAATTTGAGTTATTCTGTTAAATATGTATTATATATAGTATTATATATACACTACCGGTCAAAAGTAAAAAAAAAAAACAGAAATATTGTGAAATATTATTACAATTTAAAACAGTGGTTTTCTATGTGAATATTTTAGTGAAGTGTAATTTATTCCTGTGATCAAAGCTGAATTTACAGCATCATCACTCCAGTCTTCAATGTCACATGATCCTACAGAAATTATTATAACATGATGCTCAAGAAACATTTATGATTATTATCCATGTTGAAAACAGTTTTTTACATTTTTATTTCAGGATTCTTTGATGAATAGAAAGCTCAAAAGAACAGCTTTTATCTGAAATGGAAAGCTTTTGTTACATTAAACACTACCCTTTAAAAAGTTTGGGGTCAGTAAGAATTTGTATTTTATTTTTGGGGGAAAGAAATTAGAAAATACTTTTATTCATCAAGGATGAGTTACATTAATCAGAAGTTACAGTAAAGACATTCATAATGTTAGAAAAGATTATATTTTAAATAAATGCGGTTCTTTTAAACTTTGTTATTCTTTCTATTTCTAATTTTGTGGGAAAAAATGGTACACGACTGTTTTCAACATTGAAAATAATAGGATCATGTGACACTGAAGGATCATGTGACACTGAAAACTGATGTGTAATCAGCAACAGTAATGATGTTGAAAATTCAGCTTTAAAATTACATTTTAAAATATATTAAAATAGATAACAGTCATTTTAAATTGTCATAATATTTCACAATATTACTTTGTCATTTTTTGTTTTCATCAAATAAAGCAGCCTTGGTGAGCAGAAGAGACTTTATTTAAAAACATAAAAATCTTACTGATCTAAAACTTTTGACCGGTAGTGTATATCGATCAACATTGGTTTTATAAAGGTTGATGCAAATCCATACATATAGTATATTTGCATCCAACCTTTATATATATATATATGTGTGCATGTGCATATATATATATATATATATATATATATATATATATATATATACATACATATATATATGCACACAGTATTATATTACAGTATAAGGTAATACTTAATTAATTACATTCACTAAAAGTGACATTTATAAGGCTACAAAAGAATTCTAATTTAAAAAAAGGAACTTTCTTTAGAACTTTCTATTCATCAAAGAATCCTGAAAAGATTTAGCAGCACAACTGATTTCATTGATAATAATAATAATAAATGTTTCTTGAGGAGCAAATCATCATATTAGAATGATTTCTGAAGGATCATGTGACACTGAAGACTGGAGTAATGATGATGAAAACTCAGCTTTGATCACAGGAATTAATTACATTTTAAAATATATTAAAATAGAAAATAGTTATATTTAAATTGTGATAATATTTCACAATATTAGTGTTTTTACTGTATTTTATGATCAAATTAATATAAACTTTTGAACACTAGTGAACTAGTTTGTATTAATTTGTATCAACTAGCTAAAATCTAAAGCATGCAACTACATTAATATTTCTGATTGCATGAACCAAACATGTGAAAACAGGGCATACCACGCCAGTTCCTGTAACGGCCCAGTAGAGCTTGTTCTCTTTGATGTCTATCGTAATGAACTCCACATGTTCTAGATTATGGGTGAAGAGGATGGCGGGGTTGGAGCCGTCCATATCTGCCGACGCCACCTTGGCCGGGATACCGCTCTCTGTCCCCTGATCTGTCCAGTACATCTTCCTAAAACAGATATGAAACATCATACTTACAGAAAATACAGCGTCCTTTTGTTTCTGAATATATAGATTTAGGACTGATCACATTGTGTATTGTGCTCAGAGGGTTCAGAGCCGGCAAATGACATTAAATCAGCTCAAGCTTGTTGAATTTGGGGATCAGGATTAATGGCACAGTTGTGCTTATCTGGGCTTACCCACGTGCCGGGTCCACCGCGATGCCAACGGGAGCTCCTGCGCCAGTAGGTGAGCCGCTGTTGGTGATCAGAGTTTTTCTGTACTGAATTTCTCCTTTTAGCCTCAGAACCTGAAACAAATCAGATTTGGCTTGTCACAACAACAGTACCAGTGAAATTTCTCAATTACTGAAACCAATTATACTGTAATACAGTAGCAAAGCGAATATGCTGTTTAACACACTCTTTTATTAAAACATTTCATATTCTAATTTTGTTGAACAATTAAAATATTAACAAATAAATAAATAAAAAGATTGTAAATATAATATATGTCCTCAGCCTGTTAAAGAAATAATTTAAGTAAATAATAAAATAAACAAATAACAGGGAAAAACAATACAAATGAAGTTTTTCACCTGTTTTTCAATTTAAGTAATACATATTTAGAAATATATAATTAATTTATATAATTAAATATACTTTTGTTCCACCTGTTTACTTTAACTAGAGGGAAACTGACACTGTTTACAGTAATACCTCATCAAATACAGGTATTATATTATGTATTTTTGTATTGAAAACAAAGATCATTATTGAAAACAACATTTTTGACTTTTGTTTCAGTTTTACTTTAGTATCATTTATATACTATTATTGTATTTATTATTATTTATTTATTGATTTATTTAAATACAATTGTAGAATGTATTAATATTTTTGAAATTGCTTTTATTTTTATTTTAGTTTAAGCTATAGCAGTTTTGTTAGGTGCTTTTGTCATTTTTTAAAAAAAAAATTCGATTTATTTTTAATTTAGTTTTATTTCAGTTTTAGTGTTAGAAATGATGGCAACGAACTGAAATAAATACGTTTAGGTTTTTTTTTATCCAATATTTATATTTTATTTCAATTAGTAACAATTATTTTTCAGTTTTAGTGTTCAAAATGATGGCAACGAACTGAAATAAATAATTTAGGGTTTTTTTTATCCAATATTTATATTTTATTTCAATTAATAACAATTATTTTTCAGTTTTAGTGTTTGAAATGATGACAGTGAACTGAAATAAATACGTTTAGGGGTTTTTGTATCCAATATTTATATTTTATTTCAATTAATAACAATTATTTTGAGCGTTTTTAGTTTTAGTTAATGATAAAAATGCTGCTTGTAGCGCATAGATCTACTGGTTACAAAACTCAAACTAGTTTTTAACATTGATAAAACTGTGTGGTCAAACTATTCTTCAGTAGGTAGAAATAAGCCCTGACAAGAACAATGCAGTAAAATGAGGCTGGCCGACCTCAATAGATTGTGACGAAGGGTTAGAATAGTACAGATTCTGCGACATCCAGTCCAGAGCCAGTCCGACCGGAGAACCCAAGATGGCCGCTGGTGCGAACTCAGTTCTGTTGGTACCGTCCGACTTTACCCGATGAATCTCGCCCTGTGCAGATAAATAAGACAAAAAACAAATTTCAGAATTTAAAACCTATTGACTAGTTAAAATTAAGGATGCATCTTGGTTTAATCATCTGAGATAAGGTAGGAAATGTTTATATGTTATACCGGATGTTCCACCCAATAGATCATCTGCTCAGCATCGTCAAAGTCCACATCATATCCATTCAGCAGCCCGGCGACCGGCACCATGGCGTCATTGCTCTTGTCGTTCGAGGTTAGCGGGATGCCGTAAATGATGCTGTCTCTCACCACCACCAGGAATGGATCCTCAACTGCAAAATCATCAGTACATTATACATAATTCAAACACCATCCATTTAAAAAATCATAATAATGGGCTTTCCATCAGTAACACATTTGATTTTCAACCAATTGCGTCATGCGACATTTTCATTTTTTAGTGAACTATTCCTGTAAGAAAGCTTACAGGTGCTTACTATCCCTTGTGAAAAAAAGTACACTTACACACTACGTAAATACAAAATAATAAAAAAAGTGCAAACTGAATGTAATCAAGTCAAGTCAAATATATTTATATAACGCTTTTCACAATATAGATTGTATCAAAGCTGCTTCACAGTATCAATCAAGACAACTTAACAGTGTTTGTTTATTCATGAAAAAGACAATCAAGTTTGGTACCAACTGAGCAAGCCAAAGGCAACAGTGGCAAGGAACCGAAAAACTCCATCAAGTGACCTGATGGTGTCCTAAAACTCCATCAGATGACCCAATGGAGAAAAAAAACCTTGGGAGAACCCGGGCTCAGTCGGGGCCAGTTCTCCTCTGGCGTTTATGAACTAGAGGCCAAATATACAGTAACTGTAAGATAAAAAATGTATATGAATGCCAGGCTAAATAAGTGCGTCTTTAGTCTAGTTTTAAACTGGGAGAGCGAGTCTGAGCAATGAACAATATCAGGAAGGCTATTCCAGAGCTTTGGAGCTAAATGTGAAAATGCTCTGTGAAAATGTAATGTAATGTTTTCTTTTTTTTTGGAATATTTTTTATTGTTGTTGTTTTTAGTAAAACTTAAGTTAAAGGATTAGTTCACTTAAAAAAAAAAAAAAAAAATTACTAATAATTTACTCTTCCCCCATGTCATCCAAGATGGTCCACGTCTTTCTTTCTTCAGTCGAAAAGTAATTAAGGTTTTTGATGAAAACATTCCAGGATTTTTCTCCATATAATGGACTTCAATGGGGTCCAAACGGTTCAAGGTCCAAATGAGAGTTTCAGTGCAGCTTCAAGGGTCTTTAAACAACACCAGACAAAGAATAAGGGTCTTTTTTTTAAATCTTTTTTTCATTTATTTCGTTCGTTGAATGAACCAAATGACTCGAAAAAAGATTTGTTCATTTTGATGTCACAGAACAGAGCAAGGTGAGCATTTGTGCTTATAAAACTTAAACTTTTTTATTTATTTTTAAAATGGCCGCTTGTTTCGCTTGATAAGACCCTTATTCATCGTCTGGTGTCATTTAAAGCCCTTTGAAGCTGCACTGAAACTCTCATTTGGACCTTGAACCGTTTGGACCCCATTGAAGTCCATTATATGGAGAAAATCCTGGAATGTTTTCATCAAAAACCTTAATTTCTTTTCAACTGAAGAAAGAAAGACATGGACATCTTGGATGACATGGGGGTGAGTAAATTATCAGCAAAAGTTGTTTTTTTAAAAAGTGAACTACTCCTTTAAGAGCACTTTTTTTGACCCACTTACGTCAGATAAAAATACATCTTTGTACATATTTTATTGTCTTTGAAAATATGTACTAACAAGCATTTATGGTAAACTAAAATCATTTAATATCATTGCATTAAAACTTGCTTTTATGTATTCAAATAAATGTGTAATTGCACAATTGTAAAATGTATTAACTTTAAAACTAATACTAGAGTTAAATTTATAATTAAGTACTCAAGTTCTCAAGACAAAACTTGACAAAAATTATTAAAACATAATGATTAAAAATGTACTAAAACTTTTCAACTTTTTAAAAATCCACGTCATGAAAGTGCACTCTCTTTAAATACACTTAAGTGCCTTTTTATTTCAGCAATATATACTTTTAGATTTAAAGTCCACTGCCAGTGCACATTCAATACACTTTTTTCACAAGACATAGCACAGATTCCCAGAGTTACGTATCATCTTGTTGCGTTTAGTCTTGCAGATATGAGCTACTGGTGAAAAATACGGCATATCAGCACAGTTGATTGTGAAAAACAGGCCATTCAATCACCGTTTGTCTGGATTAATTGTTAAACTCTCATGGAAGAATGCTCTTGACAGCGCTAACAAAGGCTGAAACATGAGCGAGGTTGAGCGTCTGTCCCAAAGAGAATGTTAAGGGCTTCTTAAGACTAAAGGCCTCTTACGCGCTTTCATCCGTTACTGTCAGCTGAGCTAAGGTCTTTTATAATAGTAAATGTTTGCCTCCGCAAAGAAGCTTACTTAGTAAATCGAAAATGGGTTTCTGTTGACAAGTTTTCATTCCCCTGAAATCTATATCCAACTTTAACAGAAGACTGCTTCATTCATTCACTGCAAAGCATATTAAATGGACAGAGGCCAGCATTAAAGACAAAGACACTTTAAAAAACATCAGCCACAAGCAGAAATAAACTGTTAAACTCATTTATCTTTGTCCATGGCGTATTTATTAAGTTAACTTAGATGGTACAGCTTTACTACTTTAAAAGGTCAAAGGTCATTTCTTATAGAGTGCTGCAGTAATGATGCATTTTTGTAGGCCAACTCGCAAGTTCGCATCACCCTGATTCCCTCAAAAAATTTTGGATTATTGAACAAAATAAGGTCTGAGAGCAATAATTGTTTATGGCCATATTTACCAAACAGGGCAAATTAGCATGACTATTGCAAACCTTAGTAAACCACATTGCATGATTTTTGAAATACTCTTCGTCCGTCAATTTTGCATCAGAAAGGAAAATCACTACAAATGCAATGCATATGCACTAATAACTCTTCATGTCATGCACTAATAACTGTCAACACTTTTTCATTGCTAATTTTGAATCTTTGAAGTGAATCTTTCATTTTTGAATCTTTTCTGCTGTCTTGGCCAGGACTCCCTTAAAAAAGAGATTCTGAATCTCAATGGGACTATTTCCTGGTAAAATAAAGGTGAAAAAAAAAAAATATATATATATATATACATATATATATATATATATATCAGGGTTTCTGCAGGTTTCACAAAGTCAAATTTAAGACTTTTTAAGACCTTTTTAAGACCATTTTGAATGAAATTTAAGACCTATATCATGAAAAAAAAACGCGTAACGAGTCTCAAAATTATTCGCAAAGTAATTTCATTTATTCAAACTGAACATTTTGGCGAAAATCAGTACAAGCGGAAATTTGTTCTGCTTCTGTTTTTATAAATCCCCTATTCCAAAGCGCGTAATGTAGGCCGGATTATCTTTCCTGCACCTGAAGGGAACATCGTTTGAAACAATGAAGGACTGGTGTCTTGTCGCGTGTGGAGAACCCAGAGGATCTCAAAACTAGCCAAACTATTATTTTTGTCTCTGATCAAAAAGCAACATCCAAATCAGCAAAATCAGATCCAAAATTCAGATATTTCAAGCTAAGTATCGCTAAACTTCCACGTCCCCATAGTTGAATAAAATCCGTTTTATGTCTGTCTGTGGTATCTGTAGATACCCGCCAATAACACAAAACCTTCAAACTGATTAGCTGGTGCATGTTGGTCTATTTTATATTCGTAATACAGCGAATTAAGAACTACAACTACGTATTATAAATAAAAAAAAACATTCCAAAGCGCTGCGGGAGCATTTCAATGAGATTTACATGGACATAGGAAAATTAAGACCTGTTTAAAAAGATTTAAGACCTAGAACACAATAATTCAGCAAATTTAAGACTTTTTAAGGCCTTAAATTGTGATTTTGAAATTTTAGACTTTTTTAGACTTTTTAAGACCCCGCAGAAACCCTGATATATATACGCCACAAGAGTGTTTCCTAAAAAGCTAAAGTTTAGGATATAAGTGAACTACACCAGGGTTGTACGACTTCAACATCACCCCAAATACGTTTACCGACAACTCTTTTAATCTTTTTTTTTTCTTTTTATCTACGAGTTGGAAAGCTTGAGTAGGGCCCTATAAAATCCGTTTTATTTTTTCCCAAATTCCATTTTATTTTTTCCCAAATTCCGTTTTTTCCTTTTTAATTTTTGCAAATTCCGTTTTTTCCGTTTTAATTTTTGGGAATTCATTTTTTTTACCCTTTACTGTTATTTTAGTTGTAAAAAGAGTGTGCTTTTTATTTCGTGATCGCAGAAAATATAGGGCCCTACTTGAGTTAGAATAGTTTGTGTGAGTATTAGGTGTGTAACGATACACAAAATGGACGGTTCGATTTTCCCACGGTTTTGACATATCGGTTTGGTCCAGAAAGCTACATTTATACATTTTTTTATTTTGCATTTTTTTATTTAAACAGTTGTTTAATGAAAAAATTGTCTTTGTCTGTAAATTAATTAAATTACAATTAAACGTTTTTAGGGCCCTATAATTTCTGCGAACACAGAATAAAAAGCACACTCTTTTTACAACTAAAATAACAGTAAAGGGTAAAAAAATGAATTCCCAAAAATTAAAACGGAAAAAACGGAATTTGCAAAAATTAAAACGGAAAAAACGGAATTTGGGAAAAAATAAAATGGAATTTGGGAAAAAATAAAACGGATTTTATAGGGCCTACGTTTTGCACGGATTAAAAAAAATCTGCTTATGTAAACTATGGTGCCTAGACTTTTAGCCTAAATTCAGATGCTATTTATTTTTTAGATATAATAATCTACACCCAACACATTGTGTGAAAACATGTAAATTGAACGTTATGTTTTTACTCTAATTTGTTATTGAAATATAATAATTGACACAGTTGCTGTCATTTTCATGAAAGATGTTTTAAACATACATTAAATAATCAAGATTAACAGGTTAATTAAAATAAAATATAACATACAGGCTAATATAGTGCATTTATTTAGTGCAAGAGTTCATTTCTCTAGAAACCAACAAGTTGTGGACACTGAATAACTTGCCTGAGGTAACGTAAATGTAATGCTAGTGACAAGCTATGCTGTTTTATTGACATCTTTCCTCTGCTGAAACACTAATTAAACGCGATTACACGAGTTATGATGCATTTCAGTAAGTTTACTGTATCTTTCAACAAACCTTCAGGTGTCCATTCATGTTTATTCTGTAACTAAAGAAGAGTTTATGGTACGCCATGAGAGTGTCACGCGATTCGAAATCGAATTTTTCGGTTCGGTTCGAATATGGTTACACCCCTAGTGAGTATATTAGCCACTTGTTATCAATCGCCCTTTCCAAGACACAGAAAAGCTTTTTCACATGGGTATTAGTGGTGTATTTTATGTTGCAGAATAAAACATAAAAATATCTTGAGTTTGTGTTCACCACAGATTTTATCTCAGGCTTTTAACTAAAAGCACGTTAAAAAAAAAAAAAAAACTTTGACTTTAGGATGTATTATTAGCCATAAGTAACTCTGTTCTCAAGATATCTGCATCAGCCACTGAAAACCCCATATCGGCCGACGTCTCTCGTACCTCTCAGCGCACGTGAACTGGTCAGCGGCGAGAGTCCAGCCAGATGGACAGGCACAGGAGTAGAACCTGGGACCAATCGCTGACAGCAGGCAGATATGGGTGCAGGGGCTCGAACGGGGGTCACAGGGGTTAAAACCTGCAGGAAGAACACAAACAAACTTTGAGATTAACATCAAATCAAAATTGACCCCGATATGTTTTATTAACACGGTTCATTGGTGTGTTATTCTGATGATTAAAAAAAACTACATACAGTAATACTTGCTTCACCTCTAAAACTTTGTGACATAGAAGAACACTTTAGAATTCTTTTAAGTTCACATTGAAATTACATTTAAATTTAAGTTAATAAAAAAGTTACACTATAAAGGGTTACACTTTATTTTAAGGTGTCATTGTAACAGTGTAATTATATATTTAAGTACTGAGTAATTTAGGGTTAAGGTAGGATTAGGATTTGGTTGAGGGCAATTTGCATATAATTATTAGGGCTGTCAAACGATTAATCAATTGCATCCAAAATAAAAGTTTATGTTTACATAATATATGTGGGTGCACTGTGTATAATTAATTTATATATATAAATACACACACATGCTTGTATATATTTAAGAAATATTTTCATGTATATACTGTATATAGATTTATACATAATTTATATTATATATAAATATCAATATTTTATACATAAATAATCGTTTTTTTCTTAAATATACATGCATGTGTGTGTATTTATATATATATAAAATAATTATCCACAGTGCACCCACATATATTATGTAAACACAAACTTTTATTTTGGATGCAATTAATCACGATTAATCGTTTGACAGCCCTAATAATTATGCACAATTTACTGTTATTACTATGGTAAGTACATGTAACATGTAACAAAGACACTGGTTACACATAGGTAACAAAGGTAACACTTTATTTTAAGGTTTCATTGTTACAGTGTAATATTTTAAGGTGTCAGTATTCCAGTGTAATTATACATTTAAGTACTTGGTAATAATAATTAATTAAGTATATTACTATAGGGTTAGGTATAAGATGAGGATTTGGTTTAGGTTTAATTGCATGTAATATTTTGTTAAGGCATAATTTATAGTTATTACTACAGTAACTACTGTGCATGTAACATGTAACAATGACACTGTAAACTAAAGTGTTACCAAAGAAATGACTTTCTAGCCAGCATGATAAAAAGCTCTTATTATTCAACCCCTTTAACATGTTTTTTTCTTATCGGAGTGGCTTCCAGAAATGTTTGCTGCATTTAATCCTGAATAATAACACTTTGCTCTCCATATAGCAGGAAGTTTATCTGTTATGAAGCGCTGTACCTGCAGGCTGTCTGGCAGGGTGAAGTGCCACCAGGCCCATGGGCTGGGGCAGATTATACAGCATCACCGTCTGGTTCTGTCGTGCCACTTGTTGGCCCGAATTAGCGCAGTTGACGTATCTGTCGAGTCCAATAGACAAAAATCCTCAAAAATGGTAATTGCGTGGGGATGTTGAAGTACCTTTTCATTGAGAAACAAGAGGTATTTTATTTATTCACATGGTAAATATGAAAGAAAAAAACAAGCATTCATAATGATAATTGTGCAGAGATACTTTATGCAAGTGCGTTAACATAGATACACGAACTAGAGTTTATAATGCATTAGCAAATGCTGCGAGTACATTTAAATGGGAATGGTGCATTGCAAGGACATAGAGGGAGAATAGTAGGGTTTGCAAAAGTCATGCTTAATCATGTGACCAAAAGCTGAGAAGATTTCAATGCACTCTAATGTCAAAATAAAAGTCTGTGTTTACATAATATATGTGTGTATAGTGTGTATAATTATTTTTGTATATATAAATACACACACATGCATGTATATATTTAATAAATATTTGCATGTATATACTTAATATATATTTATACAAAATTAATATTATACATAATTATACATATTTGATATATTAACAACATATTTTTCTTAATATATACATGCATATGTGTGTATTATATTCAAAATAATTATACACACTACACACACATATTATGTAAACACAGACTTTTATTTTGGAATGCGATTAATCTCGATTAATCATTTCACAGCCCTAATGTCGATCGATTAAGACATTCAGAGAGACAGTTGCAGTTCGCATTTTGCTTGATTTTATACTCTGCCAGTTCTTTCCATAAAATTTAAATGCATTGTATGCATTTGATTAAACACTGTGCATCTGTGGTCACATATCTGCTACTACACATTTTATGGCCTAATATTTAAACATTAAATCCTGAATTTAAATCATTGCTGAGTTCCTGCCCAAATATTACATTTTTGAAATAGCACCATATTTCCTTGCACTAAAAAAATACCTTTCTTACTTGATATTTTTGTTTTGTTTTCCAGTACAAATATATAAACTTTCTTAAATTAATTTACATTTACTTTAAATGCTAAATGACATAAGATGAATGATTTAAGAAAAATAAACTAGTTTTTTCCCCTTTGAATTACTGCATTTTTAATTTTCTTACTTTTTTATTTTTTTATATATTTTTCAGAACACATTACTTTTTATCTTGTCATTTTGCATCTTAAGTATTTATTTTTTGATTCAAGAATGTTTTAGATATTTATCCTGGAAAACAAGACAAAAACACTAAAGAAGTGTACAGTATTGTCCATGCAAAGCTACAGAATCAAAAACATAAATGTGCACATAAAACAAAAAGTCTACACCAAATCACTGGCCAACACTTGTTTCCGGTTCTTTCCATCGTAATCGCAGTAGTCAATGAAGTCTAGGTAGGCGTCGGCAAAGTAAAGCAGATTGTTGGGGTAGTCAATTGTTAAGCCATTGGGCCAATAGAGTTTATTGCTGATGATCGTAGTCCTCAACTTCCCATCCATGCTGGCTCTCTCAATGCAGATTTCTGCCCAGTCAGTCCAAAACATGAGGTGTGTGCTTGAAATACAGCATAAAAAAGGGCATACTTGGATTTCGTTTTCAACCAATGGTCATTTAAAATCAATTTTATATACTATACCAGCAATTTCCTCAGTTAAAATAGTTTTCCTCAGTGTACTTGTTAAATGTAGTGTGTCATTGGTCTTACTTATTTCTAGGGTCCACGACCAGAGCTCTCTGGATTGGTCACATTTTCACTAATCAACACTGTTCTGTGGGATCCGTCTAGTTTGGACACCTCTACGGTCTCCAAAACATAGTCTGTCCAATACAGGTTTTCTGCCAACCCCAGTCTACGAGCGAGACTCTCAGGTGACGGTCACTCCACTATCAGAGATCTGGCAGGGAGAAATGATATTCAGGGGCTGATGGTTTCATGATTACTGTAAGCAGTGTTTGTGTCACTCACCACGGTGCTAGTTCAACTTCCGTTTTTGTGCAGCGCTCCATACTCTGTCCTGGGTAGGTGTCAAGACCAGTAAATGCGATATGTGACCGAAGTCAAAATCCACCGCTACAGATGTTGCGGCCGTTCTGACACAAGAGACCGAATAGCGTTTGGCTGCGCGAGACGTCGTCGTGATAGAATCTGATTCCGAACTCGCCACTAAGAGCAAGGCCTCTCGAGATCCTGCCAGATTGAGAAGGAATGCAGAACAGATTGTGAAATATTATTACAATTTAAAAATATATATTTTTTATAGGGCTGTGCAAAAATAATTGCAATCAATCGTATTCAAAATAAAAGTCTGTGTTTTGAGAATAATATATTTGTGTGTGCTGCTGTATGATTATTGTATATATAATACACACACATGCATGTATATATTTAAGAAAATGTGTTATTCATATATAAAATATTTACATTTATATGTATTTATAGATATATACAGAATTTAAGCGCAAATAATTCTTAATATATACATGCATCATAGCATAGGTATTTATATATACAAAATAATTATATACAGCACACACAAATATATTATGTCAGCACGGACTTTTATTTTGGATGTGATTAATCGCAATTAACTTTGCACAGCCCTAATTTTTATATAGTTATTTTTCCCAGAATTTTCAGCAACATTACTCCAGTCTTCAATGTCACATGAACCTTTAAAATCATTATAATATGCTGATTATATGATGCTTAAGTTAGGAGAAATAGGACAACATTTATTTGAATTTATATATGCATGTGTTATAACTGAGAGCTGATACACAAAGAAAGTTTGGATTCATTTCTAGTCCTGCGAGGTTATTTTACATATTTTGAGATAATTGTGATCATTGTGGACTTCATATTTGGATGGCAATATAGGATTAAAGTATAAAACACAAAATGCTTATGTTGGAATTATGTCTGTCATGACGGCGAAACAAGTCGGATTATGCATGATTTTTTTTACATTTCAAAATATGCATTTGAAGGAATTTCATTTCAAAACTAAAATTCTATTTCTAAATGGATGAATATGACTGAATAGTGAAGAAAAAAATGTAATAGTTCAATTTATTTAAACTATTTTGCACACATTTTAGAATTATTGTAAAGTGATCAAAACTATGGAATAGCACAAATGAAATTATGAACATTATGTAGTGACCTCACTATATGATGCTTTACTTCACTATTGATTCCAATTCATCCATTAAAAAATATATACAATTTCTAATTTGTTAATGAATTTGTATACAAAACTAATTGAATTATTAAGGTTGTTATGATTATTAGAATTATGGAGTGACTAAAATGTAAAACAACATCCTTGTTGACGATTTATCTTCAATATCCAGTCATATTCAATAAATAAAATTTTAGTTTTGAAATGAAATTCATTCAAATGCCCATTTTGTAAATAAAACTCAAACTCCACTAATTCAAGCCAAACCCGTCTTATCTTTTTTGCCATAATGACAAACATAACTGCAACTTTTTTCTGTCCAACTTCAGCCTCAGCCTTCAGTTTTATAATTTAATTTATAATTTATAATTCAATCACATATTGCCATCCAAATATGAAGTCCACAATGATCTCAAAAAATATCAAATAACCTTGCAAGACCAGAAACGAATCCAAACTTTCTTCATGTATCAGCTCTCAGTTATAAAACTATGCAAGACATATCTAACAAAGCCAAATAGTAGGATCAAAAAAAGAGTCCCGTTGAAAAGCAACATTCAGAAAGAAGACGAGGTATATTGGATGACAGCATTTTTCAACAGGTTATCTCAAGGGAATGGGCTCTTGTCAGCGGCAGAGCTCATAAACAACCCTTTGTTTGGTGATTACCTCCTAATTACCCCGTAAGAAAGTTTGTGACTGACATATATGTTATTTGTCTTATCTGTGGTAATCCGAGAAGCTGCACTAGACCCAGCTGAGCTGGTCCAGTTGGCCCTCAGAGACCGAGCATGGCTCCACTCGCTCAGAGATCACAAAGCTCAGAGGAGACGCACAAACCTGAGGCCTTGCAGGTGCGTCCGTCTGCCTCCAGAGTGTATCCGTCCTGGCAATGACATCGGAAGGAGCCTCTCTCGTTGAAACAGTGCTGACTGCAGACGCCCAGAGGATGGCATTCGTCCATGTCCTCACACGTCTTTGAGTCGTTGCTCAGCTGGTAGCCAATGGGACAGGTGCACTGGGCTCCAAACGGGCCCTGGATGCAGCCGTGAGTGCAGCCCGCGTTGTTATCCGAGCAGCTCTCCTGATCTACGACCAAGCAGAAAAGTCCAGATGAATACCAATGTGAAGCATATCATATGCATGAAGACACAAGGTATTGTGGGAACATGGTAAAGACAACCATTAAAGAGTTTACTAAGACTGGGCAATGTAAATTAAACAAAATATCTATATATTTGTATATTTGTTCTAAAACTACATGAAAATGTGTTGTTTTTTCATTCAAATAAACAATTTTTGTGATTAAACAGCCATTTTTGATCACTAACTAAAATTAATAAAACTAAAATTGTACAGTGGTCATACAAAAACCAAGTTTTTCTTATTAAAATAAATGTTAACTGAGATAAATACACTTCTGAAAAAATAATTTTCTAAAAACATTTCTAATTTTTATTTAATTCAACTTGATGTACTTAAATATATAAAACTATAACTGAGACAAAAAAACACTATTAAATAAAACAATTAAATTAAATTAATTAAATAAATTAAAACATAAAAAAACATTTTCAACAACAACAAAAAAAGACAAAAACAAACAAAAAAGACTTAACAAATAATTAAAATAAAAACAGAAAATATAAAAATAAGAACTAATCCTACATAAAACTATAAGAGTATCTCAAACGATAATGATACAGTAGAACTCAAAAGTTAAAAATGATCAAGGCATGTATATACCGTATAAAATGTCAAACCCACAAAGAGGTATAAGAACAAAATTACCCACTTTCAAATCTTGATAAAATAGAAATGCATGACGTTTTATGAAAATAATTTAAAAAAGGTGCTGACTGGCAACTTTTTCTTTTGTTTTTTTTTTAACGCAGGTTGGCAAAGAGTTAATGTTCATGATGATCATTGCAGATATATTGTGAATATTCAAAATATTCCTAGTGTTTACTGTTTAAATCCGTTGTCCTTGTTTCTGGAACTGGAATTGGGTGAAATACATCAGTGGTTGTGTACCATTTCTATGGACTAACACAAGTAAATAGTACTACAAACTACATCTCTAAGTGTCTATAATGCTAAACACACACAATTTTCTCATATTCAGGCAAACACTGATGGTTAGTGAGTATAGCCAGGCAGATTCTGGGATAGATTAGTGCTTCATGCAGAGGATTGTGGGTGATTAGGGATTCAGCCTACCTGGTAAGGGCTCATCTGTGAGAAGGGAAGGCAACATGGAAGGAAAATCACAGATCATTTCAATGTTAATTTCCAGATTTGCTAAACTCATGCATGATTTGATGGCAAATGGGATTCATAACACAGACAACATTCTGAAATAGTCCATGAACTATAGGAATCAACTGACCGACCACATGAATTGCTATTTAATAGTTTCAATATCAAGAGTAAGATGAAAGATTTCAATATAAATCAATATTCTGGATTCAATATAAGAAACG
Organism: Hybognathus amarus; assembly: GCA_030378365.1. Lineage (NCBI taxonomy): Eukaryota > Metazoa > Chordata > Actinopteri > Cypriniformes > Leuciscidae > Hybognathus > Hybognathus amarus. The sequence continues at coordinate 707,968 of JAQIUQ010002407.1, read as the reverse complement.
ACAGCATCTGTGGCATGCTTTTGATTAACATATAAACCAATTTTGATTAATTCGATTACAAAAATCTTGTTTATAGAAACTCACAATTGAAGTTTAAGGGGCAAGACATTTCAAATGAATCAATCAATCCAATGTTATTTTAGTATCATTCAATATCAATATAGTGATGAAGTCCAATTTGTAGTTTTCTTATGTCTCATTAGAACTACAGAAACACGACCCGATCTGGCAATCTTACATAGCGTGGTTATAGCAGATATAGGATCGCAAAGCGAATCCAGAAGTGCCTTTCACCCTGTTATGACTTGATGAACCACTGAAATGATTTTGGAAACATTATTTTAAGGTAAAAAATCGTTACTTAGTGTTGCTTTAAGTTTTAGAACAAAGCCGAGAAGTTCATTAGAGAGCTTATTGCTAAAAGCAACCATCAACGTCTAATCTTAACAAAAACTGTCAACATTCTTTATACAGTTTATGGACAACTTGTCAAACGTTTGAGGTCAGTAAGATACAATTTTTTGGAAAAGTATTTATATATATATATATATATATATATATATATATATATATATATATATATATATATATATATATATATACATATACACACTACGGGTCAAAAGTTTAAGGTCGGTAATATTTTTAATGTTTTTATTTGTAATGTTCACCAAGGCTGCAATTTTTTGATAAAAAATACAAAAAAACACAGTAATATTGTGAAATATTATGACAATTTAAAATGACTTTTTTTATGTTAATATATATTAAAATGTAATTTATTCCTCTGAAAAAAAGCTGAATTTTCAGCATCATTACTCCAGTCTTCAGTGTCACATGATCCTTCACAAATCACTCTAATATGATGATTTTATGCTCCAAAAACCAAATATAAAGTTCAAAGAACAGCATTTATTTATTTAGAATCTTTTCTAACATTATAAATGTCTTTACTGTAACTTTTGATCAATGTAACTCATCCTTGATGAATAGAAGTATTGATTTCTTATTTATTTTCCCCAAAAATAAAACACAAATTCTTACTGACCCCAAACTTTTTAAAGGGTAGTGTTTAATGTAACAAAAGCTTTCCATTTCAGATAAAAGCTGTTCTTTTGAACTTTCTATTCATCAAAGAATCCTGAAATAAAAATGTAAAAAACTGTTTTCAACATGGATAATAATCATACATGTTTTTGGAGCATAAAATCATCATATTAGAGTGATTTGTGAAGGATCATGTGACACTGAAGACTGGAGTAATGATGCTGAAAATTCAGCTTTTTTTCAGAGGAATAAATTACATTTTAATATATATTAACATAAAAAAGTCATTTTAAATTGTCATAATATTTCACAATATTACTGTGTTTTTTTGTGTATTTTGTAAGTGACAGGAAAGACTATATTGTTACAAAAGATTTCAAATAAATGCTGTTTTTAAAACTTTCTGTAACCTGGTTTCCACCAAAATATGATAAAATACTGATAATAACAATAAATGTTTCTTGAGAAGCAAATCATCATATTAGAATGATTTCTGAAGGATCATGTGACACTGAAGACTAGAGTAATGATACTGAAAATTCAGATTTGCCATCACTGAAATAAATTACACTCCACATCTTTTTATATATGATATTGTGTCAAATATCAAAATATATCTGTTTCTACTGAATATTTGATCAAATAAATGCAGCCTTGGTGAGCATTATAAATGTCCTTTAAAAAATCTTACTGACCTTAAACTTTTGAACGGTAGTGTACTGTATATGTCTTGCAAATCTCAGTAAAACATATGTCACGACTTACTGCAGAGAGGGGATTCGTCCGCCCCATTGGGACAGTCTGGAGTGTTGTCGCACACCCTGCTGAGGTTAACACACACACTGTGTCCTGGGCACTGCCACTGCCAGCTGGGACAGCGAAACGGTGGGCGTGGGACAGTCTCGCTCATCGCTGCCATCCCGACAGTCATTATCTCCGTCACATATCCAGCCGTGGAAACACAGTTCCCATTATCACAGCGGAACTGCGAGGTGGGACATGTCCTCGGCGGGCAGACGTGGTGTTCGTCTGAGCCATCTTCACAGTCTGGGTGCCCGTCACACTCCCAACTCGAGGGAACGCAACTGCCGTCTGACTGGCACTGAAACTCACTCTCGTGGTGACACATGCCGGGTGGCCTAGTGGCTGGAAGGGTCAAAGGTCATGCTAAGTTAATGCATGCATGTCAATCCAAGACAGATGTTAGCGTTTCTTGAGGTTCAAAATAAATGTTCAATAAAATAAATTAAGAACATGGTCATATTTCAATCCAAATTTAAAAAAAATAGTATAACATTACATTTTTATTCAAAAAAAATCAGGTTACACTGTATTTCGATAATCCACTTTAGACATTTTACTAACTAATAGTAACTTTGCAACTACATGTCAATTAACTCTCATTAATTTGCAACTACTCTATGTCAGATAACTCTAATTAGAGAATTTATAGACTGTTATAGTTAGTAAAAACTATATTGTCTAACGTGGAAGTCACCCATTTCAATACTGCATATGTAATGCAATGTCCTACACAATTATCATAATTAAAAGACATACGAAGTTCTAAAAGACAAACTTTAAATTAATTTGTTTATACTTACGACAGCCAGATTCATCCGAAGCGATCGTTACAGTCAAACACCCCATCACATCGGTAGAATGAGTTGACACACTGATGCCCGTTTACACACTTGAACTCATAGGCTGTGCAGTTGTACACTGATGATCAAAACGAATTACTCAGATTTAGTCAAAAGATAAAAACTGAACTTCCATTAGAGATTTTATCATATTGTTTATACCGTGAAAGTTACATTTGTGTGCAAAGAGAATTCATTATTGACACGGCCATGTCTGGTTAAGTTAAACAATATGTCAGGTTAACTGTAGAGAATGAACTCTCACCACATCCCTGTTCATCCGCCCCGTCTGCACAGTCTCGGTCTCCATCACACACGTAATTGGGGTCAATGCAGCGGTGGTCCGGACACTGGAACTGACCAGGGTGGCATGTGCCAAGAGAATCTAGAGAAAGTAACACCACAAGAAAAGTTTGTTTCTATTAGTAATTTATGTTTCATTCAAAATCAACTTTGTCTCAGGTGTTTCTCTTCAAATACCCTGTTTTTTTGGTTTTTTTTTACCCTGGCCTGGTTTAACAGACAGGGCTTGGATTAAGCCCTGTCTCAATTTAGGCCTCAATTAAGTAGCTTTAATAAATGTGCCTTAGAATTTTTTTCTTAGAAATGTGCCACAATTTCGTTATTCCGGACATCATGGTATTTAGGACAATTTACCTTTTCCCGCAAATTCTATAAATAAACACTTCCCGATCATAAAGTCTTCTAAAATAATAAATATACAAAATATGAAGATTAATATAATTATTTCACCAGCTTATAGTTGTTAAAATTTATGTGTTTTATATAGATTGTGCAGTGTTTTTCCGATTTTTTTCTCTCAAAACATAATTGAACGCTTATAGTGTGGACGTGACGTCATATCCGAGGTTCGAGTCGGTTTGTTGGCTATAACAGAACGCACCATAAGACATGCTTCACTATTCTGTACTTACAGTTAGGAAGTTCCCAAAACCCTAAACCTTAAGTATTCAAACTTCCACAAAACATCGCTTAAGAACCAGCTTCCTTTCAATTAATGAGTAGGGATTAGAATTGGCCACACCCACAGGAAGTGGACGTGGAATTAGAGCAAGGTGAATTTATTGAATTACATTTCTGTTAACTGAAAGAAAATGTGGGCAAATCTATGATTAGTACAGATCTATGCGTTTGTTTAACTAAGGCTTATAAAACCTTGTAGTCCTACATCCTGTTTGCAAACTGCAAAATTCAAATATATATATATATAAACTAAATTGTAACGACTTTGAAATGGACCTCATCCAATCAGAATTTAAAGTAAAATATTTAAAAAATAGCCTCTTTATACAATCAGTTAACAGTAGCCAAGGCCTCACCACAGTCGGATCTCATCGGACCCATCTCCGCAGTCATTGTCGGTGTCACAGAGCCATGTGCGGGGGATGCAGCGATGGTTGGCACAGCTGAACTGGTCCGTCTGGCAAGTGCCAGGGGTCTGTGTGGGACAGTCCCTCTCGTCACTGCCGTCAAAACAGTCATTGTGTCCATCACAGTGCCAGCTTCTGGGCACACAGCGCTGATTGGCACAGGTGAAGGCAGTGGGCGAGCATGTGTTATCTGTGAGCCAGCAGAGTGGGGGAGAATTTTTATTTTCATTACAAGTGAAAAAGACTGTCCATCTTACTAAATAAAAATCATTGTCTCATGACATTAAAAATTGGGTAGACCAAAAACATTTTACAGACATCTTTACCCCGTCAATACATGCCCATGAATTAGTAAAGTATGGCCTATTCGACACATTCGACATATCATGTCTGGATTTAAAAGGTAGATGCTTATTTTTCTCACAACAGGATTTATTTAAAAAAATCTTGCCATTCTTCCCATTCTCTATGTGCCATTTATCTAATATATGATTTGGGTTGATTTGGGATCCGAAATGGGATTTGGCATTGATTGATTATTTCCGCAAGAGCTTTTTGTTGCAGTAATTTGCTATGGAAAAAAAAATGTCTGCCAACAGCATAAATGTAATTCAGGATGTTGCATAATTGTATTGTGCCAGCAAAATTGTCATAATTTTGAAATATATATCACACAGCTTTCAGTGCATAGACATTTGCATGGAATGTAAATATTAGACATTACTATTAGCGCCACAGTTGGCCTCATCGCTGTTGTCGTGACAGTCATCGACGCCGTCACATTGGTAGTTCTGAGGGACACACTTCCCGTTAGTGCATGAGAAGGAGTTTGAGCCACACTGGAGGGTCGACGGCTCATTGGATGGATCATCTACACACGTCTGCTGATTCGCTTCCAGCTTCATTCCATACGGGCAGCCACACACTCGTTGGGAGTACGGTGCTGGGAAACAGAAATGACTGCAATCTCCATTTGGGTTAGTTTGCCTGCTGCAGAAGTTAGATCCTGTTGTGGGTAAAAAGCAATGCACATTATTGATTAAATGCACAAGCTGCTTCATGGCAATTTGTTTCATTGGCTGTATGTGGATAAATGGGTTTTACAGCCAATGCAAAATTCAGTGAAGTAGATTCATCAATAAACAGATGAAAGTGAATCTCACCAATCTGCGTGTCAGCGTTGAAAGATTTGACGTGCATGATGTGACTGATCCCTCTGCGAATGATATCATCATCTCCCCTCCGTCTGTTTTACGGACCCTCACGATTCCACCCAGTCGCAGTCGGTTGAAGTACACGTAACCTGGGCCAGAAAAACTTCATTAGATGTAATCGAGCGAGCTATCTCTGTTGGAATACCAGTCCATGAACTCTGACTTATGCCCTT
>JAQIUQ010002407.1:470000-697500 GCA_030378365.1 Hybognathus amarus | reverse complement strand
AAAACGAGTGCGTGAATTCTAACAGCCGTCTGAGTCGCAAGCTGTAAGGCTACACGTTAATGCAGTGCAATGCGGGAGAGAGATACGCCATCTGACACGCGTCCCATTTTCTCACAAGTGTTCATTTAAGACTTTAATTAGAATCTATTTTATGGCCGCTCTATGAGGACATTTGACAAAACGGACATTTTGCCATATTTTGTGTGTGAATTGGTTTGTTCGAAGCCCGAAGAGAATCGATACTGAACGCGCGTTGTGTTCTGTATGTGTGTGTGTAAATGCAGGCAGGATTGAACCCATACTGCGGATTGTTAAAAGAAAAGTTTGCTTTGTCTCTCTGTGTGTGCGTGTGCGTCTGTGCGGGTGCGATGTCTAATAATACAGGCAGGATTGTACGGATACTGCGTAAATTGCGTGACAAAAATAGTTTGTTCTTGCGTTGCCGCGGTGGGCAAGTGATGAAACCGTGATGCCAAAGACTGAAGTGAGTTGAGCAGTCTTATTTTGCTCATTTTTTGTGATGTCTTTGAATAATATGGGGAACATGAATCACAATATATTGCTTGTATTGCAATATATTGAGAGTCACACATTAACTTTGCCCAAATATTCAATAATATTTAATCGTTATATTGTTTCTAATTCAATCTCATAATTAAAGAGGTAATGAAATCCCAGGCCAGTCACAGCTATGTAACTGAACTCATCGATATGATATTATTGCGACACTTGCGATTATTGAGAAGACATGGTAAAAGCTTTTTTCTGAAAAGATTTACAGTTGATTAAAAGGCTAAATCTGATATGAAGGTGTGGGTTTAAATAAATAGGCTTGGACTTGGTGCTTGTAAGCAAAGGACAATGGTGACACCAAGAATATAACAATATTCATGATTCTGAAGCTGAAAATACAGAATTATTTTAGATGAAAATACTTGCACGCTTTCACCGGACTAGATATATTTAAAATCGGCCACTTTTTACCTGGTAACACCAGACATTCGGCATTATCAGGACCCACGAATATTCCCACATTGCATTATTATACATCATATAGAGTAGTTAAAACACTAAAACTTTGAAAATTGAATTTTTTTCTTGCACTGTAATTTTTATTTTGGGGGGACTATCCATCGTACTTATTGCCACAATTCACGATACATATGTTGCATTTTTGTATTGCGATATATTGTGGCATCAGTATATTGTTACACCTCTAGTCAAAACCACCGCCATCTTGGAACAGAGGTCTTGTCAGAGGAAGTAGCAGTGATCTTGCCTGTACTTTGAATTCATGGGTTTCTAACTTTTTTGTTGTGTATGGATGTTCACAGGACCAAATCTGAACTAGGAAGTTCAGATTTTTAATTTTCTCTGGACTCAATGATAAATACATTTCTGACTATTGGTGCGAACTAAAAAAATAGAAAATTCGCATTCTTGACGATTTATGGTGATTTTATTTCCATTGATGCTTATTTAAAGAGGAGGGGCTCCCCTGTTCAATGATGGCGGCTCTTATTGATGCATTCGTCCCAATGAACTGCCGTAGCCAAGGTGACATCTAGTGTATATATCTATAGTAGACAGCATAGCTCACTGAAGTTTAGTAAGAGAGCCACAGTGTTAACTACTTTTCTTTTTTGATGTACTGTATATAAAATAGCAATATCAAGACTAGCTGATAAATGACTCACCCAGCCACCGGGTGGACCACTATGGATCTGGGGTTGTTGAGGTTGCGTACAATGGCTCGTCTGGACTTATCCCGACCTTCATGACAGATATACTCCTGTATCGGTGGCATCGGTCTCAGTATAGGTTCTTTCAGATCCAGTCATAAGCAAGATCTTCCACACCATCCACCCGATTGGCTGCCCAGTATCTCCCTGCCTGTGGCAGTTTAAAGCAAAGAAACACAAAGATGAAAATGCCCATCCACTGCTACACTGCATGTACACTTAAGAGCTATGAAAGCAAGAAACAATGCAGATTGCAGCGAAATGTGGAGCCTGGTTTTGGCACAAGGCATTTGAACTATACATATTAGAGGTAGACCGATTAATCGGCCGATTTTTGGCATTTTTTAAACATAATCGGCATCGGCCAATATCCAAGTATATCAAGCCAATTATTAGGCAGGCCATTCTGTGTTTGACACATGTTTGACACACGCTGCCGCTAGAGTCATTTTTCAGCCGAGTGAGCAGCAGATCTAAATATGAACGCGTTCATGAACTATCGTTCATTGAATGCATTCAGGCAAAACACTGACCGTTAGTTAGTAGCTGGATGAAACATGGTTAAATGCTGGTCAAACAGTGTAAAGTGTGACTGTATTTCACTGTAGACTAAAAGGTCCAACAGCGGGATCCCGTTGTCTGACGAACGGTGCGTTGTGGTGCATTTAAAGTTTTTGCAAATATAGTTTTCCCATCTGGTGGTTGTTCTACTAGTAAACAGCAATTTACTAGTGAAATACGTTATTGTTAGAAGTTAAATTAAATAAAATATAATAAATCTTATATATTATATAATTTAAAAATTAAATCATTTAAAGGTTTTTTTCTCCTTTTTTTGTGATAATTAGGTTGTCCATTTGTCTTTGTCCAGTCAACAAACAAAACAAACCAACAGGACATTTTTTGAGAGGATAAAATGTTTTTGTTGAGAAAGTTTGTCTATGTTAAGTAATTAGCAATTTTTTTACATTTTATCTTTCAAATAGAGGTTAAAAACCAAGCAAATATCGGTTAAATATCGGCCAAAATAAATCGGCAGCATTAATCGGCCATCGGCCTAACCCAGATTTCAAAAGATCGGTATCGGCATCGGCGTGAAAAAAAAACATCTTCTGGTTGACCTCTAATACATACTATTGAAATTGGAAGTATTTAGGTTGGGAAACTTTCCAAGTTGGATGCATGTCAGATAACAAACTAAGATGAAAAAGCCAATTGATGTAGATCATAAGTTGTAATTTGGACTTCCGAAAGCCAGTTTTTTTTATAAGATATTAACACTTTGTATTTAGCAAGGATGCATTAAATTGATCAATAGTGATCAAAATAATGTTATAAAAGATTTATATTTCAAATAAATGCTGTTCTTTGGAAATTTCTGTTCATCAAAGAATCCAGAAAATTTTTTATCACAGTTTATCCAAATAAATATTTGTTTTCAACATTGATGATAATAATAAAAAAATGTTTCTTGAGCAGCGAATCATCATATTAGAATGATTTCTGAAGGATCATGTGACACTGAAGACTGGAGTAATGATGCTGAAAATTCAGCTTTGCATGCATCACAGAAAAATGTTAACATACATATATTTTAAACCATTAGTTTCGAATGTATTTTTGATCAGATAAATGCAGCCTTGGTGAGAGTAAGAGATTTATTTTGAAACTATTAAAAAACATACAGATACCAAGCATACGCGTCAGTTCTGACAGGTCATGTTAGTCAAGCTAATTGTCAATCATATTTTGACGATAGTGGTCCTGACAGAACCCAAACTTTTGAATGGTAGTGCACGATGAAGCTTAAAGCTAGCAAACATACAATTGTATTTTCCTGCCCCAAAATGCACCAGCCTCCCATGTGTGTTACCCCTTCTGAAACGCTAATCATCAGCTCTGGGTCACGCTGGCTGACCTTTGGTACTAAGCTGCTTGCCTCCCAACTTAAAAGTGATGAATAAAATGAACTGTCTATATTTTTTTGGGGTTGAGTCAGGAGGAGGACTGTATTAGTGTCCTGGATTTATTTTAGAAATGTAGTCCAACACCAGTGAACACATTATCTCATGTAGTTGGCCTTTGAAGGTAGCTGATAGCCGAGATCACATGCCAGCGAGAAATGTGTTGTTGGCACACAGCAAACATCCCCGAGGGCTGAATGGAGTATTCAGTGAGTATCAGTTTCTCGCTTTATCTGCCTACAGGTCAAGGACATTTCATCAAAGATTTTGTGCTTTTGTTCACCAGCAAAATGAACTAGATAAGAGAATTCAAACTGAAGAACATTTCAGTGAATTTAAGCAATATATATATATATATATATATATATATATATATATATATTGAAGAGTTCAGATGCAAAAGCCTCTAAGTGCATTGAAATTTTCTTTTAAAATGATCATTTTTATCAAGCTTGTATATTAAAGTTCAGTAATTTCTCTTAAATGGCAATGAAGATTACCTATTAATTGTCATTTAAGTGAAATTACTGAACTTAAATATACAAGCTCGAATAAAAATGGTCATTTTAGAAGAAAATTTCAAATGGCATATAGAGGCTTTTGCATCTAAACTCTTCATATACTACTGATTCAAAAGTTTAAGATCGGATAAGATTTTTTATGTTTTTAAAAGAAGTCTCTTCTGCTCACCAAGGCTGCAATTTTTTGATAAAAAATACACAAAAACACAGTAATATTGTGAAATAATATGACAATTTAAAATGACTATTTTTATGTTAATATCTATTAAAATGTAATTTATTCCTCTGAAATAATCTGAATTTTCAGCATCATTACTCCAGTCTTCAGTGTCACATGATCCTTCACAAATCACTCTAATATGATGATTTTTATGCTCCAAAAACATGTATGATTATTATCCATGTTGAAAACAGTTTTTTTACATTTTTATTTCAGGATTCTTTGATGAATAGAAAGCTCAAAAGAACAGCTTTTATCTGAAATGGAAAGCTTTTGTACATTAAACACTACCCTTTAAAAAGTTTGGGGTCAGTAAGAATTTGTATTTTATTTTTGGGGGAAATAAATAAGAAATCAATACTTCTATTCATCAAGGATGAGTTACATTGATGAAAACGTTACAGTAAAGACATTTATAATGTTAGAAGAGATTCTAATTAAATAAATGCTGTTCTTTTGAACTTTCTATTCATCAAAGAATCCTGAAATAAAAATGTAAAAAACTGTTTTCAACATGGATAATAATCATACATGTTTTTGGAGCATAAAATCATCATATTAGAGTGATTTGTGAAGGATCATGTGACACTGAAGACTGGAGTAATGATGCTGAAAATTCAGCTTTTTTCAGAGGAATAAATTACATTTTAATATATATTAACATAAAAAAGTCATTTTAAATTGTCATAATATTTTACAATATTACTGTGTTTTTTGTGTATTTTTTATCAAAAAATTGCAGCCTTGGTGAGCAGAAGAGACTTCTTTTAAAAACATAAAAAATCTTACCGATCTTAAACTTTTGACCGGTAGTGTATATATATACACATTTTATACGGCATTCATTTTTTCAAACTTTGTTCACATGCTTTTGCAACAGGACGTGGCATGTGTGGGCGCTGCGCTCTGAAACCCATTCATTTCAATGGCATGCGCCGTGAGGACATTTTGTTGCTTTCATCGACCAAAGCGCTGAGCGGATCTGAGCTAGACCGGGCACAAAACAACAGGCCGAACACACTTGCTTGGGCTTGCGAGCCTGCCAAATTGTAGGTTAATATTACGTTTTAAGTGGATGACGAGCGTGAGATGCTGAAATGGATGGCAATAAGATTCTGAATGGAAAGTTTACTTTTAAAAAGTTGCCAAATTGTCCCATTGACAAGACCAAGTGATCTGTGTGTTTTGTCATTGTGAACTGAGCTATCATCATCGCAGCGCGTCCCAGTCTGAAATACCACTTGATGATGGCCAAGCAAACAAACAGATGATGCGTATTCTCTCGCCCTTTTCAATATCAGGACCTCGTCAGTATTTCTTTCACCCTTTTATTGGACAGTGGTACATTGTTTGAGAGATTATTTGCTCCGAGTGAGAATGTTAGTGTGAAATTGAACACTGTTTATGCCATATGTTGTTTCCAATAAAAAACATTGGCACAAAACAAGCCAATCCACTTTTCCATGTTGATAAGAGCATTAAAATGAGAAAAAAATATAGGACTAAAAGAAATAATAAGACATTTAGAATAAATAAAAATGTGAGATTTAACGCGAATTACCTATGACATTAATGTGATTAATCACGATTAAATATTTTAATCGTTTGACAGCAGTAATATATATATATATATATATATATATATATATATATATATATATAAAAATAATCCATTCTCACCAGTTCCATCAACTTTCTGTTTGTAGATGATGTCCTTCACTGTATCGGAGAAGAAAATTGAATCGTCTGCAGCACTGAAGTCCACTCCAACAAAATAAGATGGAGTTCCTGTCACAGGAAGAATGACGTCTTCTTGTGTGGACAGGTTGAAGGGGATTCCTCTGACCGCCAGCTGACTGGAGAACAGCAAAAACTGCCTTACAGCTGCAAGAGACATATTTTTCATTATATGTTTTCTTTAAACATCAAGTCCTCGTATCTTCAAAAGGTTAATGTATTATATATAAAAACATAAGATGCAAATGCTAATCAAAAGAAACAAACTAAAATCTGTCTTACCGACGCATCTTTGCCATCAGCATGCAGGTCTGAAGCCCATTCGGACAGCGGCAGCGATATCCCAGACCGCCATTATCAGTTCTGTGACTCAGAACACAGATGTGCTCACAGCCTCCTCGATCAGTGCCACAGGGGTTACTTACTGGCCGAGCAAACAAACATACGTCACCAAAATAAAACCACAAAAAGAATAGCAGTCATTCAGTATTTTTGTTTAGAAACGCTCTACTAAGCACAGTGATTAATTCACAATTTCACTGCCGTCCAGGATGCAACAGGACGGATAAACATAAGATAAGATGAGATCACATTGCATTTCTGATTATCTTTATGTGTGTTTTTTTTTTTATCAAAACAAAACTTTTTGTACCACACTTACACCTGTATTCAGCGCAGATCAATTGTGAATGCATAACCAGAGATATAAACAAGGTCCATGGAAACAGGAACGGCTCAGTAGTGACCACCAATTTAAGCAAATCTATGGAAATCTCCATATATATATATATATATATATATATATATATATACACTACCGGTCAAAAGTTTAAGATTGGTAAGATTTTTATGTTTTAAAAGAAGTCTCTTCTGCTCACCAAGGCTGCAATTTTTTGATAAAAAATACACAAAAAACAGTAATATTGTGAAATATTATGACAATTTAAAATGACTTTTTTATGTTAATATATATTAAAATGTAATTTATTCCTCTGAAAAAAGCTGAATCATTTACTCCAGTCTTCAGTGTCACATGATCCTTCACAAATCACTCTAATATGATGATTTTATGCTCCAAAAACATGTATGATTATTATCCATGTTGAAAACAGTTTTTTACATTTTTATTTCAGGATTCTTTGATGAATAGAAAGTTCAAAAGAACAGCTTTTATCTGAAATGGAAAGCTTTTGTTACATTAAACACTACCCTTTAAAAAGTTTGGGGTCAGTAAGAATTTGTATTTTATTTTTGGGGAAATAAATAAGAAATCAATACTTCTATTCATCAAGGATGAGTTACATTTATCAAAAGTTACAGTAAAGACATTTATAATGTTAGAAAGATTCTAATTAAAATAAATGCTGTTCTTTGAACTTTCTATTCATCAAAGAATCCTGAAATAAAAATGTAAAAAACTGTTTTCAACATGGATAATAATCATACATGTTATGTATGAGCATAAAATCATCATATTAGAGTGATTTGTGAAGGATCATGTGACACTGAAGACTGGAGTAATGATGCTGAAAATTCAGCTTTTTTTCAGAGGAATAAATTACATTTTAATATATATTAACATAAAAAAGTCATTTTAAATTGTCATAATATTTCACAATATTACTGTGTTTTTTGTGTATTTTTTATCAAAAAATTGCAGCCTTGGTGAGCAGAAGAGACTTCTTTAAAAACATAAAAAATCTACCGATCTTAAACTTTTGACTGGTAGTGTATATATATATGTATATATATATATATATATATATATATATATATATATATATATATATATATATATATATATATACATATATAGTTTATTGCAAAATATTCAAATATGTAGCCATCCATTTAAATGTTGTGAGCAGCAAGCTTGTTGGCTGCACATGCGATATGAACCAATCAGCTTGTGCCAAGTAGGTAACACTATGTGAATATCATCAGTTTGTGTCAATGACCCATTAACCTGTGCTTTGCAGTTTAACAATTATGCTGCTTTTCCATTACCGGTACCAGCTTCGACTGGGCTCGCTTTCGCTCCGTTTTCCATTGCAGACAGAACCGCCACAAATAGTACCTGGTCGTCATAGCAACGCCTTACGTTCCTCGTTGCCCCATCAAGCTTTCGCTGGATTCTCCTTCAGCAACCAAACAAAGGACAGTCTGCACCTCCTCGTTTGACCACGGCGTATCTCTTTCGAGTTGCCATAATAATAGTAGTGAGTTTAGTAGCTATCTCTGGCCAAACTATTTAAAAATGGGGGGTTATTCTGGATAATCCATCTGGTACGTGCAATGATGACGCAGTGAATAGTGACGATTCTCTCTGACCAATCAGCAGTCGGCATTGTTTTCACGTCACATTTTAGTATCGCCTCACCTCGCTCGAGAACCTCGCCAGAGGTGATACAAAAAGTATCCGAAAGCAAGTACAGGTACAACTTTTACACAGTGGAAAACCAAACAAAGGCAAATCAAGTGTAGTGGAAAAGTGGACTACCGTGTAGTGGAAAAGCGCCATTAGAGAATATGAGTGGGAAAATACTCATTGAACCAAAACCACTGTTGGCGACATCTAAGCAGTTTAATTTTAATCATACTAAGTGGCACATGCACTTTCTAGGCTGCTTACCAAAGGGCTGTTTATATGCATGGACCACAGTCAGACCATGTGGTCTCTGAGGGGTCCTGTAGAGCTCTTGAGGACTGTTGTCGCTGTATTTATTAGCCTTCATAACTGCCATCTTAGTCCAGTCAGTGTAGTAGACCGAATGCTCGAACAAAGCAATGCCAAATGGATGAGGAATCACAGAGCCACCATGAACCACCGTTTTCCTATCGAAGAAGTCAAATAAGAGCCTTATACACTTCTGAAAAGTGGAAACAACATGGGAAAATAAGCATGTATTCTGCAACTTGTAGAAGATACCTATGCAAGCCATCGTAGGTTGTGGTTTCAATATAATCGTAACGGCTGTCCACCCAATACACTCTCTTGGCGTCAGAGGTCCAAAGTAATCCCAGCAGGCCAGCCGAGTTTGGTCCTAATGATCCCATATCCAATTGGTGCCATCCATGTAGGCCCTTTCCAGACCTGGTTCCCCATTCAAAGTATCCCAGTCAGAGAAGAAGAGGTACCTAAACTCAAGCACAATAAACTCATTGTGACACAAGACATTCTTTTAAAATCACATTAACTGTCTACAATAAAAAGAGGAAATAATCTTATATTAAATTATCCTATTATAATGACAAACCATGATTTATCAATCTAATGTTGCATTGAAAGACTTGAAAAGCAACTTGAACTTCAAAGGTATTTACTCTAATATACTGTTAACGCTCAGTTTGGACAGTATTGGGTTACGAGATAAACCCTTGGGTATAAGAACGAGATTTTGAAATAAATACCCAAAGAACTTTATTTTCAAACACGCTCCACAGCGATTCAGCTTTACGCATTAATTGTCACTTCTCAATTTAGCAGGGGGCCACCTGGCCATACGGCCCTATCGGGTTTCCATGAAGCTCATCTTTGCTTAATTACTTCTGACTAATCCTTATAGACAGTGTACAACATTCCCGTTCTCAGTATCTGATGCTGCAGCTTTATGATTTCACCAACAATGGGCGTGGATTTTTGCCGTCTAACCTCTCCTCTGGGAACTCACCCCACAGTCGGTCAAGCAGAGACCTCTTGGGTTGCCCAGGTGTTCGGCGATCAACGTGACCCGATTGCTCCCGTCTAAGTCCACCATGTCGATTCTGTCTGACGCTGCCCTCCACCACATACAGCTTATTATTCACCCAGTCCACGGCGAGGTTTTCAGGATAGTCCACGGATACGTTCAGAACCACCTGCAAATGCGACCCATCCATATCCACGGAAAACACCTATTTGGAGAAAACAACTGGTTAGGGAAGCTGTTGTTGGGGTTTTAACACTGTTGAAAAGACCAGCATGTGTTGTAGGGTTCTTAAGTTAAAGCTACACTGTGTAACTCTTTTAGTTTATTCTTAGCTAAAAACACTTAGTTCTTTCAAAAATATATGTGCTCATTAATGTATATTTACTTCGTTCAAGTAATAAAGTATTCTCGTGAGTGTATAATATGCCATTGAAAATACATAGGGGTAAGGGGTTCTAATGTCGATCGCCATGTTGCCCCTCCATTTTGAAAGTACATTAGCCAAAGAGGGACATCCCTGTTAATTCAAGCTTCGCCTTTCGCGTTTACGTTTGACTTCCGAGGTCGAACTGGAAACCATGTTAATCTTGGACTACATTGGCCACCGTAGGAGTTAAAACGTAATCGGAATTGAGAGGAACAAAAACTAATATTCACTGGAGGGTCATATACCTTTTCACCACTAGACGGGGGTGAAAATCACACAGTGTAGCTTTAAAGTAAAGACCCTAGCACACTGAGTCCGAAATTTGCGTCTGAAATTTTTGCACGTTAAAAGTAAGTACAACCTCACGTTATGTTGATCAAGCTTGCACACTGCCTCAAAACTTTCATCCGTCATAAAAAAATCGAATCGGTTTCGCGTTTTCGCATTCGTAGCAAGTGGTTTAAATGGAGTTTAAATGGAGTTTTGACAATTCAGAGCCACCGAATCACGAATACGGAAAAATGCATATGAAAATTTCGGACTCAGAGTGCAAGGTCCTTTAAACTAAAATAAAGTTGAAATAAAATGCAATATGCCTTGGCATATAACGTATACAATAAAATTGTTAAATGGACAGCTAGTTCGAAGTCATTTTAATCACCGTGCTATGTTAATGTGCTGTTTTCATTGAAGCACACACAGACACAGCAGAGGTTGCGCTGCACACCCACAGAAACATGTTATCAATGCTGCCCGTAATTTTTATTAATAAAAGTAGCATCACTAAATAATATTTCTCAGCAACGAGGGGGTTTCATCGCTGGTTTTGAAGTAATTCAACTCACAGATTCTTTGAGAGAGACGCTACACACAGACGCAGTTAATTCACACACACACACACACACACACACACAATCTCCCTCTCTCAATAATTAATGAAAATTAATGCTTTAATTCATTCATTAAAGTAAATGCAATCTTACACACTACTTTATCTCTTTATCTCTGTCTGATTCAAAATCTAATGAGCTGTAACTTACGCAAATAACCGTAATTTTTACCCTTCCAGTCAAATATTGTGCTGCAAACATCAATAACAGCTGTAAGTTGTCAATCCTGGTATATGCTGAATTAATCCACGGCTAGCTGTGTATTAAACGATTTGAATGCACCTTGGCTTTTGCGTCTGGTGATTATTTTCCTTCAATTCGTGCATTATAATTGTTTAATGCACAGCTAGCTTTAGATTATTCCTTACTAGTCTAATAGCATATAAATAATATTAAAATAACACAGGTTCAACCAACTTCACTTTAAAGATCACAATAGACAACCAACCTCTTAAGTTTGGCTGGTAAGCAGCAAGGCTAGGGTTGGGTCTCGAGAATCAAGTATCTGATTCGGAACCGTGACTAACTTTTCGTTTTTCCTGAAATCGTTCAAAAGTTAAAATTTCAATTCCTAGTTTCGATATTCACAGTCCGCCGATCGGAAGAAGAAACCGCTGAACAACACCAACGAAGAAGCTTCTACCGGAAGTGTTGGCATAAGTTGAACATGAGTAGCTTACGTCAGTGGTCCAAAGCGTGGCTTCACTTTTCTAAAAATAACGAAATCTCGGCAAAATGCAAAATTTGTGACAAAAGGAGTATTTGAGACAGAAGGAGTATTTCCTTCAGAAAGACTGTTGGTTAGCAAGGTTAGCTAAACTTTTTTGACCCTGCCTCTTGAAAGAATCAGAATTGAGAATCGTTAGGAACCGGAATCGAAACAAGGAATCGAAATCGTTCAAATTCAAACGATACCCAACCCTAAAGCAAGGCTATGCTTTATTTCCTAGTACGCTGCACCAAATCAATGTAGATCCAACCTGATTTAAGGATTAAAATCCAACCAAAACAATCAAAACTTGCCATTATATTCTCATCTTAAATAATCATGGGTAATAAGATT
Organism: Hybognathus amarus; assembly: GCA_030378365.1. Taxonomy (NCBI): domain Eukaryota; kingdom Metazoa; phylum Chordata; class Actinopteri; order Cypriniformes; family Leuciscidae; genus Hybognathus; species Hybognathus amarus. The sequence goes on along the minus strand of JAQIUQ010002407.1, from coordinate 685,247 downwards.
GTATTCTGGCTTGTATCATCTAACATCTGAGAGGTTGCCTTTCTCCGCTGCCCCAGAGGTGGTACTCTGAAACCACTGCCCTATTGATTAAAAGATGGCACCAGTTTCTCAGGCTGGATCCCTTGGCATCATAACACAAGCTAAGGCACCATTGCTCTTTGCAGGCTTCGCCCTTTGGAAACCAGAGCCAAACGTCTAAAAGACTATGATTCTTAGCTGACCCGTTTAACAGAAACTCAAGCTGTGAAGGTGGTTTGGTGGTGTGGCTCTTTCCAGACCCCCTGCGAAGAGTCTCTACCAGCATTGTGTTATGTTGGGGTACTAATCGCAGAAACCCATCTCCTTGTATGTACCCACTTTTTTTGCTCGATGGCGGATTTCCAAATCACAAAGTAGCCAAGAGTTTGAAACAAAGCTCCTTGAGCTGGCCAAAAAATGCAAAAAAAGGGACTGAACATGGGGAACACGAATACTGCACGGTCACTCCAGATCCTCTCAGGTTGCATAAAATTATGCAGAAATATGCACGCATTCTCCTGCATATCAGACACTTTCTGGAGATTAGAAAAATGTAGAGTCTAGCACCGATCTGAGCCAGTTACCGTGACTGCAGCCCTTTGGGAGCCAGACTGCTCGCCCATTATTAACGTATTAGCAGTATCTACAGGCATCAGTTGAAGAATTCCCTTTTCCACTGACGGAGAGCCAACTTCCTTCATATCCTCAACACCAAAGCACTGATAGTTATTATATATATATATATATATATATATATATATATATATATATATATATATATATATATACTACCGGTCAAAAGTTTAAGGTCGGTAAGATTTTTTGTTTTTAAAAGAAGTCTCTTCTGCTCACCAAGGCTGCAATTTTTTGATAAAAAATACACAAAAAACACAATAATATTGTGAAATATTATGATAATTTAAAATGACTTTTTTTTATGTTAATATATATTAAAATGTAATTTATTCCTCTGAAAAAAAGCTGAATTTTCAGCATCATTACTCCAGTCTTCAGTGTCACATGATCCTTCACAAATCACTCTAATATGATGATTTTATGCTCCAAAAACATGTATGATTATTATCCATGTTGAAAACAGTTTTTTTACATTTTTATTTCAGGATTCTTTGATGAATAGTATCATTTTAATTTGTCATAATATTTCACAATATTACTGTGTTTTTTGTGTATTTTTTATCAAAAAATTGCAGCCTGATGAGCAGAAGAGACTTCTTTTAAAAACATAAAAAATCTTACTGACCTTTATACTTTTGACAGGTAGTGTGTATGTATATATATATATATATATATATATATATATATATATATTACATGTTCTTTTTTTCCCTCTTATTTTTCTGTGTTGGGGTAAATTTTGCTGCAAACTTCAGTAAAACAAAATGGGGAAAAGGGGTTTTCAAGGCAGTAAAATTGCAGCATTGTATTTTATTCTCAGTTCTATGTTGAGAATTAAGGAAAGAATATTAGTTTTTAGAATATAACTTTTTGATCGTTACATCTTGGGTGTGCACTATTTTCTAATCATTAAACTGACATGAGTTCTGCTTGTACTACGATTACCTCAAGACATTGTTCAGATGTTGTATTTCAAGACGTTTGTCAGTGTTTTTTTTCCTTAAAACACTCTTGTGTGTAGGACTAATTTCTTAAGCATCACATCCCACGCCAAAACGTCATTTTAGAGCTCGTAATGGAGGCTTGAGCCATTGATAGCAGACTTATGCAATTATTACAGAGAGAGAGAGATTAAGCATGTGTAAATTACCTGAGTCTGTGCGTGTCTCAACAGTGTTCGGCAGCAGTCGTCTCTACTTATAGTAAAACTAAGTTTATCTGATTTTAAGAATCAGCGTGGATATTAGCTCGCTAGTGAGAAATGTGATGTAGCTTTTAAGTTGCTAAACTATTTAACTGATAAATTTGGCGAAGTGATATGGACATGTGATCCAGTCAAGACCTGCCTGGAACTACTTTAGCCTTTGCGTTTCCCTGAAAATAATTGCAAACCTTAGAATGTTTGTCAGCCATTTAGATTAAAGTATACATATCTATCATATCATACACACTATCGTTCAAAAGTTTGAGGTCAGCATGATTACAAAAACAAATATTTTAATCAGCAAGGATGCATTAAATTAATCAAACGTAACAGTATACACATTTATTGCTGTTCTTTTAAACTTTCTATAAAACTAAAAATATTAAGCAGCACAACTGTTTTTAATAAGATAATAATATATAATACATTAATAATATAAGATAATATAACGTTAATAATAATAAGAAATGTTTCTGGAGCAGCAGATCTGCATATTAGAATGATTTCTGAAGATCATGTGACACGAGTAATGATCCTGAAGATTCCATTTTTAAATATTATTATACTAAAATAGAAAAGCTGATTTAAATCTTTATGATAACTCAAATTATTATTATTTTTACTGTATTATTTGCTCAAATAAATGCCCCCTGTGAGCATTCAAGAGACTTCTTTCAAAAAAAACTTTTAGTAAAAAACTTTAAGACTTTTTGAGGTAGTGTGTGCATATATTCACATTACACATTCATTGACTTGTTGCTATTATGCATTTTAAAGTTGTATGAAGTTGTAACCTATTTTTAGTGAAAACATGTATAATATATAGATTTTAAATGTGTTTTAATTTCTAAGTGGGTCTCTGGGGGTTAACATAATACTGCTTGGTCCTAATTGCTTCAGGAAGAGTTTAGGGAGGCTTGGAAGATGCTGGCACACTCTGTTTGGGCCTTTAGCCAAACGTTGCTGCTGGGGTGTATGAGGTGAGATCAGAGCAGTCTGACTGGCACAATGATTGTATGTGTGAGTGTGTGTTGAGGGTCAGGGACGTCAGTACATGTCCAAGGAGGAAGAGCTGGTATAATGCAGAGCTTTGTTATCAACAACAAATGTAACATCGATATCTCTCGGCCTGACAAGGTTAGAACTTCAGTAATCTGTGAAATGCCACTTATTAAATTCAGGAAAGCTGAGGAGCCGTGGCAGGTGCCAGAGCATTAAATGAATGTAAGTGGGAAACATTAATGCCACACACACTGAGCTATGAAGAATGGTACAATGAGCAAGAAAGCAATTAGAACTGGCTGATATAAATCTCAAACATTCACAAAATATCCAATGATGCTAACACTATAAAAATATATTGTAAATATTGTGCAAAATATTTTTTTAATAGATTTTAACTTGCATTAAACAACTACTAGGCTACACTGGCTGTTGATGGAAATGTTAGATTGAAAAAAATATTTACAAAAAGTCAACCTTGTCAAAAGACAAGATTAAAAAATAAAATAAATAAAAATAAAAAATAAAAATATTGAGATTACACACCAGGTCAAACGATTAGGAATTGGTACTTTTTTTTATTTTTAATATCCTCACCAAGGCTGCATTTTATTTTGCATTTATCTGCACTAATTTAAAATAGTAAAAATGTGAAATATTATTATAATTTAAAATAACTGTTTTCTATTTTGAATAATTCTATTTGAATGTCTTTTAAAATGTAATTAATTCCTTTGATGCAAAGCTGAATTTTCCAGCATCATTATTCCAGTCTTCAGTGTCACATGATCCTTCAGAAATCATTCTAATATTTATTTTTATCAATGTTAAAAACTGCTTAATATTTCAGTAGATACAAAACATTTGTCAGGATCTTTGACAAACACAAAGTTCAAAAACAGTAATATTTTTTCAAAATATAACATACATTTTGTATCATAAATAAATAAATGTCTTTACACTTTTGATCAATTGAATACATCCTTGTTGAACACAAGAAAACTTCTTCCCGAAATGTTTAACAGTGGTATATAATGCTCAGCCCTGCTCATGTTTAGGAACTATATAAGTCTGCGAGGATTGTTGTTCTTTTGTATGAAGTCCATTTTACCTTATTTTGGATTGCTGTCTGTCCAAAAGACCCTGTTCAGCTGGTAGTGGAAATCCACACCAACAGCAACTCCTCTGTTCTGGGACTCAACCAGGGTTTGAGCGCTGTGTCCGTGGACATCCGCAATCAGCAAGTCTCTCCCATTGGAGAATATCAGAGAGGGCATCCCAGCTAAAGATGACCAAACAAAGTGGATTAATTCAGTAATATGCCTTCAAAATGAATGATACAGTTTGACAATCTTCAGAGAGCTCACATAATATAATGTACATTTGATAAGACATAACTAATGTGAGAGAGTTTAGGATTGGCTGTTTAGTGCCAACGCTTGTTATTCATTTTCCCAGGCCTGCCAAACAAATGGTGGGGAGGCAGACATTTCAGGAGCTTAATAACATGATGGCATTCAATGCAAACTGGGAAGCTTGAAGAGAGATGGGCAACAAAAAGCCTGATTAATGGACATTTAAGATAACAGTTAACACTAGGAACATTAGTCTGAAAGCCATGATGAGTGAAAGCAAATACAATGCAGACACAAGAGCATAAATGGGTAAATGGAACAATACTTGTAAAACTGTGTAAAATATGTTTAAAATATTACTTAATTTAATATGATGTAGGAAAAAAATATATTTTTGCGAAGATTTCAAAAGGACGCCAACTTTATATTGTAATCATCATGTAATTATTATTACAATCACAAGCTGTAATCATTGCCTAACATGTTCATTGTGTCTTCATCTGCTACATAACTTGTATCTTATATCTATGACACACTGTGATGACCTTTACACAGTAATTGAACTGAACTGAATTGAGCTGAATGACACTTGTCTTTCATTAGAGCTGCTTTGCAGCAGAATGCTATTTTGCATCATTGATCATTATTTTCCTGTTTATAACTGTGAAGCTGTTTGAAACTATATAGTATAAAGAGCTTTAAAATAAAGGTGACTTTACTTGGCACTTATCTCTGACTGACAACAGAACATGCATTTTTGTGAAGCAAATAAACTTGAACATAATTAAAGGGATACTTCACCTCTAGAAAGATGAATGTGTATTTAAAATGGGTCATTTATTTATTTTTCTCATTTAGAAGAAATGTGAAATTATGTTTGAATTTGGAGCTTTCTAGACTGAGAAAAGCCAGAAAATGTATATTTGGCTTATGTGGATGAAAGACAACAACTCCCAGAATGCACTTGCTTCGCTGCCCTAGGAGGCCACGCCTACCGGTAACAGAGCGCAGTAGTTAAACAACAAGTCTAGGCTACTAGTGAGTCTCCGTGATGAGTCTGCCCGAAAATGTGTTTCGAGATCGCCCAAAATGTCCGGGATTCGGCTTTTGCGTTCTACAGTCGCCGTTCATCATGTTTACTGTGGCGAGCGGGACGAGTGAGGGCCGCGGGAGCGCGAGTCATGTTTACTGTGGCGAGCGGACGAGCGGGGGCAGCGTGAGGCGTGGCGTGATTACCGATGAGCGACACCTGTGAGACGCACCGGTCTCAGTATCTCTCACGGAGGAGACGGGAATTTTCTTAGCAATGTTAAACCGCACATCAACCGATCACTTGTTTAGCGTTCATGTAAACACTACATTCAGATTCACCAATCAGAATGAATTCAGTTAGATTGAAACAAAAGCTGTGCATGTAAACAATGAATGGCGACTGCAGAAAGCAAAAGCTGAATCCTGGACATCGACGGCTGGACATGTCCGGAAAAAGAGGATGGTAACCCCACTACTCAGCTTTCTCCACAGAACAAGAGCCTGCTAGCTTAGCTTCCAAAAAAGATGGCCGACACTATGTGTTCATTCTGTGAGTGAGATCGCCCTCTATGGGCGGGTTGAGGACATGCGGGACAGACCCTACTACTGACTGTAGTCTTTAGCCTCTGGACAAAACATCCTCCAATGAAAAATACATAAATCTCTCATCTCAGGGGATATGAGGCGGAAAGCATGGTAATTCAAAAATACTACAGGTTTACTAATACAAAGCTTAATGCTAAATCCTGAAGTATCCCTTTAAAGAGTAACTAAACACTAAACCAACTTTTTTTAGTTAATGATCTGTAAGAATGGATCTTTATTAATACGGTCATTAGCCATGTTTCCATCCACTTTTCAATCGAATTATCTGAAGTTCGGTTAGAAAAACTCATGTCAATAAAGCTGGTGAAAGTGTGTTTCCATCCAACGGCTTTAAAGCGAATAAAAACCTGTACGTAATGACGTCACATGCTGTTTTGCGATCAAATTGGTATATCGAATTGATTTGAGACATTTTAAGGTGTTTCCATTCATTTTCGCACTGAATCGAACAACATTCAAGCAAACTTTTGCGAACAAAGTTTTGTTAGACAAAACGGATCGCGCCATCTACCAACAAATGATCAATATTTCACAAGTTGTAGCCTAATAATGCTTATGTGCCAGCTGATAGCGATCATATGAATGGGATAATGTATGCGAGGCGGTTGTTAGCCGGGGTTGTATTCGCTATAACAACCGCCTCGCTATATATTATCCTGCTTATTACATATAAATCAACCAAATAAATAAATAAATCAATAATTTGACACAAAATATTGACTTAAAAACGAGTTTATTGATTTAAAAACGAGTATTGCTTCTGCTAAAGAAAATAGTCTGTTCCGTCTCTGAACTGCGTCCATGGCAACGGTGTGTTATAGCAGCGCCGCAGTCTGTTAACCAGAAATAACAGACCACATTATACATTAGAACTCAACCAAGCCACGTAAAAACAAGCAAAACTAACCTAAGAAAAAAACGACGCTATAAACATTGCTATGATGATGCTGATGCACGTTAATGCACGACAGCGGAGGTGACTGTGGTGGTGTGGGAACGACAGCGCCATCAGTTCTGGGAGATCCTGGTTCTGAGACACTTCACGGAAACCCTTTGGTTGAAGCATTTTTTTACTTTGTCCACTTACATCTGTCTTTGTTGACATCCGCCATGTGTGCGCAAACAGACTGGCCGGAAATGAACTCTTCTTCTGACGTGTTGCAACCATAAAAGGGCCTAAAACTTAATCGCAATTCATTATTTATTCGGCAAATAACGTTTCCATCAGCTTTTATCGCATTAGCCGTATATCGATCAAGAGAAAATCTGATGAGACCGAACGTATTTCATTTTAGTCGATTTTCATGAAAATTCATTCAAATTTTACTGTTTCCATAAGGCATTTTTCATTCGATATCACTTAATTCGGATAAAAATGTGTCGATGGAAACATGGCTATTGATTCGAGTAACTTTTTTGACATTTGTCTGTAAAGTGTTTTATTTCTACATTATATGGTGTAAAAACGTCTTAGTGCTGCCCTCTTCAGGTTGAACGGTGGCTACTGCAGTTGAATTTTCCTATTGGATAACGCACTTCGTACGTACCCAGGTTTCAGCTCACCACGCTCCTGGCACGAGCTGCAGTATAAAAACCAGCTTGTTTCGTCAAAACCACTTTATCGAGTCAGGAGTTGGAATTGTGAGTATTGAAAACGATCAGGATAGAGTGTTTTAGCATCTATTTCGTCCCCTCTATTCCTCTGGGTCTGCCCACTTTTCAGCATTTTTCAAATATTGCCAGTGGGTGGAGTCAGGCTCTGACCAGGGGTTTAGTTACCCTTTAAACATAATTTCAATGAATCAATTACAGTTCTTCACTCAGACAGCTTCTACACACAGGGATTGAGTATAGACAGCATGTAAGAGGCCTGAATGAACCTACATGAGGGATTTGCTCGGCAGTATCTGTGCTGCTCCAAAAGGTAACCCTCTCTAACAGCTGCAGCGATGGCTTCCAATCCGATCCTCACACAGCTGGTCACACATACCCCACAGACTACAGTCATCATAATCTGCATGTGACAAAAGTACAGAGATACAGTTGAGTTCATGTCAAAGTGTTCGAAGAACCATTTTCATTACCAATCAAATGTTTTACCGATGCATGAGCGGCTGTCGTTTCTGCTGACCACATATCCTGGAGGACAGGCACAGGTTCCTCCGTCAGGAGAGGCGTGACAATGATATTCACAGCTCAGGGATGCACAGCGCCATATACCTGACACAAAAAAGATACATGTCACTCGAAAATGTTAGGTAAACTTGAAAGACAGCACAAAAAAAGAAAAAATCTTCCATAATGTGACTTTATATCCGAGTGAAAGGGCAGAAAAAATGTGGGCGGAACTTGATTTTGTCCACTGGGAATTGATTGGTTGGGTGTGGTTTGCTATTGGTGGATCTCATGTGAGTGACAGGTTGTCCCGCCCTCACGCCAGTAAACACATCATCAGAGAAGAGATATCATAGAGATATCAAGAGGGAGGTTTATTTTGATTAAAGATTAATTAAAAAAAAGATAAATGTGTTGTTATTGTTGTACTGTAACATTTTTAAGATGTTAATAAATAATAATAAAGTTAAAGGAGTAGTTCACTTTTGAAAAACTTTTGCTGATAATTTACTCACTCCATGTCATCCAAGATGTCCATGTCATTCTTTCTTCAGTTCGAAAAGAAATTAAGGTTTCTGATGGAAAATATTACAGGATTTTCTCCATATAATGGACTTCAATGGGGTCCAAACGGTTCAAGGTCCAAAAGACAGTTTCAGTGCAAACTGCAAACTGTTCAAAGAGCTTTAAACGATTTTAGATGATGAATAAGGGTCTTATCAAGTGAAACGATCATTTATTTAAAAAATTAATAACAAAGTTTAAGTTTTATAAGCTCAAATGCTTGCCTTGCTCTGTTCTGTGATGCGGTGTTCTGTGACTCTCCTGTTCGAACTCGTTCATCAAAATGAACAAATCTTTTTTCGTGTCATTCGGTTCATTCAACGAACAAAATGAATGAGTTGACTCGGAAAAGATTTGATCATTTTGGACTGTCTTTTGGACCTTGAACCGTTTGGTCCCCATTGAAGTCCATTATATGGAGAAAATCCTGGAATGTTTTCGTCAAAAACCTTAATTTCTTTTCCACTGAAGAAAGAATGACATGGACATCTTGGATGACATGGGGGTGAGTAAATTATCAGCAAAAGTTTTTTTAAAAGTGAACTACTGCTTTAATATAGTAGATAAAACAAAGGTTATTGGAGTATGTTTTATACAAAAATACCATTTCAGTCTTTTTACTTCAATATTTCACAGTTAATTCAATATGTTACTTGCTCTTACTTTTTTACTATTTTGATAATTATTTGTGTTGTTTCTACACTAAATTAAATACAAATAAATATAATACAAATATTACCTGTAGATCTTAAATAACTGAAAATAAGAACTGAAACTGAAGTACTAAAATGACTAAAACTGAACTTAAATCTACAGCTTTATACAGGTAGAAATATAAAAAAACACAGAAACTAATAAAAATTAAAAAAGCACATAAAAAAATAAAAACTGAAAATATAAAAATAAAAGCTGATTAAAAATATGAATACATACTATAATAGGCTAGTATATAGATAACACTAAAATAACACTGTGAAGCTAGTGTCAGCTAGTGTTTTAGAGGTTTTTAGGTGGTGACTGACTGCAGTTGCGTCCAGCGGTGTGGTTGGTTTCATCTTCTCCGTCATGGACAGTGTACCGTCCCGTCACAGAGGTGGTCAAGAGGGATGCAGACACTAGAAGTAGGATCACGGCCATTCCCCTGGATAGCATTCACGCTGTACATTGTCTAAACACATCACATAAAACACAATTTCAGCCCATTTTCATGTTAAGAAAAAATGATTTTTGCAATCATTAGCAACATTTCAAAAGTGTACCGCAGCCTTTCTCATCCGCATTGTCCTCGCAGTCGTCCTCTCCATCACACAGCCAGACCTGATGGATGCAGCGGCCGCTGGGACAGGTGTAGTATGTTCCTCTGCAGGTTGGGTAGGCTGGAGATAGCATATAAACAGGCTTTTCTGAGCTACTACTTTATGTTACCTTTTTACATTCTTTATGATTAGATCTAGGGAAAAAGTGCAAAATGAAATCTCCGTACAGCAGTTCTGCTCATCACTTCTATCTCCACAATCATCATCATGGTCACAGACGTATCCGCGCGAGGAATGCACTCTCCGTGTGATTGCACTGAAACTGACCGCTGCTGCACCGCCGGGCTGAACACAACCAAGACACGTCCATGAAACAATTTGACACAAAAATTAATTTAATACAGTGGAAAATAGCTACATGAAAGTACATTGTTTAATCACCCTCATGTCGTTTTCACTCAATATGTGCACTACAGTATATTATGATTCATATGAAGCCATACAATAGATCTGTCTGCGGTCAGATACTCAATTTAAGCCTGTCAAATATCATTTGTCCCTGTTTTCAGTTCACAAATGCCACATTTGAACCAATTGTATCAGGTTTGATCACGTGATGGCAAATGTAATTGGTTTTCGAATGTTGTGATGAGAATCACAACAACAAAAAAAATAAGAATGTGAATTGGACAATCAGTGAACAATAACTTTAAAAAAACGATCAAATGGCCTCATAAAAATTTTACATTTGCGCAAAAGTCACTGTTCATATTTTTATGCCTAACATCGTATTTTGTGTTTCGCAGAATCGGGGTTATTAACTAAAACTAATACAAAAAAAAAAAAAAAAGTCAAGTGAAATAAAGCTGAAAAAATGTCAATATTATTATAAAAAATATAAATATTATTTGAAATAAGTTTAAATTGACGCACTAAAATTACTAAAATTACTGAATAACTAAAACTTTAATATCAAAACTGAAATAAAATAAATGAAACATAACAATAATATAAAAATACTAATAAAAAAGTATTTAAGAAAATAACAAAAATGTAGACTGAATTTGAAAATATAAAAATAAGTGTTGATTTCAAAATATTAATAAAAACCATAAAACTAAAATAACCGTGCATATAACATGAGAAAAATGTAAATATTACATATATTAAATATATTAGATATATTACAAAGATGAATTGCATCCAAAATAAAAGTTTGTTTACATAATATATTTGTGTATGCTGTGTGTAATTATTAAAATAATTATTTTGTATATATAAATACACACACATTTATGTATATATTTAAGAAAATGTGTTATTCATATATAAAATATTGATATTTATATATAATATAGATTATGTATATATATATATATATATATATATATATATATATATACAGTATTTACTTGAAATAATTCTTAAATATATACATGCATGCATATGTATTTATATATACAAAATAATTCTACACAGCACACACACATATATTATGTAAACACAAACTTTTATTTTGGATGCGAATTAATCGCAATTAATCTTTGCACAGCCCTCATATTTACATATAGATAGATAGATTTTTCTCATTTAAATATATTTCTCACATAACCAAATATTATAGCTGCAAAATCGTGCAGTGGTAACGTAGAGAAAGGTAAACTTAGGCTTAACGTAAACATTTTCCAGGCCATCCAGTAGATGACTGTGTCTATAAACGTGTCCTGCCAGGAAAAGATACTCACTGCAATTGGCCTCGTCCTGATCCGTCTCGGCAGTTGAGCACCTGGTCACAGCGCTGGCTCCGGTTATAGCACGCGCCGTTAGCACACCTCAGCTCCGAGCACTCTGGGTAGACTGAGAAATAGAGACTCAGTCATTCAATTAAATATAATCACTGTGTAATACAATCCAGCATCCACTGAGGTACAGCATACAGTGAGTAGTCTTAATGTACAGTACCGAGCAAACAATCAGCATAAAGCTAATGTGGAATCAAACATAAACCGTTATGTGTGTAGTAAGTCTGTTACAGTAAAGCAGTTTGTGATAAGAGCTCAATGATGGCAAACTGAACTGACACTTGCACTAATCCACAGAGGAATCTGCAATCAACTCTGACAAACAAGAAGCATATTGTGGCCATTTCTGTCCATCAGCGAGACTCTAATCTTACAAATTGATTAAAATGCCAAAGGAGCCTTTGAGAGAAGAGAAGAAGAACACACATACCTTGAGTGAGTGTGTTTCCTCCCTCAAACAATGTCAAATATTCACACTATACAATTATAGAAATATCATGAATTTTGAATGCTTTATGCACTTATTTGATTTTTAAGTGTAATTTGAGTAGTTGTTTTGAGCATAATGAAAGCAAATTCATTAAATGCAATGCAACTTTGCATATTGAGTGGTATATATTGGTATTAAGCAGCATATAAATTATTAAATAAGAATTGATCGTTACATTTCGTCAAAAGCTAGGTTTTTACTGTATTTTACTACTTGTTGAATGAACTGCTGCAATGGTGTTTGGTTCAAAATGTCTGACAAAGAAGGTTTTGGGATAGCAAGGATGCATTCAATTCATCAAAACTGACAGTAAACTTTTTTTTACATTGTTACAAAATGTTTCCATTTCAAAAAAATGCTGTTATTTAGAACTTTCTATTTCATTAAAGCAACACTAAGTAAGATTTTTTACCAAAAAATAATGTTTTCAAAATCGATTTAGTGGTTCATCAAGTCGTGATATGGTGAAATGCACTAATGCCTCTGCTTTGCGGTCCTTTATCTGATATATCCACGCTATGTAAGATTGTCAGATCGGGTCACGTTTCTGTAGTCCGATTCGAGACATAAGAAAACTACAAATTTGACTTGCTCTTATGGCAAGCGTTGGTAGGCTAAATTATTTTACGACAGCAATAATGGACAATTCCGCTTCCATACCTGTAGGGCGACCGCAGAGGAAAAGTTGGTGTTGCGTTAAAGAATCATTAAAGAAATACATCACGGTTTCCACAAAAAAAGCAGTAGTTGTTTTCAACATTGTTAATAAGAATGTTTATTAAGCAGCAAATTTTTAATTTGATTTCTGAGGATCATGTGAAACTGAAGACTGGAGTACACTGAAAAAATTATTTTTGCTGCTTGTTTAAATTGCTTAATTAAGGGATACTCCACTTTTTTTGGAAATAGGCTCCTTCTACCACTCCCCGAGAGTTAAACAGAGTTGAGTATTACTGTTTTTCGAATGTATTCAGCCAGATTTTTTATATTTAGAAGAATATCAGTAACCAGACAGTTTCTGGTCTCATTGACTACCATAGTATATTTTTTCCTACTATGGAAGTCAATTAGACCAGAAACTGTCTGGTTACTTACTGATATTCTTCTAAATATCAGAAAATCGGCTGAATGGATCTGAAAATGATAAGACCCAACTGTTTGAGGGAGAGGTAAAATGAGCCTATTTCCAAAAAAAGTGGAGTATTCGTTTAAGCAACACAATTGCTATACATTTTTTCCAAACTTAATATAATTGTGTTAAATATACGTAAAATTTAAGTTTACTTAATCTGTTTGTGTTGGATAACATGAATGATTTGTGTTGCATTAACTGAAACTGGGCGGTGTTTGTTAGTTCCCAGCATGCTTTGCATATGTAGAAATATAAATATAAATGTTTACATGAAGTGTTATTTTATGAATTTTAGAGAAAATGAGAAAAGGGGAAGACTTGATAGTGCGTAGTTGTGTTTAATGCTAATTAATTAGTAAATAAGTTGAATCACCCTAATAAATAAAAACGCAAGTACAGAACTGCATAATGCTGAAATAAAGCAAGCTAATCATGTGGAAATCCTTTCCATGATTTTTTTATGTTCATTTAAAGAGTTATTTTTTGAGTGTAATGATGCTGAAAATTACCGGAATAAATTACATTTTAAAATGTATTCACATGTTTAATAATAAAAAAAATTAAAATTAAAAAACATATATAATGTGCATAACTTTGCCCGTGTATATAATAATAATTTATAATAATAATAATAATAATAATAATAAAAAAGCTCGCAACATATGAAAAAAATAAAATAAATAAAAAATAAATAAAAATAAATAAAATGTATTCACATTGAAAATAGTCAATTGTAATGATATTTCACAATATTACTGTTTTTGTTGTATTTTGATCAAATAAATGCAGACTTTTGAATGGTACAACATGACTGTAATACATATTTAACTATCCTGCCCACACACACACTTACAGCAGTTTCTCTCGTCTGCTCCATCTAGGCAGTTCGGGTACTCGGTCACACCTGTATCCTCCTGGGATGCAGGCCCCGTTCGTACAGGTGAACTGTGAACCGGAGCACGTCCTGCCAGCTGCCAGCAAAGATCAAAGACACATGATTATAATATGAGTGCGCTGGGTGGTCCTCATCTTCACTAAAGTGGGATACTCTCCCGACGAACACATGCACGGTTTGCCTGTGTTTCTCATACTGTTGTGCACATCTGAGATATCGTGTTTCTACGACATGACGGAAATTACATCCCGGTACATTACTGGGAGTCAATGGAGCTCTCAGCTCTGACGGACAGTCGTAATTGAAATGGAAGCAGAAAGTGAGGGAGAGAGATAAGGAGTACTCACGGCATTGCTGCTTTCATCGGAGCCATCCTCGAATCCTCCTCAGTCATCGCAAACCCAGTGCTGAGGAATGCACTCGCCGTCACTCAGGCACTGGAACTGAGCGCCTCGCAGGTGGGCTGGGCTGAAGAGCGTAATGAGACGGCATTGTTAACCAAGCTAGAAGAGATTTGAGCTGGCCTGCGCTAGAAATTCCTTGACAGATTTCATCAATAGAGGAATGTAAGAAATGACATGGACAGAGAAATAAGCATTCCAAAATAATTGACTTTTCTGATCATATTAATTGAATGCTTTCCTTATTTATTGGAACAACAGAGTAGTTCGGAATAGCATAGTATCTCTAGTATATAGTACACTTTGCAAACTATCAGATCAGGGGTCTCATTTATAAAACTGTGCGTATCCTTACTAAAAGTGTTTGTGCGCCCGAAAGCCAAAAATGGCGTACGCCAAAAAATATTTAGATTTATAAAACCTGAACCTGCGCAAAATTCCCTTTATAAATCCCAGTCAGCCGAAGATTGTGCGTGCATGTGTCTCCTCCCGAAATAACCATATATGGAGCTTACCACGCCTAGTTTAAATATGCATATCCTCATCTACATTTCATTTGCATGTGATTATTCATCCACGTCATACCATGTTAACGTACAAGGCGTTAGGAAATATGAAATACAGATGTGCCGTGACACAATTATTATTATTTTTATTTTTTAGTAGCCTAATATCATTGCCTTGTTTTTGAATGAATAAATCAAATAGTGTCAAATGCATTTCAGAGAAAGATTTTCTCAATCTTTTCCACTGGCCAAATAGTAATTTTTTTTTTTATGGAAACAGATAGACATGGTTGTGGATTATTTGCATGGAACTATTTTCTCAGACAATCTGCTATTATCATGATTAGCAATTATCTCTAGATAAAACATTAAAACACTGCATGAAAGTGTTCAAAAGCATTGCATCCACAACAAATATATATTTCTATTTATTGAATATATTTTTTTGTAACTTCTCAGTAATGATATCATGTAGTTTAAGTGTTTAACTTCATTAACTAGAATGGCATATTTAATCTAAATGTTTATCAGAAGTAAAACATAGTTTAAATCATTATTTCAATTATTTAAACTGTTATTGAGAATGTGCACTGTATTTATTAGCCTACTCATGAAGATTTACAGTTCATCTGCTGTTATTATGGGCGTCAGTTTCACTAAACGGCCCAACGCGCGTGTTGGCGCGGACACTTAGGAAGGGATGGATATTGGCTTCAAGTGATTGGCTTGGTGAGTGAAATTTTATTTGTAGGCTATTTTCTTTTTGTAGCCTATAGATAGGCTATAATTTTCTTTCGATTTTCAGTCTAAAAGTGACCAAAAAGACCATTTAACTACAGCTCACCATCGGTGTCTCCAATTCCCTTTGTCTTCCAAATGTGCGTACGCACAGCTCAAAGTTTGCTTAATGGTGCGCACATTCTCCCGTCAAGTGTTTTTTATAGATCACAAACTTTGCATGGAAACTGGCATACGCACGGTTTATAAATGAGACCCCTGATCTGTATGGAAGCTTGTTTGCGTCACTGAATAAAAAATAATACAAAAATTGATTGTGACTATTTCACAATTGCAAGATATGAAGTCAGAATTGTGAAAATTAAGTCGCAATTGCGAGATATAAAGTCACAATTCTGAGAAATAAAGTTGCAATTGCGAGATATGAAGTCACAATTCTAAGAAATAAAGTTGCAATTGCGAGATATAAAGTCACAATTCTGAGAAATAAAGTTGCAATTGCGAGATATAAAGTCACAATTCTGAGAAATAAAGTTGCAATTGCAGATATAAAGTCACAATTCTGAGAAATAAAGTTGCAATTGCGATATTAAGTCGCAATTGCGATATATAAAGTCGCAATTGTGAGAAAAAAAGACAGAATTGACACCTTTTATCTCAAAATTCAGACTTTTTTTTCTCACAATTGCGAGTTTACATCTGCAATTCTGACTTTATAACACATAATTGCGAGTTTATATTAAATTCTGACATCTTTTCTCAGAATTGTGAGATATAAACTAGCAATTGCGAGTTATCAGGCCAATTCTAAGGAGGACTTTTCCCCCTCAGAATAGTTTATATCTCACAATTCTGACTTTACAACACACAATTTCAACTTTATATCATGTATTTCTGACTTTATAATACACAATTGTGACTTTATATCGTGCAATTTTGACTTTACAACACGCAATTCTGACTAACGCGATTGTGACCATCAATTCTGACTTTTTATCTCGCAATTCTGACATCTTTTGTTAGATATAAACTCGGCAATTGGCAAGTTATAAGGCCAATTCTAAGGAAAAAAAGACTAACTTTTCCCCCTCCGAAATAGTTTATATCTCACAATTCTGACTTTACAACACACAATATCAACTTTATATCACGTATTTCTGACTTTATATCACACAATTGCAACTTTATATCTCGCAATTTCTGACTTTACAACACGCAATTCTGACTTCATAACACGTGATTGTGACTATCAACCAATTCTGACTTTATAACTCGCAATTCTGACTTTATATCACGCAATTCTGAGAGATAAAGTCAGAATTGCGAGATGTAAACTCACAATTGTGAGATAAAAAGTCAGAATTGTGAGATAAAAAGTCACAATTACCTTTTTTATTTTTCATTCAGTGGCAGAAACAAGCTTCAATAGATCCTGGGCTGACTATACAACAATATAATTCAATGCTTAACCTACCATCGTACGATGCATCACGGAGAAACTCAGTCGTTACACAATTGTTCCATACACTGAAAAAAATAGGGGCCTACTGCTTGCACCCGGTAGAATTGACTTTGTACACAGACACCATTCGATGTTTTGCACCGGTGCAAAGCGGACTTTTCCCTCCACAGACGCAAGCCGGCAAACTAGGGAATGAACTTTGCACTCCATGGGAGCAAACAATCCCTGGTGCTATTATGTAGTTCCAGAAAATAATTGCACCACTGACCAGAAAAAAACTAGCCTAGCGTATAATACCTAGCCTATAAGACCTAGCCCTTTTATACATTAAAAAAATTCAGTCAACAAAAACTATTCTAAATACCCATTTTAAATACCCAAGGGAACACATGGCTAATGCTAATGTCTATTCTGGGTTTATGGATTACAAACTAAACAGCTTGTGACAAAGTCCTAAGTTACCCCTGATGTGTTTGTTTGGTTTATATTATTTTTATAAATGTTTGTTTCTCATTATTTGGTAACTTTGTTCTAGTCTGAGGTGCACATTAGACTTTGATAAAAAACACCAAGAGATTTATTTCTTTATTTTCTTTATTTGGTATTTACATAAATCATTAGTTTTATCCTCATTTGCAAAACTAACCTGGGTTCACATCTGCAGCATAATTTCCGGGGTGGGTGTTTTAGAGAGGACGCACGGCCTTCCTGTCCCTCATCTCATGCCATCCCAAAGAATTCTGGGTAGTGTAGGCATAGACCATTTTTCAATGGGAGCAGGGGGGTTTTGTTTCATGTCTTTGTTGTGTTTCTCTTCATTTGTATGTTGGAATGTATTTGTTTATTATTCGTATCATTTCCCTTGTGTAATTAAGGTTGAATGTATTTTGAATATCATTCTCAGTTTCAGTGTAGTTTGCTGTTGTTTATGTGTGTGAACATAATTTAAATTCCCTATTACAATAAAATGGTTAACCCCTTTCATGTAATGCATGCTTTGTCTGTGAAAGGAGTTCTGGTGAGGGACCTCTGTGAGGAGGTCACCTTGAGTGTTTTTTCTTTATGGTATTTTTTATTTTAATAGTCTTGTTCACTTTGGAAGTAGGGATGGGACGTGACTTGAAAATTTGATATCACGATTATAGTGTCCAAAATTATTGTCATTATCAATATTATCACGGTTTTGTTAAAATTAGATGAAAGTGTTCAAAAAGAACTGATACTCACACTGAAAACATTTCAGCAAGTTTTATAATTGAAAATCAACAAACAACAAATAAAACAAGCAGCTCTCATGCATTTTTTTTAAAGCAAGATTTCTTATTCTGATGGCGCTTCATTACTTTATAATGCCCGTCGTCAATAGCAACACATTGTTACACAGCGCACACCCATATCACAACGGACGTGTGGCGCTCTCGTTTCAATTCAAATACACCTTGCCGTCTCTTGCGTCATTTCTGGTTTTCCATTGTAATTTGAAAATAAAATCAGAGTTGATTTATTTTTTAAGAGTTTGATAATATTGGTGTGATATATCTAGTTTGGACCGATTGTTTTACAAAACGTATTTATAAACAGGTAAGATTTAAAACATTAGCTAATCTCATTATCAAATATGGTAAAAATTAAATCGGTGTAATACGTGATGTATCTATACATTACTATACCCTAAAATGTCACTTTTAATAAGTCTTATTTGAAATTGTTCGTTCGTCTTTGGCTCAAAGCCACTTGCTGCAAACTTTTCTTCGAGGAAGCTTCACGTCTATTTCAAGTGAGTGACATAAAAATGTTTAAACTCAAAACAATGTTTTGTGCCCAAGTGTTTCCCAGAAGTAGTTTTGGTTTGAGGTCGAAGTTAACTTGCCTTGCGTTCGCTATACAACAGTGGGCGATGGTCAGACGCAACTCGGCAGATTGAAGTGTTGCTTTTGCACAGTGACTTTGTTCGGCAGACAGGGTGACTATCCTTGATCAAGTTTCCCTCAGGACTTTTTAAGAGCCAAAATATGACCACACCTCAGATTTGGTCCTCTTAAAAGGCTGAAAAGTCTCCCGAGCACGGTCACTGCCTTCCGCCATTCCTTCTCGAATAGTAATTAATAAAATAAAAAAAAACATTGCGTGCAGCGCGCGCCTGCGTCAGACTGGCCGACGGGATTTACAGTGAGTTATTAAAAATCGCGATAATCAAACACGGTTTTAATGGTAATTCAATTTTAAACGATAATACTAACCGTCAGTATATTTTCTAGATGAAACCGGTTATCGTCCCATCCCTATTTGGAAGTCAATAAAGATTTCACTGACTTCAAGCAGTGTCTCCTGGTCATGTATTCTAGGGATGTCAACGATTAATCGATTCTGGATTAATCGTCGATAATTCATTAATCGATCAAACGCATCGAACATCGATTAACCAGGTCTATGCGCGTGCCTGCTGCTCAACAGCGAAACATGTGAGCGAGCGTGCCGACGGCCGGAGTTATGTTTGGACTTCATCATGACTACGATTTGCGTGTGTATTCGCAGCCTTTTCTTTATGCAAATGTAAGTTGTAATAGTTTATTATGTGTACGTCTATATCTGATTTATCTCATTTTGGATGCATTTTGTTAAGAATTGAAGGTGCAGCTCAAACGATAATGCACGGCTAATGACGACTATTGGGAGTGTCGTATTACATAACATTATAAAGAGAACAATATTGTAATAAAATGTGGTGAATAATTTGGGTTTAGTTGACTTGTTGCGTTGTTCCAGAGAAGAGCGCGTGCACAACGTTCAGTCATTCTGAATGGCACGTAACTTGGTTCAAGTTCACTTGTGCATTCACGTCATTTTGAAGATATTATTTGTAATATTATGTTCATTTTGTATCCGACTAATCTCATATCGGTTGTGTTTCTTTGATTTAAATAACGGAAGTGCTCAGCGTTGATTCATTCAGCCCGCGCTGCTCAAGCAGCAATGCACTATTACTAATAATAACGATGATTAATTTGTGACTGTCATATTAGATAACATCAGAACACTATTTTTATTAAATCGATTATTAAATTATTGTTTTCAGTTGCTGTTTCGTGCAGTCTACAACACATTCTGACATCTGAGGCGGCATTGGTGACACATTGTATGAGTCGTTATTTTTGATTATTAAATAATTAAGTTAATTATTTATTTATAATATTGTAACATATTGCAATCCTACTAGAACAAGGGGGATTTATAAGAGCTGCTGCTAATGTTTCAAGTTTTTCAGTACAAGTAGTTTACCAGATAGATATATGTAGACTTAATGTATTAAGGCTAAGCCTATGGATTTTTATTAACATGTATTTTATTTTGTTTAATGTTTGCAACAGGTGAGCCAGTGCACGAATATTTTTTATGTATTTAAATTTTCTGTGGATAATTTATTTTGTTAAATTACATAAATGCCATTCTGTACCATATCTCAACTGTTACAATAAAACACCAATGTAACATGCATTTTTATTCAGTATATAAGCAATGTTTTGCTTTTTATGTTGAAGACACTATTGATATAGTGAGAAATGTACATTCTAGGGAAATATCCGCTTATCAGTTAATCGTTAATCAATCGATAAGGTCAATCAATTAATGATTAATGAATTAATCGATAATTTGCATCGCTAATTCACACAGCTCTATTTCACACTTGTCACTCTTTATCAGCGTTCAGTGTGACCTTGTGACTGTCTGGGAAGGGTTACTTACGGCAGCCGATTTCATCTGAGCTATCCAGCAGTCGGTTGTCCCATCGCATCTCTGGCTCACTGGATACAACGGCCTGTCCCACAGTGGAAAGACCCGACCTCACAACCTGAACCTACACAGGAGATGACAAGATATTGTGACCATCTGTTCTAAATGAATAAATATACACATAAATATTAACAAATTATATTAAATATAAACACATATATGGATTAAAAGTTGCTAATATAAATATATAAAAACAAAAATCCTGAAGGGGACTGCTAGCCTGATAGGCATAATTTCCCACATTAATTATATGTAACATTCTTACCTGAGCTTTGCCCTATCATTGTGTCAAGTCTAAATGACATATGCCTGAACCTTTTGCATCCATTAGCTTTTAAAAAGGGGAGAAAAACCCACATTCATCAATCAGGCCTATGGGCTTACTCAATGCAGACCAACAGATAGAAACCACATAGACTTCTCCCACAGATCATAAAACTTGACCATGATGGGTCTGTGAAGTTTAGATAATGTAATGTAATAAGAAATAACGTAAACATTGCAGGAGTTACAAACACAAGATAAGGTTCAAATAATCTTCCCCCTACATGGACAATGCCCTTCTGTACATAAACCGATCCAAAGATGGAATGATACATGTACGATGCATGATCAATGTTGAGGATCCATGAGAACGCCTCTGAACATTCCTTGAATAATTCATTTAGATGCCTCCTTGTCGACTATCTAGAAATCATAAAGATATCATAGATATCATATTTTGTGATATGTGATAAGTGACTGTGTTCTCTATATATTTCGTTCTCTGAATTTACATTTCTGAAATGTGCTTTATTTTAAAATCTGCTATATTATTTTGTACGTTTTAATAAAATCTGGTTTAAATATTTATGTTAAATCAGACACTTATTATTATTATTATTTCCCAAGTTTATTTACCAAGATTAAACATTTAAATTTCAGTCTAAAATAAAATTACATTCCCTGGCATTCAAAGAATGTCCAAAGATGCCATTAATAATTGAGTTTGAGAAATGAAAATGTTTCTTCTTTAGCCAAAAGTTACACAATACTGCAAAAAAACAACAAAAAAAAAAACAATACTGTAACAAAAAAAAATATATATATATATATTTAAATATATATATAAAATAAAAAAATGAAATATATATATATTTTTATAGTATGTGTTTATATATATATATATATATATATATATATATATATATATATATATATATACACTATATATATACTCGCAATACTTGCAAAAAAATATATATAATTCATATCATATATATATATATATATATATATATATATATATATATATATATATATATATATATACATCCTTATATTACATTTAAGCTAAATTGTATAAGATATTAGAACTCATAATTTGTATTACCCTATTTGGAAACGGTTGCCTTTGGTTTTGTCTAATATAGACAATAATTTAATTAAAATATCTCAAAACATAATCTTAATTCAAAATACATTCTTCTCTGTAAACAAATATCACAATTTCGTTTCTTGCGTATATCTTGTTTAAAGGATGTTTAGGCCTGTGAAATCAATGCATCACCCATAACCCCTCAGTGATTACTTCTGCAAAGCAGTGAGTGCACTTCACAACTCAAGTGTGCATGGGGTTGTGTCACGCCATTGATGAAGCATTTAGACAACCCAATTGACAGCTAGCGGAGCCAAGCGTGCCAGTCGACGAGCAGGCACTAACTCTCCTTCATCTCAACCCTTCCTTTTGATCTCTCCCTGTGAGTGACATCTGAGGAGATAAGGTACCACCCCTCTACCTTCCCCGACAGGCTCCAGGACATATCGACACCATCAGCATAGTTCAGCCGAGGAGCTCTCCGTCCAGGGCCGTCGCTCGGACCCGGAATGTGGGATTCTGATTGTCTCTCGCTGACACTGATGAATGGTGCATGCTGTTCCTTGTCAGAAATGTAATTAGGATAAATATCGGTACCGGGTGGTACCGTAGCCCTTACACCCAAATTCCAAAAGCAAAGGGAGATGCAAGGTGGAATGACGTTGTGAAGGGTTGGAGAGTGGGTGAGTGAGTATGTCTTATCAACAGTTACCTAAACACACACATACACACACAGTCTGTGGGTCAAACGTATGTGATAATCCCAAAAAGAAGCCACGGGAGTCAAATTTAGAAGTTCCTAGAACTTACAAATAAATGCCCCGTAATTATTTGATCGTTCCAATTCAATGTTTTTGTCAAGCAAAACATTAAAAGTGTCAAAAAATCCAACATATCTTATTTTCATGCCCTCTGAGGGCACATCTAGTCATTCTTAGGAACTTTAATAAACTTCCTAGTCTAATTCTTATCCTGGACTGTTTGTGCTACATCGGAATGAACCCTGAAACTAACTTTTTAAGATAAGGTGCTAAACCAACCCGATCTCATAGGAAAGTGTAAGAATCTGTGATATCATACAAACCTGTATCATAGGAAAATGTAAAAAAGGTGATTTTTAGAAAAAGTAAGCATGAAGGTCCGGTCCTAAACATATCTATAGATCGTGCAAAAACAATATTCACTGAAATATAAAATAGTTATAAATTTCCAAAGAATTGTGTTGTTAATACTATCTTATCTAAGTAAGCAAACTTACAATTTTCACCTGGCTGACCTAAATTCACACTGAAATGTAGATACAAAAATAGGGCTGTCAAACGATTAATCACGATTAATCGCATCCAAAATAAAAGTTTGTGTTTTACATAAATATGTGTGGTGCACTGTGTATAATTATTTTGTATATATATATATATAAATACACACACATGCATGTATATTTAAGAAAAAAATATTATTTATATATAAAATATTTCTATTTATACATAATATAAATTATATATAAATCTATATATAGTATATAGACTGAAAATATTTCTTAAAATATATACAAGCATGTGTGTGTATTTATATATATAAAATAATTATACACAGTGCAACAACATATATTATGTAAACACAAACTTTTATTTTGGAATGTCGATTAATCGCGATTAATCGTTTGACAGCCCTATACAAAAATATCACAGATACTAGATTTGAGGGCTCTTTTGATTTGGGACACTAAGAAACCACATAGCAACACCTTAGCAACCACCCAGAACATTCCACAGAACCAGTTCAAAGCAACATTTTAGCACCCGCCCAGAACATTCTGCATAGCAAAACCCTGGTAACCATTAATTAATAAACCAATAATTTACAAACTGCAAAGCAACACTTTACCAACTACCCAGAACATCCTAAAACTTACAGAACAACACCAAAAACAGCTGCCTAAAACATTCTATCAACCACATGGCAGCGCCCAAGCAACCACCAAAAACATACCAACTGCATAGCAACACCCTAGCAACCACCCAGAACATTCTAATAATTGCATAGCAACATTTCAGCAACCCACCCTTAACATTATTGTATATAGCAAAAACACACTACCAGTTGTATAGCAAAACCCTTGTAGACATTCATGACACCCTAGTATTGTAGCAGCAAGTTTTGTGTATATATTTGAAATAACCATCAAATGATCACAATGTTTTACACACACTTTAAATAATTATATTATACTTATTTATTATATTCCTCACACTCACAGGTCAGAGCACACACCTCATCACAGGTGTACTTCTCAATAAAATGATATTAAAAGCAATTACCATAATAAAAAAATATTTTTTCTTTTTGATTATTAATACCCAAGGTATGGAAGTTTGTTTTCACCAAGGAATAAAGATAATTGTGAATTTTTATCACACAATTCTGACTTTCTCACAATTTCTAAGAGAAAAGGTCATAATTGTGAGTTTATATCATGCAATTCTATATATATTCTGACTAGAAAATCTATTTGCTGGATCTCAACAAGAGCCTAACGCTGATCCACACCTGCTCTTTCATCACACTGTACTGACTCACAGTCCTACTGTAGACAATGATAGCCTAATGAGTAAAGAAAGCATTTTGAACGGTGAAAATTACTCCAACCTCAATAAATTATCATGAACAAAAAGTTTTTTTCATTTTCATTTTTCATGAATCCTGGCTGTTTGGATCGGTTGAACAAGAATCTTATCTGACCTGATGCCTTTTAGGAAACTCATGTGCAGTCAAACAACTCGAGCACATACTCAGCCTGCCAATAGGAAACTGAGAACTGGGCTAAACTACATCATGAGGTCATCGTCGACATTTAGCCGGCCAGTAACCTTGCTAAAAATCTGAAGTAATATGTTTAGACATCCGACTGACAAAAAATTTGCCTTATAGTGCAACAAAGTAATCTCTAAATGGATGGAGGAACAACTCCCTCTTGTTGTGAGACGTGGCAGGTTGGAGGTGTTTAAAGGAATAGTTCATCCAGAAATGCCATTCAAAACCAGTTCACAGTAACAATGACTGTCAGGCTCTGAAAAAGACAAATATTCTAAATTCTTCATTGTCTTTTCTACAAAAAAAAACAAACAAACAAACAAACAGAAAATGCACATTGGTTTCCATTGAATACATTTTCATGTTTGAAAGAACTATTGCAAATGCCTCTTATGCTCAGATTAAAAAGTATTGGTCCTAAAATTGATCCCTGAGGAACTCCACACAGTACTTCATAAAGTTCAGACAAGGTATTATTAAAAGGGATAGTTCACTTTAAAATAATTTTTTGGTATGTTTTAGCTTACTTTCGAGGGCATTTAAGATGTAGGTGTCTTTGGTTCCACAGTATTTTCAATTTTTATATTTTTAGGTCAAACCGTTCATGTCTGTCAGTCATATAATGGAGGTCTATGGTCACCACCTCAAAGAGCATGCACAGAGAAGTCCAAATTAAACATGATTTAATGACTCGTAAATGTGCGATTTCAATATATCAAAAGACAACTTTCGTATCAAAAGACAACTATCTTTCAGATCACTTCTGGCGCTTTCCGCCAATTGCGCAGACCGAAGCACCCGCTTTTTACTTTTTGTTGGTTACAAGTGGTAAAAACGATATAAATACTGTTCATTTTCTCACACAAACCATTCGTTTAGTGTCTTAAGCCAACAATGTGTACTTACATTTACAAGTCATTAAATCATGTTTAATTTGGACTTCTCTGTGCATGCTCTTTGAGGTGGTGACCATAGACCTGCATTATATGACTGACAGACAAGAACGGTTTGACCTAAAAGTATCAAAATTGAAACTACTGTGGAAACAAAGACACCTACATCTTGGATGCCCTTGAGGTAAGCTAAAACACACCAAAAATTAATTTCAAAGTGAACTATCCCTTTAATGTGCTGTGTAACAAACTCTGGTGCTTCTGTATGTAGGTAAAATATTGCCCTCAATAAATACCTCTCAAAAATTAATTTAGACCAAAAACATAATATCACAGTAGACAGCCTGTTGGTTCTGTGCCATTGCAAAACAAACGTTGTATTAGCAGAGCATTTATTATGCATGAGTCAGAAGTTTATCAGCCTCGTTCCCTGTGATGTACTCTTTAATAATGGATTTCGTCCTCTGCCAGAAGGCCACGGGGTTCTGGCGCTTGAGCCGCGGCGCTAAAAGCTCAGCGAGGGCCTCATAGCGAGAGGTCTAGACCAAACACCACAGCAAACGCTTTTAAAGCATGCCAGCCAAATGGGCTTCCTTTTTAACTCCTTCGGCAGCCAATTGGGAAATGAGCCTTTTTCCTGCTCAGTTTACTAATGATAAAATTGCTGCTCTACTCGCTCAAAGGGACCCTTTGTTGGTAGGACATGATCCCGGAGGTTTCAGCAGCGTCTGTAACGCACAGGTAGACAATTGGCATATAGAGGATCTGGGAGGTAAGACGCTCTCAACTGACACCCGCTTGCAAGTAATAGAATTTACTTTACGTTTCCGCACACGCTGCCAGGACACGAGGGGGAAAGATGCATCACGTCAAGGTTCAAAATAACACACAAGCACAAAAAACGTTTTCAGAAAAGGGTTAGCATGGTTAATTAAAACTAAAAACCATTAAAAATAATAATTACTTGAAATAAAGGTAATATAAAATATGATTTCAGTTCTAATTTTTTCTTAGTTAAAGGGATAGTTCACCCAAAATGTTTTAATTCCGTCACTAATTACTCGCCCTCATGTCCTTCAAGACTTTTATTCATCTTTTTGATGAAATCTAAGAGATTTCTGTTCCTCCATTGACAGCAACGCAACTACCACTTTGACGCTTCAAAAAGTGAGCAGATTAAACTTAGGCTTTTATTCACATATAAACTTTCATAAACTCACACATCAGTTGTGGTAAATGGAAGCTAAAGCATGTTTACTTGACGTGCGAGAACCAATGAGGTTCATTCGTGTCTCTACGCATCACGTTTGAGCTTCAGCAAGAACCAATGAGGTTTCAGCTTCTGTTTATGTTTGCTGATGAATGCTAATATGTGGATAAAATACTAAATTAAATCTATTCATCTTATAGAGCGATCACTTCAGAAAAATATCTACATTTGTGTTCCCGAAGATAAACAAAAGTCTTACGGGTGAGTGAGCGACATGAGGGTGAGAAGTTAATTGATTTATCATTTTTAGGTGAATTAAACTAAAAGAAAAATTTATAAAAACTAAATAGACATTAAAAAAAACAAAATGAATAAACAAATTTTTAACTAAAATAAAAATAAAACAAAATATAAAAATAAAATATAATCCAAAATACTAAAAA
Source organism: Hybognathus amarus (assembly GCA_030378365.1). Taxonomy (NCBI): domain Eukaryota; kingdom Metazoa; phylum Chordata; class Actinopteri; order Cypriniformes; family Leuciscidae; genus Hybognathus; species Hybognathus amarus. The sequence goes on along the minus strand of JAQIUQ010002407.1, from coordinate 657,524 downwards.
AACTATAATAGTATGTTAATGATAATAAAATAACTCTGGTTTTCTTTCTGACTAAATAGACATATAAAAATGAAATGAATAAACAAAACTTGAACTAAAATTTAAAAGAAAACAAAATATAAAAAACCTTATTTTTATATTTTATTATTTATTTATAATAAAATAAAATTCTAATAAATAAAATAAAATACAAATTATTAAAAATATAACTTATTTTTATATTATATTTAATTATCTAAAAATAAAATCTAATTCAAAATACTAAAAAACTATAATAGTATGTTAATGATACTAAAATAACACTGGTTTTCTTTCTGGCTAAATAGACATATTAAAAAAATGAAATGAATAAACAAAACTTGAACTAAAATTAAAAAGAAAACAAAAAAGAAAAAGAAAATCTAATCCAAAATACTAAAAAACAATAATAGTATGTTAATATACTGAAAATAAAACAGATTTTTCTCTCTCATATTAATTGTTTTCTCTCATTTTAACATTATGAATCAGCTATACATTAGCCAAACAGCTTTTAACAACCTTTGCCAAGAGCCGAAACCAATCCGCCAACAGCGTTCGAAATAAAGCCTGCGTTTCCTGACAGTATCAGCGACTGGGAAAACCGACAGGTAAAGTGAACAGCGGCAGGCCTATCCTATTCCTGCACTCAACAAAACCAAGCATTTAGCCCCGGAATTTCCTGGGTGTCTTTAAAAGGCTTTTATTTGGACGTCTTAACTAAGATTGCACGAATGACAACAGTTATGCGATTGTCCCCGGCAGGCCATTGTGAGGAGAGCGGCTTGTATTATGCAAATGCCGTCCTCCTGTTGATGGGTCTGAGCTTGTTTTTCCTTCCTTCATTAATGTCTTTGCTTAGCCTGTTTTGTTCCGTTTTCTGTTTCCTTTTTTGCCCCTTCCATCCCCGTCTCCTCTCTGGGCATGTCTTTTCTAATTAGCCAACTTAAACCCTCAGCAGGCAAGAATCCCCAAAACTATCTGAGGAGAAAAACAAGGACGCGCCAACGTCAGGCCACAAAGAGAGAGCGGTGGAGGAATTTTCATTAGAATGAAGCCTCCCAAAGGCTTAGACCCCACTGTGAGACCACAATGGCACAATGGCCTGGCTGGCGGGGCCGCAGCCCCATAACTGAAAGTGTCAGCACGCCAAAAGGCCCGATGGAGACGGATAGCAGAATGGGGGAATACAGTAGAGCTTCCTGCGAGAAAGAAAGCCGAAAAGAGGCCCCATCACCCTCCATTCTGCCATCCCTCTTTCCTTTAAAAAAAAAACTAAAGGCACTTGCCAGCCACTAGCCCCCCAAAACAGGCCAGTCTCGCGGGGGCCATGGGAGAGGTGCCGCTTCCTTCATCAATGCCGCCTTGTTTTGGGGGCGGCCTGCGCAGGAATGGCTGGCGAAGTCCAGTGCCAAGGCTGGCCGGCCATACCGTGGAGCAGAGTGCCGCAGCCCGTTTCATATGGAAATGGACGACGCTGAACGCAGTCAATTGCTTTACAACTGACTTTGGCTCGCAGTCGTAGAGAAAGGACCTACTGGTACGCGAAGGCGGCTTGGCATTGGCCGCGAGTGGAAAGGAGGCAAACATTGAGTCGGAAAAGCCTATTAAACCAGTCAGATCAGCACCGCTGACTCCCGTTAGAAATTTACAATGAATTAGCTGTGTGTGAAACTGAAATATCATCCAAATTAATTGCATATTTTCGAAATAATCAGCACTGGCAGATAACTATGCCCGATTGGTAATTCCAACAGATGTGTTAGTTCCAAAATCTACAGGCAAACATCATGTCATAGTGTTAAAGAAATGAAGAGTTCAGATGCAAAAGCCTCTAAATGCCATTTGAAATTTTCTTCTAAAATGATCATTTTTATCAAGCTTGTATATTTAAGTTCAGTAATGAAGATTACCTATTAATTGTCATTTAAGTGAAATTACTGAACTTAAATATACAAGCTTAATAAAAATGGTCATTTTAGAAGAAAATTTCAAATGGCATTTAGAGGCTTTTGCATCTGAACTCTTCATATATAGCATATGTTTTTACAGCATTTATTCATCTAATTTGAATCTATAAATATACTATTCATTGTTCGTTATTAGATGTTTAAAATGCATTAGGAAATGCGTAAATTAACATTAACCAAGATTAATGAATGCCGTAAAAGTATTGTGCGTTTAGCAGGGTTATTAATGTTATAGTTAAATAAAACTAAAAGCATAAAGCATATTTGAAATAAAATAAAACAGGAAGTGAAATAAATTATTTTTTACCTATTAGGGCTGTCAAATGATTAATCGCGATTAAACGCATCCAAAATAAAAGTTTGTGTTTACATAATATATGTGGGTGCACTGTGTATAATTATTTTATATATATATATATATATATATATATATATATATATATAAATACAAACATGCTTGTATATATTTAAGAAAAAAATTTATACTGTATATAGATTTATATATAATTTATATGATGTAAATATAAATATTTTTTATATAAATAATATATTTTTTTAAATATACATGCATGTGTGTCTATCTATATATATATATATAAAATAATTATACACAGTACACCCACATATATTACGTAAACACAAACTTTTATTTTGGATGCGATTAATCATGATTAATCGTTTGACAGGCCTATTACCTATATTAGGTATTTTATTTTAGATAATTGACCAGGCAACTTTTATCATTTAGTTGAAGAAGATGAAGCAATAAAATAACTAAAATTAAATAAACTAAAACTAAAAACAATACCGACAAAAAAACCCCTCTAAACTAAAATTAAAATGAAAATCAAATTGAATTCAAAATATGAACAGTCTCTCGATGATACTAAAATCCCACATGCATTTAGCTCGTAAGTCTTAATGCATCAGCTAATGTTAACGAATAACTTATTTTTCTAGCTTATTTTTAACTTTGGATTTTTGGGTTAACTATTCTATTAAGGGGGGGTGGTATATCAACATTTACTTTATTGGAACACAACATGAAAGACAGTGGGGTCCAAAACAGCATCATTATTATTTTTGTTTTTTTGAAACATTGGAAGTTGCTACAATGTTTTTGTAGAAGTAGTCTGGTTATAGCCACTAGCACTAGTTAACCAGCTGCTTTGTCGATCCAATGATTATTAAAAGTTTAAAGAATGCTTGTGTGAACAATGGATGTGCATCCTGATAAAGGATGCGTCAAGCCGAAACACATTGATCAACACTTTTAATGTTTTGATGATTCAGCCCAGTTTAGGCTTTTTATGCCTAACCACGTGAGTACCTTGGAAATGTTGTTGTTTCATCTGATTTTAACCTCTTATGTATTTAATGAGCACCACCAATGCTTTTACACCCCTGCAGTTTACATTGCATGAGCTAAAAACACTTCAACATTTTTAAAAATATCCTCTTTTGCACTGTTCACAGAAGACAGAAAGCCATACAAGTTTGGAATGACATGATGGCTTCTGGGTGAATCTCTTTTAAGATACAATGATTTGCGAAGCGCTCTGTCTCATGGAGTCAAACACCAACACACAGGCGTCTCATCTTTCTGATGGCACTGCGGCAGTGACGAATACGGCCACTGAGAGTGCTGTTCACTCTGAGAGGATTAGAAGTCTTCATTAGTGCCAACTGTGTTAACTTCTGTTCCTGTTTCTAACACAGCAGCCCTGTTGCTCAAGGACTTACACCGGAAAGGCCCAGAAGCATGTGTGAGGTTTAAGGAGCACGTGCATAACAGGAAAAATGGGATTGCGGTATTTTCTCACTAAAATGCAGACGTCATTACTGTTTGTTTAGCTTGTTCACACATTCCTATAATAAGCTACACACAGAAATAATCACCATCAACAATCAACAAAGACAATTTCAAAGCCGTGCTACTTAGAAGAGACATTAACAACCATTGCTGTACATTTTAGTATGTTTTGAGTTATTAAGCAGGCTATGAATAGGACACTTCTAGCCAAAATTACCTTCAATTTGGTGTTTTTGCCAAAATAACTTGCAAGATGTATGATATTCCATCATGTAAGTAAAGTCAACAGTGATTACAAGGTGTTTGGTTTTATTTCTTTGTCATGGTCTGTCATGCATAGCCTGTGTTTTTATGGTTTAGACCATTAACACACAGTTTTGCTTCAAGGATTTCAAAACATTCTTCAATAAAAAGTTCTAACCCTTGAACCAACCCTTATGAAAATGAACCATGGTTTTATTATAGTAAAAGTGTAATAACCACATTTGTTTTGGCAGAATGAGCACCATTTGTATAACCACCGTTTTACAAAAAATACCATGGTTAAACTATGGCTAGTGTAGCAAAACCACTATTTTTGTAAGGGAAACCAACCATCTCTGAGATGAATTACAAAAAGTATATTTAATGTAAAGCTAAACATATTTGAAAATCTATTTATCTCATGCAGAATTGCAAATGAAGTTAAACTACACTCTCAGAAAAAAAGGTACAAAAGCTGTCACTGAGGCTGCACCTTTTCAAAAGATACACTTTTGTACCCAAAGGCTGCATATTGGTACCTTAGTGGTACATATTAGCTCCTAAAATGGACATATTAGAACCTAAAACGTACATATTAGCAACTAAAATGTACATATTAGGACCTAACATTGACATATTAGCTCCTGAAATGTAGATATTAGCACCTAAAATATACATATTAACACCTAAAATGTACATATTAAAACTTAAAATGTACATTTTAGCTTTTTTAACATTTTAAAATGTACTTTTGAAAAGGTATAGCCCCAGTGACAGCTTTTGTACTTTTTTTCTGAGTGTATGGTTTAAAAACACATATCTATTATTCAAATTTATTTGCACAGCACTTTTTTAACAATTGTTTTAAAGCTGTTTTCAGAAAATGTCTTCATGCCTTAGTCACATTTAGCAGATGAGCTTGATGATAATTTAGTATTACTAGCTAATTAGTGCGGATACATGTACTATACTTATATATCCAACTGTATAAACAGACCAGTGTGATAATAAGTTGACATTCTGCAACGATATAAAAAATCACGCAGCCAGGGTTTGCTATATCGACCAGTTTACATGAGTCCATGCAGATAAATTTGGATATACTTATTTATATATACAGCTTTGCGATTATATAGTTAGCCTACATTTTGCGACAATATAAACACTCACTAAGTCAAGATTTGCAATATTACTTTAAATAAATTGAGAGGTGATAATATAGTTTACATTCTGCATTGATGCATTTATTGCATTTAAATGCATCAATGCATTTATTATTGCAAAATAATTAAATATATAGAATATAGAAGTAGTTTAAAAGTATTTAAAGACATTTTTTTTTTTTTTGGAAGCTGTGAATGTTTTTTTATTTACTTATGGTAAAAAAAAAGTGATGCACTTTAAAGCTTGCTGATGGTCAGGTTCAGATAAGGTCCTGATTTCCTCTCTTGTGACAGATCATGTGTGGACCCACATCTGATTCCGCCTATTGAATAAGATATCATTGTTTGCTGATCTTTGGCTGCACATAATACAACAATACTAAGAGATGACACATGGTGAATGTGACACTGAGTGAACACGTCCTATCAATCATTGCAATGCAAAGATGGCTACACGTGACTAATGATAGCAGCTTTTGAACAAACAAGTTATGAATCGCCAGCATCATCACATTTGCAGGCAATTTACACACGGCTGTGAATAATCATTTATACAGAACGGTTTCACAACTTGGTTAATAAACACCACGAAATGAGGTGTAAAACCGTTTAAATTGTGCCAACTCAAGGCTTTTTTTAAAAGAAGTCCAAGTTTAAAATAAAATCCATCATGCTAAACAAGGTAATAAGCAACTATCTGTTTACGACCTTTGACCCCTGGGTCTGAAACTGAGAGCCCGAGGAACCAACAGGAAGTGAAGCTCAGCGGATTAGAGAAAGTAACCTGTCCCCCTCCATCGAGACCCTTTTGGTCATTTCCTCCGAAACACATGCTGAATAAAGCTGGATTACAGGAACTCATTCCTGGCTCGCATTTCTGAGGAGATCAATCAAGGCTACGGACACAAATTTAAGCCATACATAGCAGTATGAATTCCCAAGACTGTGTGAGAAAATGCAATTTTGACACCTCGAGGTCACCATAAATTGAATTCAATCATCCAGTTTTAATGCAGCTCTACTGTTTTGACTGCAAACATCCTAATTCTCCCTAAATGAACAGAGAAAATCTACAGTGATGGAGGCTCGATGAAGTCATCCCGAGCTAATTTTCACCACAGAGTGTCGAAGCACGCAATGGTTATCTTGAGTGGCAGCTGCAGAGTAATTAGTTGCTTGATTCACATAAGAAGCTTACACACTGAAGAGGTTGGGCAAAAAGAAAGCAGATTACAATTCGTGAAGCTCTAGCCATGCAACCACACTTTTGCACCAGAGGAACCTGTTGGGCTGTCAACTGATTAACCAACTGCAATACAGGCTCAAACTCCACAGCAGACTGTTAAAGTCTTTCAGAAACAGGCCCGAGTGCTGAAATGTGTGTGAATTTGCTTTGTACCAGCAGCTTGGGGTCTGCTAGAGATTGTCTTCAAGTCACATGCTCGTCTCTGTTACCTAGCAACGCCAAAGCTCATGCAAAAGTTCTAAGAGAACCTCAAATCTGTCTGAGGGAGGCTTTGTGCGACAATTCCATTTGGAACTATTTTCAAAAAAGAAAATACACTTGTTCTGTCACGTATAGAGTTTGTTTTCACGATTCTAACTTTGCTTTGCGCGAAAAGCCGTTCATTCTACTATGCACCGTTAGATAACACCGTTATTCCTAGAAATAAATAAGCGCACGTCTATTTTCTAACACACAGAGAAAATCTAATTTCATATATCCCCTCTTGTGGGACAATTAAACCAGAACACATGTGATATTATGCGGAGTAACTTGCCCGTTATGTCTATTGTTAGAAATAACACGCACTAAATCATATATAAAACAAATATGATACGAGACAAGTTAATAAAAAGTTGCAACGTACCTTGGCAATCGCAATGAAGAGCACATAAAGTTAAAATGAGAAGTAGTTGTAGGTGCATCGTGACGCACGGTCCCGGCTGGTGTGTCCAGCCCCTCATGAAGCCGGACAGATGGAGCTCTTGGGACTGAGATGCAGTGAAGTGGCTCTTACTCACTTGTCCCTGGCTGATGAAAAAGGGCGTGCACATGACGCTCGCTCCCCCTCAGCTCGACCCACAGGATCAAATCCTTCACTGGCTCCCAGCAACCTGTTGAGCTCATTGACGAGCCTATAATGTGTGGATTGCGAAACAGACACAGAGACATATTTGGGTTCATTGACAAATAAAGCTTCAAAAATGCGTGTTTTTAAAAATCTTTTCAAAACTGATGCATGTATTTTATAAACAACTTTTTTCAAAGTGTCAGTTGCTAAATAACAATTCAAGAAGTGTTTCCTTTCTTTTCTTTGTTTACTGTTTTATGTCAGGCGGTAATACAGTGCAATGACCTACTACTGAGAGATATGACTACATGTAGGCTACTATGGGTTAGGGTAGGATTCGAGTTTGGTTTAGTGTTAGATGCATGTAATTATGCCAAATTTATAGTCATTACTATAGTAAAAATATAACGTGTGTAACAATTAGTTAAATAACACAACACGCATGCGCAGTGTCACGTAAACGCATGCGTGTTGCATGAACGTGTGCTGGAGATTAATAATTTGTAAATAAAGTGGTAAATTATTATAATTATGACTTTCCCCCCAAACAAAGCACTCATAAAAATCGTCATAAAACTGAAGTTAAACCACTGGAGTCACAAGGATTACTTAACGATGTCTTTCTGGGGCTTGAAAGTGGTAGTTGCATAGCTGTAGCTGTCAATGAAGGGACATAATAAATCTCATTAAAAATACCTTCATTTGTGTTCTAAAGATGAATGTCTTAAGTCATTGGTTTGGAATGGCATGAGGGTGAGTAATTAAGCTGGTGATCAGCCACCTAATGACCAGCTTGCAACAGTTAATGACTTGCTTAAACCAGATAAAACTGTTACAAAAGACAGCCATCTTAACCTGGATTCTCCAGAAGGGATAACAGGCATCAACATTGGCATCTGACATTAAAAAAAACATCGGTCTACCACTTCTTTAAACAAATTAATTTAGCTTTAATAGATTAGATGTTAACGTTGCTTAATTCGTGCTTCAGATGTATTACTGCAACGGGCTAAATTATTACTCATTATAATAATGCATAACCCCAAGACTGAGCACAAGTTCAAGTTTTCAATAGGCTGAGTAGGTCATTTCAGCTCTGTAGCCAAGACTAAAATAATGCAGAACACTGTTTTAAATGCGTTACTTAAGGTCAGCAGGTTTTAATAGGGTCACTCAGTCAAGTCAAAGATCTCATGCTTGGCTAATAAGTGATTATTTTGCACCAGAACTAAAGTAGTTGCAGATTTGGTGTATGAAAGTGAGACTTTCATGTGCAAAACTTTTAATGTGATTCTCACTTTAAAATTAATGAGCTCACGCTGAGAGCGAGGAAAAAAATAGTAAACCAGCCTAAGATGTTTTGAAGATCTTAACTGGCCTCTCAAGCTGACCTGAATGGTGCTCCAAACCACTATAAAAACCAACCAAAAGAACAGCCAGGGAGACCAACTAGATCCAGCAAAGCTTTTAAAGGCATAACTTAAAGCTAATCAAAATCATTCTTTAAAAATATAGTTATTTACCCCTCTTATTAACCTAAAGCAAAAGTGTCAAACAAAAAATCTGGTTACACTTTAAGTCAAGGTGTCATTGTAACTATAGCCTATATTTAAGTGCTGAGAAATATCAATTAACAACGATATACTTACTATGGGTTATAGGGAAGGATTATGTTTTTGGTTGTGGGTTAGTTGCATGTAATTATGCATCATTTACTGTTATTACTATGGCATGTACATGTAACATATGTAACAAGGACACTAAAATAAAGTGGTAACGCTTCCTTTTACAGTCCTGTTACCAATGTACATACTATGTACTTATTGTAGTAATCACAATTACTGGGTAATAACTAGGTACTAACCCTGAACCTACCCCTGAACCCATGTACTTACCTTTATTAGCCAGTACTTTCTAGGTAAGTACACTGTAAGTACTGTACTGTAAAAGGAAGCGGTACCAATAAAGTGTTACCAACAATTCTAACCGCACCAATCGTTTCTTCATCCACTTAAAAGAAGAGTCATGGCGACATCTAGTGCTAATACTTGAGCACTACACCTGCATTTATTTATTTTCCTTAACCTGAGGGAAAAACACTAAATAGACATTTCTGGATTAACAGTGCGTCATACATGTTAGTAGAATTTTGAAATACTGAATTACATTCTCAAATTTAAAAGAGGAAAAACACGCGAAATAATCGCGACAGAATTCGACTGTTGCTAGGGGCAACCGGCGAAACTTTGTATAGCCACCAACCGTCGGATTGCTGCGGCTCATTGCGGTTGAGACGCCTTTGTGAAGAAACCTGATTTTTTTTTTCTTCTTCTTCTGCAACACACGAGCTTGATAGATTGAACATGACATCTCCTCGGAAAACCCAAATAGACCTTAAAACGATGATCACTGACACTAAACAGGTACGTTTGAGAGCGCGTGACGTTCATACAAAACTGTTTAACGTTACACCCGTTCAGCAACTGACACGCATTGTCTCTGTATTATCGATTAGCGACTGTTTTGATTTTTGTATTTGCGATCAGATCGTAATTTGAAACAATTCTCTCAAGCAATAACAAAGCAACTGGTGCTGGAACGATCAACGATGTCGTATTTTGTCATTTATATCCTACGTCATTTTTTAAAATTATTATTATTATTAATTATGAGAATTATTTGAATTTAAGGTTTTCTTTCATAATATCTGAGACGACATACTAAACTTGCAGTTTGTGAGCTTTTAAAACCAGTAGTCGCCAGTAGGGAAAACATTTCGGGGCTAGTTGTCACATTTTTACCCCAGTTAATATTTTTCATGGGTTTGTGTTTTTCCCCTCGATTCAGTTTCGGTGACACACACTTTGAAGACTTGGAAGATTTCCAGAGATATGTGAAAAAACTGTTCATACAACTAACATTGACCTTTTTGTAATAAAAAATGCCTTAAAATGCGTCACAAAAAGAAATTGCCTAATGCATAATGCATGCAGAAATATTATAGTGTAGTGTAACTTACAAAAATACCACACTATTGTTTTGGCTAATAAAAAATATTATACTGTAACATAATATTTATATATTTAAAACACGTGACAACTTGCCCTAACAATTGTCATTTGAAATCAGCCATCATTAGCCTAACGTTAGCTATTTGACTCTTGCTTGCCTTGTGTATTCCAGTGTGGATTTATTCTGTTCAATAAAACCAGGTGATAAACTCTGTTCACTGGTGCTTTTTGAAGCTTTGTGAATCTTTTGTGCTCGAACCAGTGATTCGGAGGTCGTAAAACTGCGGAGTCACGTGATTTCAATAAACGAGGCTTCGTGACGTCATACTGTTTAGACATTTCTGTCGACACACTTGTGGAAAAAAAGTAAGAATTTTAGTTAATAGTCTGTTTTCGGCCTAAACCTCTCGATGAAAAATTTTTGTAACAACGAAACAATTTAATAAAATAACACATATTATACCAAATTTTATTTAGATTATTTCGTTTTTTGTTGATTGCACTTTCAATATGAAACATTTGCAATTGGTTTATAAAATGTTAGATGCATTTACACCAGCAGGCGTCACCAGCGTGTATCGTATGAACTTCAAAACAGAGAATCATTTGGGTTCAATTGACTCAAAGTTGACTCTCTCTTCATCTCTACAGGTCACAATAAAGGAGGGAATTCCATTTTCCCTAATAAAAAATAATCATAATAAATAAGTGAAGACATCAAAAATAAAAATATCTTATAAAATAAGAGGTCCCCTGCTGAACAATTACTAGGCTAAATAAATAAAATAACATTTATTAAAAAAAATTCAGTAAATGAAACCTAAACAAAGACAAACCACAGAATAAATACCCATGGTTATTAAATTAGCACACAACTGTGTCAATAGCAAAACTAATAAACGAAGAGATGTGAACAGTTGGGGTGTGACCACCCTCTTTACTGACATGGTACAGTCCCATTTACTGCTCGAGTGGCAGAAAGGTGGATCCACACGATCCACAATGGGTGCTTCTCATTTCTAATTTGTGCATCCTCCTTTCCTCGCCCCCTGTCCTTGTGTCTCAACTCCATTCCCCCCTAGGATGTGAGCGCGAAGGCGGCAAGGAAAGAAAGACGGAGCGAAGAAACGAGGAATCATCAATTTATTTAATTATTGAGAAGCACCCCATTTCCCCTTTTGCCTGATGTACCTGGAAACACATCTACTTCAGTCACTTTCCCAATACCAGAGCTGAATTGTACTCTGGTAAATCTGAATTTCTTTTAAATATACAGGTTCCTTTATTACTCCCCTAGAATTTTTTGGGCTTTAAAATCTCAGGCAGGCTCTATTCACTCCTATTATAAAGCTTGGAAGAGAATATAACTAATTTTTTTTGTCTGAAAGAAGAAAGTCATGTATGGGGTGAACTAACCTTTTAATCTTTCCTATAAGGATATGGACGATGTGCACCAAGCTCTGGAAAACTCGAAGTCTCTCCCAGGAAGAGAGGACAGAGGCAGAAGTGCTGCGTTCAAGAATCGACGAGCAGTCCACTCTCATCTGCATCCTGAAACAGAGAGCGGACGAGATGCTCCTGCGCTGTCAGGCTCTGGAGAAGATCAACACAGAGCTGGAGAACCTGAGAGCCAATGTGCAGGAGGAGCTGGAGAACGAGAGGAAGAAATCTGCACTGCTGGAGCAGAGATTCATGCACCTGGCCTCCAACCACAGGGAGCTCATCAACTTCAAGAACGAGTACAAAAGTCAGAATGCCAAGCTGAAGAAAGAGAACGAGAGAGTCAGACAGGAAAATGAAACGCTTTTCAGCGAGCAAGTGCAAGAAAAAGAGGAGACAATCCTGAAACTGACCCAAGAGCTCAAGGACTTGGCAGAGCAACATAAGATACTAGAGACGGAGTATCAGTAAGAAATTGTTCACAGTTCCAATCTTATTTGAAAGTAAAAACCTAATTGATCATTTTCTCCATAGAGAAACAAACACAAACAGATTTTTAAAGGGTTAGTTCACCCAAAAATGAAAATTAAGTCATTAATTACTCACCCGCATGCTGTACCGACCTCGAAGACCTTCGTTCATCTTCGGAACACAAATGAAGATATTTTTGATTAAATTTGAGAGCTGGATCACTACCACATAGGCTGCCTAAAGCCTTGTTTACACTTCGACGCGTCCGCAAGAGCGCGAGTCTCCGCTGACTGTGCACGCACCTCTCCAAACGGACAAGGTGTTTACATCTCACGCGCTCGCCATTGTGCTATTCTGTGAAACGACAGGGGCGAACTCGGAGTAATTCTCCTCTAAACCACCAGGAATCAGCAGCGAAGAAGTAGTTTGCTGTTTATTAGTAGTTTATTAATTGCTAATTCATAAAAGAGTAAATGCAGTAGGTTTATTGTAGGCTACTTTCACTGCATGTAAACTACTTAAACAACTGAGGCCTTATTGGAGTGTTTAAACCTTAATTTTACCAGCAGGGCTTACTTCTGCTATTGTAGGCTTATTTTGTAAATGTAACCAATTACTTTAGACAAGTGCAAACTAGGTGCTTAATGCAAATGTGTTCCTGTTCACAAAATGAGATGTTATGTTCGCCCATCAATGCAAATGTCTCTGTGTATAGAAGGATCATAAACATGCTGGTACAGATCGTACCAGTTTGGCCAGATTCGGCTCGTAGTCGTCCATCTTCGGATGTGGCGCCGCGCGCAAAGTTACAAAAAGTGCCGTGCACACGCGCAGGCGATATGGCTTCTTGCGCACCCAACGCGCGTGACCGCCCACACCGCAATAGACGTCACTTCACGCGCGCCGCCTTCGCGCTCTTGCGGATGCGTCGAGTATAAACAAGGCTTAAGGGAATGACACTCGACGGCCCAGAAAGTCAATGAAAGAAAATGTTTAACATTCCATCGTGACTACAGTGGCTCAACTATAAGTTCATCAAGCGACGAGAATACTTTTTTGTGCGAAAAAGCAAACAAAAATAACGACTTTATTAAACTATTCCTTCCTTGTTGGCCTGAAACGAGACTTCAAGAGATTTCCACGACGCATGCGCGAGAACTGAACTGAAGTAGTTGAAGGAGATCGCAATTCTCGCGCATGCGTCGTGGAAATCTATCCAAGTCTCGTTTCAGGCCAACAAGGAAGAAAAGGAATAGTCGAATAAAGTCGTTATTTTTGTTTGTTTTTTCACACAAAAGTATTCTCGTCGCTCTGATAAACTTATAGTTGAGCCACTGTTGTCACATGGAAATATTTAAACATTTTCTTCAATGACTTTCTGGGCCGTCAAGTGCCAGTCCCTTAGGCAGCCTATGTGGTAGTGATACAGCTCTCAAATTTAATCAAAAATATCTTCATTTGTGTTCCGAAGATGAACGAAGGTCTTACGAGGTTGGTACAGCATGCGGGTGAGTAATTACTGACTTAATTTTCATTTTTGGTGAACTGAACCCTTTAATGATAACTTCACTATAAAGAGGCCATATTGTGCCCTTTCACAAAGTATTCACACATTTTTTTGACATTGTTGCAGCTCCTGTCTTCCCAGTCTGCCAGTAACACTCAGTTTAGTTTATGTCTCTATGAAGTGCTCTGATTGGTCAGCTGGACCAGTGTGTTGTGATTGGTCAGCCGCTTCCAGCGTGTTTCTGAAACACACTACTAACTCAACTCAACCAAGTCTCGCCCCTTTTTTTGCGTGTCATTGGGCGGGAATTTTTTAAATGAGGAATATTGTGACACGTTCATTCCTGGAAGAAAGCTTAAAGGAGAACTTCGGTAATTTTTAACATTGAACTCATTTTTTTGTACATTTGGAGTGCTGTCAGTACAGACAAAAACGTCAAAAATCCTATTTTTTTATTCCTATTTTTAAAATTCGCACCCAGTTGACTTCAATGGGGCAAGTTCCATGTGGGCGCATGAGAGCGTTTTGTCAGCGCAGCGTTTTTTCTGTTGAGACGTTTCGTTGCTATGATACAGAATAGCCGCAGGACAGTTTATTTGTAACTGATTTCGCAGATAATTTGTTTCATATAAAATGTATTTTTCATCCATTTTGTTCAGTTAGCTCTGTTGGTTGATGTGTCGTCGTACAGAAAGAACGTTGTGACAGTTGGTCAGTGTGGTTTAGTCCCGCCCCTCCTCCACTGTGTATTGCGACGGCTGGTAAAAGTCAGCGATGATGAGACGCTGCTGCTTTTATCCAAAGTTGAACATTTTTCAACTCTTGGCGACCAGTAAAAAACGCCCGGTGCTTCAGCGTGAATAAAACGCTCAGCGCCTCGTTACGCTCATGGCGTTCAAAACGCAGCGCACCCATTGAAAACAATTGAAAACATATGGCAGGCGCTTTGGTGGGCACATGGCCTAAGACTACAATGGAGGCGTTTCAGGGAGATCAGAAACAGTGACACTGATATAGAGAATAACTCCCATTGGAGGGACTCTGAACGCTTACATTTTTAGATGCTCTAAACAGCAACAATACTCACTAAAGAAAGTGGAAAATGTGGGAAACACATAGGACCTCTTTAAAAAAGAATATTGCTAATACCTGGTTAAATTACACTAACATAGATATTCATAAAAACTTCAGTAAGATAGCTATTCATAATCCTAAAGAGAGATCCACTTTTGTTTTGTTTTACAGTTTTCTTATACCATGCTTCTTAGTACAATTAGTTTTTTTATGTATATGGAGAAATTAATGGGAAATATACATCCAGAACTATGGCCGCTGAAATGCAGTGGACTATCATTATTTCAACACAGTCTCATGAAAAATGCGTTAATCTATACCACTGAATCTCATTTCTCGTGGCATTTATACACCAAATGTTTTTTGCGTGTATATGCATATGCACTAAAAAACCCTGGGGTAGGTTTAGGGGGGAGGGGGTGGGGAGTTTGTGCGTATTACACGCCAGAAGTGCTGTATCATATGCACGTGAAAATGCGCTACCATATACACGCAAAACTGTTTTTGGCGTCATAAATGGCACGAGAAATGACATTCGTGCAATACATACGAACTTTCATGAGATCGGTGCTCCATTATTTACTTTATATCATTCAGTGAAATAAGTAAAACAAGTACATCAGTCAGTAATCTTTACTATCCCAACAGGGAGAAAATGACAGGTTTCCAGATTAAACTGAAAGAACTGATCAACCTTCATCAGATCAACAGGGGGCGCCCTTTGAAGAACGAAGCTAAGCGACACACAGAAACAGCTGCAGAATGCTGTAGAGATGTGTGCAGGTATGCATTCAGTGATTCTACCAAAACTAACTATTCTAGTAATAAGAATCACAATTAGGTTTTACAGATCAAAACAAGGCAATTACATTTAAAATACAACTAACAAAATCATGCATGGTTAGTTTAAGAAAACAATTAGGCATATCAACTTCTTGATCAGAAAAAAATTGGATTGTGCATCCAATCAAACTCTACAGTGTTTGGTTTAAATTGATCTAATAAAACAATTAATTAATTTTAGTGTTTGATTTTAAAAACACTTTTGTTCACTTTCGTAGGGTAGTCAGTTTTGAAACCGTGTTGGGTCACCACATGTTAAATGTAAAATATCCTGAGCTTGAACAACTGTCACTTAACTAGTTCTTACTGGCACCCTGTTAAACACCTCACACATTTCTTTCTGCCAGAGTTGGATCTCAAACTAAGACAAACAAAGGAAAAAGAATCAATGAGAGAGACAGACACTCAGGAGAGACTGGAGAAACTCATGAAGGAAAAGGATGAGCTAATTGATCTCTCTTTACAGCGGGAAAAGTTATTCAGGTAAGATTTGACATGAAACATTAGTTACTTCAATGTATATTTTCAGATTGAGATGTAATGATTTCATTGCAATGTTTTACAGGACAAGCAAGCTGAAATTCAGGAGCTGGAGAGAAAAAGGCTTGAAGCTGAGAAAAGCAGACAAGATGCAGAGAACAGGTATGAATCTCAAAACACATTTTTAATCTAAGATTTTTATTCTTGATGGAGTTTTAGGGCCAGGACACACTAATAGGGTAACGTCGAGCTGTGTGTTCCTCACTGCTGGCTCTAGTCAGACACTGTCTGGGTTTTTTGGGCTGATTCATCATGTCTGAATCGTTCTTGGGCAGTGATGGGAATAAAAGCATAATAATAAATGGTGTTACTAACAGCATTATCTTTCTCAGTAACGAGTAATCAAATGAATTACTGTTTTCCCCGTTACAACGGCTTACCGTTAATGACAATAAAATGCGACGTTACTATAGACTAATTGAGCTCACTGAAGCGGTTTCCATCCGAGTCGGCTTCTCCTCCGCCATAGGACCTGCAAAGTTTTTTATCTGGTGTGTGTGTGTGTTTAAGAGGCGCCGTAACTGGATTTAAGCAAAGCAAACGCCGCGAGAGCGTTTGACAATGCACAAGATAGAGTGTGTCCGAGAGCGCGCTTAACTGCGCGAGAGACCGAGTGTGTCCGAGCATTCATATAGTTTGTTTATAAATAAATTGCAAATTTCAGCATTAGAATAATCTCTATAGCCTATTGGTATCATCTGCTATGTTTTAATTCATTTACACATGGTTACACAAATAAAATCTAAAAAAAAAAGGAAGCTCCTGCAGGGAGCGTTCTGGGAATTCGGGTTCTTGGAGCACTTCTTGTTAAACTGTTTATCATTTTAATTTTCACTACAAAGAGTGTATGTATATTTTTGTATTATTATTATTATTTATTCATTTTTGGTACATTTAAGCATAATTTATTTTTAGACTTATTTGTTGGCCAGTTGTGGTCTGTGCATTATTAAATATTAAAAGTTCTAAACCTAAACCTGAAACTTATGTTTTATTATTCTACTATAGTAATGATAATATTTAAAATAATAGAATTTTATAGGTGTCTCTCACATTGTCCCACAGCATCATTACCATAGTGTAGATTAGTGTACAATGTTTTATAATAATAATTATTCTAATAGTCTTCATTTCAGTAAATTAACATATTTAATATTGGGTGCATCCAAGTTATTTGACATAAGCCTATTTTAACATTTTTTAAAAAAGTAACAGCCATAAGTTGGTTTCCCTGGTAATTAGTTACTTTTATATTGATTTAACTCAGTTACTAACTCAGTTACTATTTGTGAGAAGTAACTAGTAACTATAACTAATTACTTTTTTTAAGTAACATGCCCAACACTGGTCTCGGGCCACGGAGAGAGAACTCTGATTGGCTGTTCAGCTTAGTGAATGAGTCAGTGCACGATAATAAAAGTAAAAGTGAGAAAAGCGAGCAAAGAAGTCAAGGCGGTACAGACAAAAGGCTGTTACATTCTACATCATTTTCCCTGAGCATTCAAATGCACAAATATTTCCAGAAACACATGAGCCGACTAGCCTGGGTTTTCCCATAGTGCCTTTGCGTAACGCGATCTTTATTCACGCTGCTAGGCAGTCTGGATACCATGGACCAAATTTTCCCCTCAGTGAGGGGAGCAATCACAGAACGGGGAGGGAGCAGCAAGACGATGATGTCTACTGCGCACATATCTAAGCAGTTTGTTTATCGTATACCTATGGTTCCAACATGGCAGCAAACGCGAAGTTACCTTTTGATGCAGTGTTAGATGCATTTGCATCATGTACACATCTCTGACCCATCGTCTTCTTCCTCGTCTAACTTCTTTCGCTCTACATTCGTCATCTGGTATAATTGAAAGGATTGGCTACGAGCTAAGTACAGGTGCATTCGATAGACATTCATAGCACCCAATAAACGGCTCTGGGAAATTCGTAAACCACACCTCAAATATGAGAAAATGAACATGTGGTTTCCAGACCACGTCTTATGCCTGGTTCAGATTACACAATTTTAGCCCCAATTTTGTCACAATCCGTTGACGTAGGGTGTCGCGGGGATCGCAAACGACAAACAGCGTCGGGACGCAAGATTCCGATTGTATCAACTAGTATAGTGTCATAGTAGGCGACAACCTATGTCCCATCTGCCAGGTGCTTCTATGACAAAAAAGTTCTTAGCCTTGGTCTGTCGACTGACATTCCATCACATGTGACTGAGGTTGACCAATAGGAGCACAGAACTTTCAAAAATGGCGAAACTAAAGAGAGCATGGTGCTGATAACGCTAAAACTAAGAAGTAAAAATATATAAGAAAACAATATTTTACCTCAAGTAAATATCTGTCTCTCGTCATGTTTTCTGAATCAGGTTTGAAAAGGAAGCAGCAGCCGTGAAGAGCGAGTTAAAGGTGAAGGAACTCCAGGAATGCCTTAGAGAGGGCCAAGGACACCTGCAATGAGTTGAAAAAGGTCTGTTAAAAAAGTCCTCTATGTACATTGGACATTTTGGTCTCAATGGCATCTCAATGTTTTTACATCTCACACTTTTAGGCGTCTCAGGCATTTAAAAAGCACAGCAGTGAAATGCTTGAAAGGAGAAGGATTTAAACTGCAAACTTCGCACATGGCTCATCTGAGCCATCCATCCCATTTCCAGTGCATTTCTACCATAAAAGTCAGTCATTATAAAGCAAAACTCATTCACTGACAGCTGAGCTGGATCATCGCACTTGGATTGGTTGTATATAATGAACCAGAAGACAAGGATGAAGTGAGATTTTATTAGAGAACGTCTTCCATTGAGTAGAGAGTAGTGTAATGTTCTTCTGTGAGGAGTAAGTGGATTTGAGGAGATATAAAAAATAGCATTTTTAAATTTCAAATCGCATAGGTTTCTGATGGCAGGGCTGTCGTGATTATTAGAGAATCGCCTGAACGTGATTATTTGAGAAGTCACTGATCATTGAAAGCTCTTGAATTCCAGGAATTTTAAACAAATTTGGAATGTTTTGAATAGAGTTTTAACCCTTTTTAGCTCTTCTAACCAAGAACATTACATTGTATGATTCTTATCAGATAGAGTTAGAATGTTCAAAATTAAAGGAAAAATTTCGGCCCAAAAAAAAACATTTTCTTTATTGTACTACTCTCCCTGATGTTGTTGAAAATGGTTACACTTCATTTAGATGGTTCACTTAAGACGTTCAACTAATTATAACTAACTTTGCAATCACATGTCAACTAACTCTCATTAGAGCATTAGTAGACTGTTAGTTTCAGGATTAGTAGAGGAGTTGACTTGTTGTTGCAAAGTTACTTACAGTCTACAGCCAGACCCAGATTATTGGCAGGCCGATATTATTCGATCGATATTAGGCATTTTCCAAACTATTCTGTATCGGCAGTTATAATGGCCGATAAAATGAATATTTAAAAATAAAATAAAATCGGATGAACATCGCTCTGAACCATGTCATGAGTGTTGGAGTTGTATAGTTTGTCCACCAGAGGGCACTCTACACCGTCCCTGTTGGCAACACTCGTTGAGTTGGTCACGAGACATACATTGCTTGAATAACAATTAAAAGAACATCTCCATCAGTTCTCTTAATCTCAAATAAGCATGACAACATTTGTGACTATCATGTCCAGTTTTGCTGCTGTTAAATAAGCCGAGAGTGAAGCGGAATTAGCTAGTAATAGTTACGTTACGTCTGTTACAGTGTAGTTGACTGTCCTTTTAACTTTTGACAATGTGACTGAAGTATTTATTTAATAGCGCTGTGACAGTAATAGCAATGAGACGGATCATCTCTCCTTGGCCAGTTATGTTGAAAATGTATGTTTTACAATTTGCAGTATGACGTCATCATTGCTAAATTATGGCTCATCATATGACTAGCTAACCACAAAACGAGCTAATGCCACTATCATCAGCCTGTTCTGTTGTGACCGATGAAAAGAAACAAGTTTATTTTTAAAATGAATTATCATATTAATTTAGTTGAAACTCATATATAACTACAAATAACTAATGTTAGGGAAATCTGTTAATGTTTTGTTACAAAAAATATCGGCCGATATATCGGATTGTAAAACCAAAAAATATTTGTATCGGTATCGGCCTTCAAAATCCTTTATTGGTCAGGCTCTATTACAGTCAGTATAATGCCTGTTGGGGAGCATTTAAATAAAGTGTAGCATATATTAAACAGACAGTCTAATATTCTAATGGGAAGTAAGTTGACATGTAGTTGCCAAATTAATTTTAGTGTTACTTCTAGAATTTCTAAAGTGGACCATCAAAATAAAGTTTCCCAAATATTTTTGGATTTCATCGTCTACTTTTGTGCTCTTTAGAAGAAAGAAATACATCTGCGTAATTTCAAACATCAAAAATTAAATCACCATGCCATTTGAATCATCATGCCAGCTCATCTGATGCTCATCTGTATATGCAATAAATTGAACTGTTTTATATGTAGCCTCATTCCTCAGTAGATAAAACCATTCAACTGTGTAGCATAAAGCTCTCAAGCCATATTGCACTTAGAAATGTAATGTTCACCTTCCAGTTTCTTCCAGCACTTGAAGTCACGCTTTGGTTCACCCTGTATCCCTCTATGAAACTGTACTTCTGTCCAACAACAACATATCTTTTGCATTTGCAACGTTTTGTCAGCACAAAATTACAGTATTTTGCTGAAGTTTGTCATTTTGACATCATTCCTGAACTAATATGTGAGCAGATAAAAGGTATTAGCATAATTGTTTATGGTCATCTGGTCTGCATCTGTTTATGTTTTAGAACATCAGGGATGATTTAGAGATGTTCATCCCTGATAGCATGTTAAGTTAACATTAATTGCATCTTGCATTGCACTAGCAATGAAATATATTTTTGTCCTAAGTTGAGTATATTTAGACATTTTCCTCTAAACGATGGTCAATTTCTATGGGGTGTGTACCCAGAGACTAACTCGGATCTTTAACCTCTAAGGTTAGGTATGCAAGTGGTATGTCCCTGTTTTAATGAGTGTGAGTTTGCGGTCAAAATGCTGGATTCCTTTCTGTTCTCGTAACTGCATGTTGCCGTAGTCCGTATCACTATTTCATACATCACATCAAGTTGAGGCAAGTTTGTGTCCGTGCCATAACTGACCAATGTATCCGACCTTTGCATCTGACCTAGTCAGCGGTTCATAACCCCAATGCCATGACAATCTTTTTCCTCAGAAGTGCTGTGAATATTGGAATTGCCTTATTTGGGAATCACTGGAATGGTGTGAATGACCCTGTTTCTGTGACCTCTTGTTTTTTACTAGTTGTAAGTCTTTCCAAAAATACTGATGTAGAGAGGACCTGACTGTTAAGATCATTTATTTTAGATGATATGTAAAGCATTTCAAGTATGTATAAAAACTATATGAAAGCACAACTGTTTGTGATCCTCTTTTGTAAGCTATATCTCCAAGAACATCCCTACTGGAAGAAAAAACACACATCTTAAAGCAGCCTAAGCTGGTGTGTGGGTGTTTGTCGGTCTGGTGGCTGATTTTAGAGAGGTTTTAGAGCACTTTCCAGGCTTGGTCAGGCTGTGAGACCAGCAAATTTAAGCCGTGATGTCCAGATCAGATTTTACTACAAAAATATTTATAAAATCACATTGTAACAATGACTTAAGCATGGTCTGATGCCAAAGTTTTCCAAAAACTGATAAAAGGTCTGATTATGGTGTAGCAAGGCTATTTTGTAGTTTTGTTTGTTTTTGGGTAATGTCTGAATAGTGGGTAATTATTTTACAAATGTGAAAAAAGTTAGTATTTTACAACTACAGTAGTAAACATAAAAGCTGCTATAATATTTCTTATTTCTCTTTATATTGGGCAAACTCTTTATATTGCCACTCGTTCAAGCTGATTTTTACTTAACTTTGACAAATTAGTTAACATTAGTTACTGCATTATACACTAAAAATGTTAAGCCTTTTTTAAGATTTACGCATTAGAATTAATAGTTTATTTCGATCAATTTGAATTGAATAATCCTTACATGTTTTAATTGAATAATTGATTAAGGATTGTTCAATTATTTAATTCAAATAGGGATTATTCAATTCAATCTGATGGAATTTTAATTGAAATGTGTAAATCTTTTTTTATTTTTTTTAAAGGTTTACTTTTTTGTAACATTAACAATGAGCGATACATTTGTTACAGTTTTTATTGATCTTTGTTAACGTTATTTAAAAAAATACAACTGTTCTTTGTTAGTTCATGTTATACAGGTCCATTAAATAATTTTACAGAAACTACTTTTGATTTCAATATTGTAGAATATTAGTAAATGCTGAAATTAACATTAACAAAGATTAATAAGTGCTTTAGCTATTTATCATTGTTAGTTCACGTTAACTTATGTAGTTAATAAATGAAACCTTATTTTGAAGTGTTACAACTCTCAACTCAATCTGTCCTTGTTGCCACATAATAACTACTGTCCCTTTAACTGTTGAAGCCATTATTTCCGAATTTCCAACTTGTAATTATGAGCTTCTCAAAGTTTTTACTAGTAGGAAACTCCTAATTATAGTAATTCTGACTATGGGTGCAGCAAAAATACACAAATTGGGTAAAACAAGGAACGTGCAAATAATCATTCCAGGACGGGGAAAAAGAATAAAACAACAAAGTCATACTTAAGGTGAGCATAATCATGTCACAGACCTATAATAGAGCTTGTATTGCACACTGAAACATGACGCCGGACCACCACCTCTCCTCAATGCATTCTCATCAGGGCGTCATATACTGACATTTTTGACAATGCGTTTACATCCAACACACATGGTACCCTTTAGCGTCAATATAACACGCTTTCGGTTATGGGTAGGTTTAGGTCTGGGGTAGTGTTAGGGTTAGACCACTAGGAGGCGCCTTCTGTCCCATATGTATCTGCATATCATATTGACGCTGAAAGGGTGCGTTGGATGTATACGCATTGTCAAAAGTATTAGTATATGACGCCTTGGAATGAAAACGAGCTGAAATGACTGCCTGAAAACTCCCACCACAAAATGTGTTCTGGCTCCGCCCACACCTGAAGCCACACCCCCAGCAGCAGCACTTTCACCAACTCCCACCTGACCGAACGCTGCTTTTAACAACCGTCCCAGTGAGTCCGTTCATCCCCTCTACAGCTGGAATTTCTAACAATGGAAAGAGCAGCGCAGTTGCTGAGCGCTCATGCATGCCTTTACATGAGTTTGTCATTCTTCAGAGAGAAATGCATAATTTGTGGCTGAGACGCACCATTAGGATTGTCTTGGTACTTTCAGTTGTAGAGAATCATGGATTTGAGAAACCTCTTCAAATATTCAGAAATAAGTCGAAAGCAACAATTTAACAACAATTTAAATTTTTAGATGAACTAACCCTTTAAAGGAGTAGTTCACTTTTAAAAAAATAAAAGAAATTAAGGTTTTTGATGAAAACATTCCAGGATTTTCTCCATATAATGGACTTCATTGGGAACCAAACGGTTCAAGGTCCAAACGACAGTTTCAGTGCAGCTTCAAAGGGCTTTAAACGACACCAGACGATGAATAAGGGTCTTATCTAGGGCCCTTCGAGTCATGATTTGAAAAAAGATTTGTTCATTTTGATGAACGAGTTTGAACAGGAGAGTCACGAACGCGCATCAAGTAAGGCGAGCATTTGTGCTTATAAAACTTAAGCGTTTTTATGTATTTTTTTAAA
This sequence comes from Hybognathus amarus, assembly GCA_030378365.1. Classification (NCBI taxonomy): domain Eukaryota; kingdom Metazoa; phylum Chordata; class Actinopteri; order Cypriniformes; family Leuciscidae; genus Hybognathus; species Hybognathus amarus. The sequence continues at coordinate 633,593 of JAQIUQ010002407.1, read as the reverse complement.
TGGCCGATCGTTTCGCTAGATAAGACCCTAATTCATCATCTGGTGTCGTTTAAAGCCCTTTGTAGCTGCACTGAAACTCTTATTTGGACCATGAACTGTTTGGTTCCCATTGAAGTCCATTATATGGAGAAAAATCCTGGAATGTTTTCATCAAAAACCTTAATTTCGTTTCGACTTTGACATCTCGGATGACATGGGGTTGAGTAAATTATCATCAAAAGTTTTTTTTAAAAGTGAACTACTGCTTTAAGATCTCTGAAAATCTTAGGGCTCTATCTTGCACCCGGCGCAAATGACTTTATACAATGACGCATTTATCATTCCTATTTTGCACTCGCGCAAAGCGGGCTTTTTTCCTCCACAGACGCACGTCGGTAAACTAACAAATTAACTTGCGCTTCCTGGGCGGGTTGGCGCAAAAAGGAGGCGTGTGTCGGCGCAAACAATCCCTGGTGCTATTTTGCAGTTCCAGAAAACAATTGCGCCAATGACCAGAAAAAACCTGGTCTAAAGTCAGTGGCGCGTTGCGCGTATATTCAGATGCTATTTTAAGCGTGCATGCTTGGCCATAATACAGAGTGTGAACAACGCGGATACACTGTAGATGATTCTCTCATCAACACAGATGCATTTTACTTTTTGCAAATGATACATTATTATACGGAAAATATATAAACATGAGGGAAATCATTGTTGTGTCCATGATGATGGAAAAACAGGCATAAAGCTTACACATTTACCCAAATTATTATATGCATGTTTAACCCGAAGCTAATTTGGGTGGGTTTGTCCCATCCCCAGTGTCCCTTCTCTTTCTTTCACGGCCCTGACGAGAACATCGTTCTACTCGGCTGTGAACCGATGCTGAAGCGCGCCTGGTAAATGCGCCGTTGAAATAGAATTGCGCCACGGAACAAGCGCATCTCGTTCATCATGCTCTTAAAGGGAATGTGATATGACGCTCTTATTGGTTTATTTCCGTTACGCCCAAACCACACCTATGAATAATGAAGCTACTCCAGACCAACCCCTTTTAGATTTGCGCCAGGCGCAAGAGGCATTTATTCCGCCGGGAAAATAGCAACAGCGCCGGGATCCACCCACAAAGTTAATTGCGCTTTGCGCATTGACACTTGCGTTTCAGATCGTTAAAAATAGGGCCCTTAATCTTAAAATTATGTAGGCTATATTCATTAAATGTTGCTTCAGTTTGTGTAAATGGTGATGAATATTTCATTTAATTTTGCACGTTTTTATCAACTAATATGTTTTTTCCATTGGCTAAAATGAATTAATGTGATGATTTAACTGATATTTCAATCAAAAAAATAACTTTTGAGAAGAAAGAAACTTCTTAATTGAATCTCTTTGCAGCTGAGAGTGTGATTTCACTTTCATACATTGACATTTTTGTATCATAATCCTCACTGAGAGGGTAAAGTGTGCGGTTTCTGAGACAAAGCATTCCAGAGTGTCAGTCGTGCTGAGTGCTCATAGCCTGCGGAGTTAGAAACCGAAACAGCCTCGGCATCTTCCGCAGTCTGCTCTGGACATGCAAACACTTGTACCATACTTGCACTTGGGTCACAGGTCACATACGCTCACACCCGGGTCAGATTTGAACTGGGGACTTGAGGTTGAGAAGTCCACCAAAAGTGATAAAATGCCCCAGGTATACTGTGAGGACCATCCTCTTTTTCTCCCACTCAGATTATTGCTTTGTTAGGCTTACTTTATTAGAACATACTTATTGTTTAGGGTCAGTGTGAGGTTTTTCTTTAGAAAGAACATAGTTGCACTTTATTTTACAGTACATCATGTACAGTGTACTTACCCACAAAAGTACTGGGGTTATGGTTTGGGAGGTTCATGGTTATGTTATAACCCAGTTACCTTACATTACCAGTATACTTTTGTGGGTAAGTATGTGAGTACATAAAAAGTGCACCTGTTTTCAACCTTGATAATAATATGAAATGTTTGTGCAGCCAATCAGAATGATTTCTGAAGGATCATGTGACACTGAAGTCTGGAGCAAAAATTAAATTTTTTATTTAAAATTTTCATATAGAATAAATTATTGTATTGTATTTTTATTACTTTGCTTATTTAATTCAATTTAATTTAAATGTATTAATTTACTGGTGGTGATATTATTATTATACAACTTGTATTATTTAACTTGGAGTAAAACAAGTTAATGTGAGGGATTGGTGTGCGTGGGTGAGAGAGCTTGTGTATGAATGAGTTTTGTGTATCAAAATTTTCAAAATCGCATCCAAAATAAAAGTTTGTGTTTACATAATATATGTGGATGCACTGTCTATAATTATTTTATAAATATAAATACACACGCATGCTTGTAAATATTTAAGAGATATTTTCATGTATACTGTGTATAGATTTACATACATTTTATATTATATATAAATATTTTATATATACAGTAAATAATATTTTTTTTCTTAAATATACATGCATGTGTATGTATTTATATATATATATATATATATATATATATAAAATAATTATACACAGTGCACCCACATATATTGTGTAAACACAAACTTTTATTTTGGATGCGATTAATCGCGATTAATCGTTTGACAGCCCTAGTTTTTTCTTATGATTTGTCTTTTGTATTTGTGTGTATAGGACCCTCTTGAAAATGAGATGTTGCATCTCAAGAGACTATCCTTGAATAAATAAAAAACTAAAAAAATAAACGCAGCCTTGGTAAGCATAAGAGTCTTATCGACCCCAAATTTTTATATGGTAGAACATATACCATATAATTCTTTCAGAACATTGGGGACAATCGTCTGTATATTAGTCGAGCGCAACACCCCGATGACCGTCCTGGTGTTATAATAGCCATAAACAAAGCTCCTGAAGAAAAGACTATCTGAGGTCAGGCCCTCTGATCACCATGACAGCCACTGAAGCATCCCGGGGAATGCCTGAAGAAAGACTAACAACTTGTAAAACTAACTCCACCCATATTCCCCTTTGTTTGCCTCGTCTCATATATCTTAAGTCTGTCATGTAGCATAAAACCCCATACTGGAGTCCTAAGTCAAGAATCGTTTTCAGACCACCGTATTCACTTTATAGCCCTTAATCCTGTAATTGTGTACAAATGTGGGCACAGAGGACTCAGGTGTGATCCTAATTTTTATTTATTATAAAGACACTGTCTTCAATAAAGTTTTGTCTATCCATTTATGGTGTTTTATTTTTATTTGGGGGTACTTTTGAATTTATTTATTTCAAAAAGTACCATATTTTCTATGTAAATTATGCTTCTTTTTTTAACTACATTAAAATATCATTCCAATAAGTTCTTAGAGCTAAAACCTAAATATGAAGGGACTTTGCTGTCACCTGGTGTCTTATTTTAGCTAATTTTATGCTCTAAATTACAGTTTTTCCCATTCATTTCTAGTATGGGTGCCCATTTTTGACCCAAATACAAGATTAAGGAGGGTTTTTTTACACACTTAACATTGTAGAATTGAGTAAAAAAAATTGTGTGTGTTCAGGAGGCAAACTTAGGTCTTGTACCGCTCAGATCAAGGGAAGTATTTTTTGTAAATAAATCAAACCTATTTTGCCCACATTTGTCCAGAATACAGTTTTAGGGTTAAAGTGATAATTCGCCTGTCTGAATATATTTGGACCTTTGAAAAATAATAATAATTGAATAGCATGAGATGCATCATCTACTTATCGTAGTACACTTTAAAGCTCACAAAAGTAGTAAAAGTGCAGTAGATGCAATTCTACTAAAGAGTTTGGTGGGCTCTCCTCCCTTCAAAGTGGGAGTGACAGTCCCAGGACGCAGCCCGAGGAAGCCTACTTCTGCTCTTCACTTCAGAGTCTTCTTCACTCGCTCACACACACACACACACACACGCTCACCTGAGGAACGCTGAGCTGCACACCTGGGCTGCTTGCTTGTGGCGAGAGGCTTTGCTGCAAAGGTGAGTCACTGCCATACATTCATTAAATGACTACAAATTATGGTTTTCAACATCTAATAAAAATATGGACGTTTCTTTTATTGTCTTAATTTTTGCTGGGCAATAAAGTCTCTCTAGAAGGTAATATTGTACAGTACTTTTTTAAGCTGGTTTGTATGTAACATAATATCCTTGTGCATTAGAGATTTCATTTGCTTTTAGAAAAAATGTTTGTGCATTGGTTTATGTTTGAGAGGACATATATTAATAAGTTAACTTTTACAGAGGGATTAAGAAAAGATATGTTGCATAAAGAAAATTAGACCTTTTTGTAATTTGCATAAATATATAATATTTTATAATGTATTAAGTGAAAAAAAAAACAATTACTGTAAAATTAGGTAGAGCAAAAAAGACTTCTATGATCTGTTAGTCTATAAATACTGTAATATGTGGTCAGTGCTGTAGATCACTTATAAATTGTAATCAGTTACGGATTCCAAATTGCATGACAAAAATTGTAGTTAGTAACGTAATCCATTACATTTACGCATTTATGGTAATATAATCAGACTACTTCTGGATTACTTTTGACCTGACTCGGTTATACACTCTAAAAAATGCTGGGTTGGTTTAACACAATTTGGGTAAAATATGGACAAACCCAAATGTGTGGTTAAAAATGTAACCCAAAGGCTGGGTTTGTCCATATTTTACCTAAATTTGGGTTAAAACAACCCAGCATTTTTTAGAGTGTAACATTGATTTGAATAGAATAATCGTGTACCATGTTGGTATAGAAATAAAATGAGAAAGAAATTATATCCCATTCTTTGTTATCCAAAACAATGAAGTGCATGAAATGTTACATTACGTCAAAGTTTTCATGAAGGAACTGCAGGGGGTTCAGACACTCTAAAAAAATGCTGGGTTATATTAACCCAAATTTGGGTCAAATATGGACAAACCCAAATGTTGGGTTAAAAATGTCATTTAAACATTTAACCCAATGGCTGAGTTTGTCCATATTTGACCCAAAAAGATTGGTTAAAACAACCCAGCTTTTTTAGAGTGTATAAAAATGCTGGGTTGTTTCAACCCAAATGTTGGGTCAAATATGGACAAACCCATATGTTGGGTTAAAAAGTGTAAATAAAAAATGTACAGTTGAAAGTTGAAGTTGGGTTAAAACTTTAAATTAGATTTTCAACCCAACAGTTGGGTTTGTCCATATTTGACCCAAATTTGGGTTGAAACAACCCAGCATTTTTTAGACTGGATTCAGATTCATTATTTATAGTAATTTGTTTTCACAGACTGTACACTATTATGCTGGGTTGTTTTAACCCAATGTTGGGTAAAATATGGACAAACCCAGCTATTGAGTTACTTTTTTAAATTACATTTTTAACCCAATGGCTGGGTTTGTCCATATTTTACCCAAAATTGGGTTAAAACAACCCAGGATTTTTTAAACTGTACCAGGAGCAACATTCAACACACATAATATGTGCATACCACACAGAATACTCATATTTTGTACACTTAAATAGACATATTGCAACAAAAAAAAAGTACATTAAATAAATTACGAGTTCCTGAGTTTAATGAAAAGCTAATAATAAAATCATTAAAATGTATATATATATATATATTTAAAATATATAGTTTATTTGTTTTCCTGCATGCCATATGAGCATTTACTGACATCAGAGAACTTAATTTTATCATTGACCCTACTTAAGAACTGTAAATCTTTAGACTTCCTTCAAGTAAATCTATCAGGTCAATGAGGTTCAACTGACAAAGGGGAATCCCTGCATTGCATTTAAATATGAAATGAATGTGTACATTTCCATGTGTTTGAAAGACAAAAGCCTTCCAGAAACAGTAGAACATGAAAAATTCCCTGAGTGATAATTCAAATAATAATTGATGTGTTCGTCAGGAGTTGATATGCACACTATTGTGTATTGTGGTAATAAGAAATTCAGGTGGGAAGTGGAAACAGTCCTAATAATATCATAATACAGTAACATTTAATGCTGTATTCTATTCATGCTAACTATAATATTCTTATTTCTATGTTTTTGACAAGGTTATAATTATATACATACGTTATTATTGTGTTTGCAGGAGTGGCAGTCATGACTCACACATTGAGCTGGTCCCTGTTGTGTTTTGGTTTGCTGAGCGTCTGGGCTCAGGACTTCTATGAGGAACGAACCGGGCCAACAAAGAGTCAAGACCGGAGGACATACGGCGGGCAAACTGCAAAAACACGATGGTCAATGTGAGGCAATGCATTTTTACAGTTTTTTTTATTCATTTTTCCTTTTTAGCATGCATGACATGATCGAACGCATTACTGAATACACTGACTCTCATCTACGGCTATTTTATATACCTTTCAGAACGAATTGATTTGAATGAATGATTCAATGACTCACTCATTAAGACTGCTTACTATGTAAATGCATTATGAACTCAAAGGTCACCGTCAGTGCATCTCATGTAGTCTAAGACACATAAAGCTAGTTTTACGCCTTAAATAAAACATGCAATGTCATGTTAAGACATACTAGACATACTACAGCAGACCATCTTTCTTAGAGGATGTCTGGTTGTAGTGATTTTGGAGACCTCAGGCGTTATCCTTCACAGTTTCCTAACATAAACATGATTTATCATTCATATCTGCACAAGACCTGGTAGGTCATGTCTTGTCACCGGTGACATGAAGACTGATGAGCTGCTGTGCTGAAAGTAAGATCAGATGACAGACTGCATTGCTTATAGAGTACAAATAAGATTATTAGAAGACTTGAGAGGATTATTGGTGTTTTTTAAAACATTATTGACGATATCTAACAATTTAGTGACACAAGGCAGCAGTGTTAGTCCTGAAATAATAATGTAACATCAAAAAAAGTGTAGATGAATTTCATCCTCTCTGCAAAAAAGCCAGATAGATAGAAGAGTTGAGCACTATTCAAACTGAATTTGCCGTTTAAATTCCACTTTTAAATTATTATATATTTTTTTTTGGTGTCAGTACTTTTTAATACTTAAAAATCTCTTATGCATTTAGCATATTATCATATGCACAACATCAAGTATTTCCAGAGATATATGTATATATGCATGTAGGCTATATATACATACTGTATATATTTCTGGAAATACCTGATGTTTTGTATATGATAATATGCATAATGCATAAAGATTTCTTTTTGTTCTCTAAGCCGCTCCAATGTTTGAGGGTAACTTTTTGAAAGATAACTTTATAAAATACACACGCGCACAAATATATAGAATTTGTGTCTGTGTGTATTTTATAAAGTTATCTGAAAAAATGTGATGGATGTTTTGTTGTGCTATGGATAAAATATGTATTGCCAATAGCTGCGTTAATTGATGATGAACTTAAACTAAGTTCAGAGAAATATGTTAAATCGTATTCTATCAGGAAACACTGTAAATTGACATAATTAGTCAAAATGATTGATGTATTTATTTATGTTTTGTTCTAGTGCGCTCCAATGCAATGAAAAAACTCGCATTTAGAAGATATAAGCATTCAAAACTCACAGTCTCTCACTTCCGGCAATATGAATCAATGATTTTGATGACATCACTCTGCACTTCAGCTTCTCGTCAGATTTCCTGTCCAATCAAATGCTCTCTAAAATCTGAAGCCCCGCCCCCTACACGCGAGCTGTCTCTTTAAACCCGCGTGGTTTATATACATGTAGCTGCTAATTGGGCGGACATTTTTGACACACACACACACCAAACAAGAGAAACGTGCCTCAAACCCGTTACACACTCTTTCCAGGAACATTTTGTTCATCCCGGAAACCGTAGCAAAACGTTGCGCACCGGTTTGAGCTTGAACTTGCTGGTTTCACATTATAATGTCACACGAATGTCATAAACGATCATGTGTACCTTAAAGGAGTAGTTCACATTAAAAAAAACTTGCTGATAATTTACTCACCCCCATGTCATCCAAGTTATCCATGTCTTTCTTTCTTCAGTCGAAAAGAAATTAAGGTTTTTGATGAAAACATTCCAGGATTTTTCTCCATAAAATGGACTTTAATGGGAACCAAACGGTTCAAGGTCCAAAAGACAGTGTTTCAGTGCAAACTGCAAACTGTTCAAAGGGCTTTAAACAATTCCAGACGATGAATAAGGGTCTTATCAAACGAAACGATCGCTCATTTAATAAATAAATAACAAAGTTTAAGTTTTGTGAGCTCAAATGGTCGCCTTGCTCTGTTCTGTGATGCGCGTCCGTGACTCTCCTGTTCAAAATGAACTAATCTTTTTTCGTGTCATTTGGTTTATTCAACGAACAGAAATGAACGAGTTGACTCGGAAAAGATTTGTTCATTTTGATAAACGAGCTCGAACAGGAGAGTCACAAACGCGCATCACAGAACAGAGCAAGATGACCATTTGAGCTTATAAAACTTAAACTTTGTTTTGTTTGTTTTTTAAATGAGTGATCGTTTCGCTTGATTAGACCCTTATTCATCGTCTTGAATCGTTTAAAGCCAGTTTGCACTGAAACTGTCTTTTGGACCTTGAACCGTTTGGTTCCCATTGAAGTCCATTATATGGAGAAAATCCTGGAATGTTTTCATCAAAAACCTTAATTTCTTTTCAACTGAAGAAAGGATGACATGGATATCTTGGATGACATGGGGGTGAGTAAATTATCAGCAAATGTTTTTTTTTAAAGTGAACTACTCCTTTAAGTTAAAAAATAATTGTGAATTTCCTTTATTCTGTGAGTGTTGGTTTTCAACTCTATTTCAATCAAAATAAAAGTCGATTCTTAAATTCAAAATGTACCCAACCGTGTAATAGATGATCTAATCTTTCCTTAACACATTATCTCTTGCTGTGACGTCAGCTATCCTGGATGAGGACTGCAGTCTGGAGTTGGGCTTTCTGCTAGACAGCTCTGAGACGGCCAAGGACAACCACCAGCAAGAGAAAAAGTTCACTATGGACATTATAGAAGGCCTCCAGAGCATCCGCTTGGATAACGGCCGCAAACTCAGCTGGAGAGCGGCCCTGCTTCAGTACAGCAGCCACGTCATAATCGAGCAAACCTTCAATCAGTGGAGAGGCTCAGAGAACTTCAAGAGCAGGATCTCACCGATGGCCTACATCGGCCACGGCACTTACACCACCTACGCCATCACCAACATGACCAAGATATTTGTGGAAGAATCGAGCCCACAAAGCATCAAGATCGCCCTGCTGCTAACCGATGGCTTCTTTCATCCCAGAAACCCTGATATCTTCTCTGCTATGGCTGACGCAAAGAACCAGGGCGTGAAGGTCTTTACAATCGGCATCACTCACACTGCCAATGAGCCGGCCAACACAGCAAACCTGAGACTGCTGACAAGTACGCCAGCCTCCAAATTCCTGTATAATCTGCAGGACACCAACGTCATGGAAAAAGTCATTACTCAGATCGTAAGTATGGTGGCCCACAAGCACTCATTCTGTCCTCATACACTATGTCAGATATACAGATCTGGTCAAATTCGTGCAACTTGAGTATTTGTGTGTAGTCATTATTTTTGAAGCGTGGATTTCATTATTCTTTCTTAAAGGGCGCTTTGAATGAGTAGTTCACTTTAAAAGAAGCTTTTGCTGATAATTCACTCACCCCATGTCATCCAAGATGTTGATGTCTTCTTTCTTCAGTTGAAAAGAAATTAACGTTTTGATGAAAACATTCCAGGATTTTCTCCATATAATGGACTTCAATGGGGTCCAAACGGTTCAAGGTCCAAAAGAGAGTTTCAGTGCAGCTTCAAAGGGCTTTAAACGACACCAGACGATGAATAAGGGTCTTATCAAGGACCCTTTGGGTCATGACTCGAAAAAAGATTTGTTAATTTTGATGAACAAGTTCGAACTGGAGATTAGACCCTTATTCAGTCGTCTGGTGTCGTTTAGAGCCCTTTGAAGCTGCACTGAAACTCTCATTTGGACCTTGAACCATTTGGTTCCCATTGAAGTCCATTATATGGAGAAAAATGCTGGAATGTTTTCATCAAAAACCTTAATTTCTTTTCGAACTGAAGAAAGAAAGACATGGACATCTTGGATGACATGGGGTGAGTGAATTATCAGCAAGTTTTTTTAAAAGTGAACTACTCCACTTAACTGTCACCGTCCCACAGGTGGGACGTTTGCCACTATATTTTTAAATCAATTATATCTTAGTAAATACCTTTAGTAATATTGACAAACTATATATAATTTGAAAGCTTTCAATCTCTAGTTTCCATATTTGGTGACTGATTTTCAAAATATATTACAGAGGAACCATAATTTATCAATATGCAACAAGAATATTTTCATACTCATAAAGCGAGTTCAGACCTTAATTTAAAAATAGCAGAGAACATGAAAAATCATGAAAAAATGGTAGATACCTCAGTTTGTTTTCATGCCAAAAGTTCTAAAGATAGCATCCATTCAATTATTTTGGAAAAAAAGGACTGGAAAGTTTGAAATATCAAGAAAAAAATAATGGCGGCGCCCTTATATGGGCAGTAATGGAGTCTGATTGTGCCCTAGTGAGAAAGTTTGGTACTGCGCTCAAACAAAATCTTACTGAAAGCTCATTTTTTGAGATATCAACCTAAAATTTGAAACACAACTTGTTCAGATTTTTGGCTTTGATTTTTCTGCAGTTTTAGAGTAGCCCAGGTTTTGAAAATATATATTTTATGTAAAATATAAATAATTAATATTTTTACATTGTACATTTCCATAAACTCAAACTTCTATAACCTTTTTTCTGTTTAACTTTCTTAATTTATTTCACTTCTACAAAAATCTGCCAAATGTCTTCTTTAAAACAAGACCAATCATATGTCTATATTCCAAAGCATTCTTGAATTTCAACCATTTAAGTTTGAAATGTGCATTTTCATGTCTATTCAAAAAAAGGGGGGGGTGACAGTTAAGAGGTTAAGCTTTGCTTAAATCCATTTCTATGGTAAAAGTCTACAGTACATATTTACAGTTCTATGTAAGTCTGCAGATTCTTTCTGGGCTTGTTAAAGGGTAAAATACATAAATAATAATATATTTATGAGCTATGACTTCTACTGAATTTTCTACAGAGCTATTTTTACGTGGTTGAATAACCCTTCAGATTTCCTGATTTGATTCGATTTTTATTCACAAGCTCTTGTTTTGATTGTGATTTTGATTTGATTCAGGATAATATGTGCATATTTTAGTTTCACTGTCCATTGATGTATTACAAAAATATTAAATATCATACATTTCCACACAGCCATATTTAATATAGGCCTTATTACTATTAAATTCAATCACTGAAAGTGAGCTTCACTAGTCGTTCAAGTTCATTCAAATCAAACTTCTAATTTAATTCCTGTAAGGATTTGAATTTGCCCAAATGTTTCTGTTAATTTAATATTGCTTTCACACTTGCTTTATTGTTATTATTATTAGATTTCATCACTGAAAATAGGTGAATGCTACAAAAATGCATTAAACGCTAATATAGAGTGTACTTTTAATGTCACGATTTTTAATATTGTGCCTAATTGGGAATTTTTGTTTTATTTTACATCAACGATTGACGTATTTAGTGTCATTGATATGTGCTTGTGAAATACCGTGACTATCATCCTGCTAAACTTCAACCAGCTTTACTGGTTTGCTGGTCTTAGCTGGTCACCTGGTTTCCACAGGTCAGGTTGATTTGGTAGGCTAGTTTTAAAGAGGGACTTGTCAGCTGACTGGGAGGCCTGTTAAACCAGTTTAAACCAGATACGACCAGCTAACCACATCTGGCCTGTATTCGACAAGTATTTGAACATACAGAAGAGAAAATAATTACATTCTGCTTGTTCTGCTAGTGATCCCTGACACCTAACAATTAGCCTTTCTACACTTCACTTACTATAATTAGAGTAAACACGTCCCATTGTGGCTTTTCTATACATCTAGTACTGGGTTTATATATTCCATAAATCTTTGTTGTCATTCCTGCCGTTATACTGATAAGCATTTACGGCAGGCTTCATTTTCTCATTTGAGAAGAAACACATTGATATAATTCCAGTGTAAAGCAGGACTCAGCATGTTAAATGATGTTTCCTTTAATCTTTAGGGAGATTTATGAATGTATGGCCTGACGTTAACTGTTCATAATGTTAACCCAAATGAATCCTTGCCATATAGCAACAATTATGACTGCAGCTTTTATATACCAGTTATAGTTTGTACAAAATCAAATTTTGTTCTTGTTCCCTCTAAACAGGCTCAGCTGGCAAATGATGGGGTAAGTAGATCATATTTAATATAGATAATATTTAATATAAAGCATCCCTGCCTTACTAAAAACAAACAAATTTCCATTTACACTCTTTTCTCCATATTAAGTGCCCTCTGTCCCAGAAGTGTGTGTGTGAGAAAGGCGAGAGAGGACCCATTGGCCCAGCGGTAAGTATTTTCACTCTAAACTTCCTTCAACATCATGGGACTATATTTCCAGGAAAGCCCACGGCACATTTTTCTCCTCTTTTTCCGATTCCTAAGAGGTACGGATTCCTTTAAAGAATTGTGGGAAGAGACAGGCACGGTTCTGACATTTTGGATAACTACTTTGCTTTGTAAAAGTCAGGATAATAATCATCTTTGTCAGGACCCTTCAGCACTACCTAAGGGAAAACACGAAATAAGATTCCTAAAAAAGTGTTTTTCATGTTTAGCCTGTTGAAAGAGAAGAGAATGTAATTACATGTTATGAATGAAAACCTTGACTTTCAAACACTTAAGGGTCCAAAATTAACATTTTGCCACACCTGCCAAAGATGGTGAATATAGTCATAGTGACATTTCTATTTTTTGTCCTTATAACTGCAGTTATTTAGCATTTTGGGATTTTTATGCAAAAAAAAAAACCTGCACTGATCGACTGGCAAGAGACCACACTCTTAGAAAAAGGGTTCATTGGGGTTCTATATATGAAGCATAGGGTTCTTTACTCAACTCCAAATAACCTTTTATGCTAAAAAGGTTCCATAATGACAAGAAAGAACCCTTTTGGCATAAAGGTTCTGGTAACACTTTACAATAAGGTTCGTTACTTAACTACATTAGTTAATATGAACTAATAATGAATAGCACATATACAGCATTTGTTAATCTTTGTTAATGTTATTTTCAGCATTTACTAATACTTGATTAAAATCTTGTTAACATTAGTTAATTCACCATGAACTAACATGAACAAATAATGAACAGCTTTATTTTTATGAACTAACATTAACAAAGATGAACAAATGCAGTAACAAATGTACTGCTCATGATTAGTTCATGTTAGTAAATACTTAACTAATGTTAACTAATGAACCTTATTGTAAAGTGTTACCAAGGTTCTTATAGAGCTGGTAAGTCCCGCCCCTTCCGCTAGCACGGCTGGACCTTTAGATTGAAAAATCGTCAATGCAAGTGAATGAGAGAAAATCATTATTTTCTAATCCCATTTGAATTTTGCAATGAATGTGAACATATGTTGTCTGTGAATTTTTTATATAATTTTTCATGTAAAGAATGCTACAATTTAGCAGGTAGAATTTTCATACGGTTAGACTTTGTGTGAGAACACTTTGTGGACTACAACTCTTCCTGCTTTCGACGCGTTTGATATACGTCACCCCACTAGCACACGGATCCCGCTAAACAAACCATTGTTTGAATGGTGACATTTGGGTACAAAACACACAGGCATCTCGATCTAATTCCTTAGATTATCGCACCGTGATTTGTGGAGGGAAAATGTGTTATGCGGTGACGTCACGTATGCGATGTGTAGTCTTTCTCGTTATGTCTATACCATAACTGCTAGCCCAAAAATCATACAATAAACTGTCAAACTCGTTACATGAGAAATTATATAAAAAAATTCACAGACAACATATGTTCACATTCATGGCTCAATTCAAACGGGATCAGAAAATAATTATTTTCTTATTATCACTTGGAGTTTTACGATGGGCGGGACTTACCACCTCTACAGGCTATTATTCATTCATATATTGCATTATTCTGCAAAATGTTGTAGTTGTAATTAAATTATTGTTTATTAAACTGTTTGTAATAACTTAATATCACATTTTAATCATGCTGATTTTTGGAGGAGAATAACTGAAAGGGCACTTTTTGTGTGATATTGATTAACTACATAAAATGATGTAAATATATACATTTTCTAACCCCCATATATCTTGAATTTTGTGATCATTCACATGCATTCATGAATACATTTTAGGGTCTTGATGTTTGTCAATAATATGAAATATTTAACATGGAAAGGACAAAACAAATGATAACGAATGAACCCAAAAGGTTCCATATAGAACCTTTTTCCTGGTTACAAAGAACCGTTCTGTATAGAACCTTTTACGGGTTCCGATTGCGTAGCGCTGATAGAACCTTATAAGGTTATATATAGAACCTTTTCTTTTAAGAGTGCAGAATCATATGCTTACCATAGGCAAGTCTCAAGTACCAAAATGAGTGGCTTACTGCGCTTAAACGATTAAATACACACAAAATGAAGTCAAAATGCCTGTATTCAGTTAAACACAGTCAGTTTTGGACCGTAAATAGTTGAGAAAGATAATGCATGTTATTTTAAGCCACCATTACATGATTTTAAAACGTTGGGCTGAACTGTGCGGTTCACACTACATGACTTGCTCTCTGTGAAATCAGTTCAAGTTGTTGAGCTGTTCACACCACATGACACAACGTAAATGATCCGCAACAGGAGGTAACGCACTGCAGGAGTTGGAAACAACTCACCCAACAATTCTGTCTTGTCAACAAACCATGTTTTGTCACCAAAAAAATCACATGGACTAACTGGAAATGACGTGAATCGGCCAATACCCAGCGAAGAATACTGACTTCAACCCATGCCTTGCTCTGATTGGCTGTAGCTCATGACATCACTGAGGTTGAGGTCGATGCGGCAGCTCTAGATATTGTAGCATGCTAGATAATTTTCTGGGCTCAGCGAACCAATTCATCTAAATGGTTCAGAGATCAATTCACTAGACATTATATATTACACCCCTTTTTTTAATTGAAACAACACTGCCATTAATTGCTAATAGGAGATATTGTCAGATTTGGTAAACTTTTGGCAACAATTATAAACAGATACTTGCTAGACTAAACAAACAAGTATTGCTATTGCCAACAAAAACTATAAAAATAGTAATTGAAATAAAGCTGAAATATATGGAAGCTTGTTTCCACCACAGAATGAAAAATTAAAAAAAGTAATTGCGACTTTTTCTCACAATTGCGAGTTTACATCTCGCAATACTGACTTATAAAATAAAATTAAAGATATAAAATCAGAATTGCGTGACAAAAAGTCGCAATTGTGTGTTATAAAGTCCGAATTGTGAGATATACAGTAAAGTCAGATTGATTGATTTAAAGTCGCAATTGCAAGATATAAAGTCAGAATTGCATGATATAAAATCGCAATTGCGTGTTGTAAAGTCAGAATTGAGAGATATAAAGTCAGAATTGATTGATTTAAAGTGGCAATTGCAGGTTATAAAGTATAAACAGTTTTTCTTAAAATTGGCCTGATAACTCGCAATTGCGAGTTTATATCTCAAAATTATGAGAAAAGATGTAAGAATTTCGAGATGTAAACTCGAAATTGACAGATAAAAAGTCTCAATTCGGTCTTTTTTTCGCAATTGTGACTTTATTTCTCATAACTGCGACTGCATAATTGCGATTTGCACGCGATAACACCCTGACTTGTCGGCGAGCTCAATGATTTGCAAATCGGACTTAAAATTATGTAGTGTGAACTAGGCTTAACTTGTCACTTTAAGAGTTTAAGCACACAACACAATTAAAGTGACAGCAGCCTAATATCCATGCGGCTGTCTGTCATGCCAATCAAAGAACAAAAGACAGTGAAAATCACTCTTTGCTCTTGACTGAAAGACTTTTTTAACGTGTAAGCATTAATCTGTATTTTATTATTTACAGTGAAGACTATACAGTGTTTTACATTTGATTTCTTTCATTTCTGTAGTATTTTTTCTTCCCTGAATAGCTGTTAGATCCACCTGAAAAACTTAAAGCCGTGTTTATGTCCCTTTATATATTGCAATTATTTGTTTATTTGTTCTTTTTCTATTACTGACAAGAAATTTGCAATAGGTGCATCTCTAGTTAAAAGTTACTACTTTACGCTGAGTTTGATACAGTTCAAGTGATTCTGGTCAAAATTAAATAGATGCACTGAACAAGTCAAGATTGATCTTTTTTTGCTCTTTTAACACGGCTTAAACTGTAGTGTTTAGAAGGGCGGATCACGTTAGAGTCAGTTATTCAGCGGCAGACGCCTAACCATCATTATCCAGGTGCTTTTACCTCTCAGGGATTCCACACATTCTCATGGATATAAATGAGAGGCCTCAGTAATTGCTCTCATTAGTTTAACATTCTCTGGCTTGCACTTTTGCTGTGACCGAAGCAATTGATCAGGTCAAACTCAAACTCCAGACTGTCCTTCTATCATAAAACTGAGTTGTTTCAATTAAACAATTCATCTAAATGGTTCAGAAAGCAATTTACTAGACATTATATTTCACACCCGTGTTTCTTTTTTTTTTCTTTTAAATTGAAACAACACTGCCATAAATTGCTAATAAGAGATTTTGTCAGATTTGGTAAACTTTTAGCAACAATTATAAACAGATACTTGGTAGACTGAAAAGTGTTGCTATTGTCAACTAAAACTATAAAAAAAATAGCTTTTATTAATTGAAATAAAGCTGTTTAAAAGTTTTTTCTCACAACTTTTTTCTGAAAAATAATTGATTGATATAAAGTCGCGATTGCGTGTTGTAAAGTCAGAATTGTGAGATATAAAGTCAGAAATGATAGATTTAAGTCGCAATTGCAGGATATAAAGTATACATAGTTCGTCTTTTTTTCCTTAGAATTGACCTGATAACTCGCAATTGCGTGTTTTATATCTCAAAATTATGAGAAAAGATGTAAGAATTTCGAGATGTAAACTTGGAATTGAGAGATAAAAAGTCTAAATTCTGTCTTTTTTTTCACAATTATGAGAAATAAAAGTTGCAATTGTGAGATATAAAGTCGCAATTATGAGAAATAAAGTCGCAATTGCGAAAAAAAGACAGTTTTTTAAAAAAAAAAAAAGCTAATTTTTATCTCACAATTCCGAGAATATAAAGTCGCAATTATGAGATAAAAATTAGCTTTTTTTATTCAGTGGCGGAAACAAGCTTCCATAGAAATATAATATATAAATATTAGATGAAAATTTGAACTAAAACTGAAATAAAAACAAACAAAGATACAAAAAGAAAAACATTCAAATTTTTAAAACAAAAAGAATGACAAAAGCACATAAAAAGTCATTAAAACTTAAAATGAAAAAATTTAAAATGTAAAAATAAAAGCTAATTCAATAGATATTTTTCCATCCAAAGCTGCAAATTTAACTTATGTGGAAAATTGGAATATCGAACAAAACATATCATGAATAAAGAACCGTGTCAATCCATTCCTGGAAAATTAGCGCAAAATATCTGTGATAAATGGAAGGGCAAGAACTGTGGCTCTTTTACCCTAAACCATAAACGAAATAACTTCTGTCATGCTCTCTTTCATCCAAATGCTGGTGTTTGGGAATGCAATTATGTGAGACACTTCTGAAAGGGAATTAAACCAAATTATTTAGATTTCAGACTTTGGCACAGACATTTCAGAAAGATCAAAACAACATTTAAAATGCTATGCAATCAAGGGATGTACTGTATAAGTACATGTGTTTCCATTGTAGTTTATGCAACTGCTTTCTTATTAGATACAAATGTGCATCTTGGACTTTACATGCAGTTTATTTACAGTATGCGATATTCTAAAATGTGGATAAAAATAGGTGGATGGAGACATAGCTACTAACATATAAAACATCTCCACTAAGCATCAGACATTTGAAGTCATTCACTTTTTCACTGGAATAGAACTAAAACAGCTCACTTTCTCCCGTTTCCCCGGCAGGGAAGAAGGGTCGCCCAGGAAGACGGGACCCCTGGGGCTAAAGGTCATAAGGTCAGAATTTCTATCATTCTCTCTGGCGTACTCTGCTTTTGTTGATGAGGAAGCTGATGGCTGTTTATATAGTTGTGTATTTGTCTCTTAATATTTCTATTGAGATTTCATACACATTTCTCAGATTCAGAGGAATCAGGAATGACAGGCTCTATTCAGTAACTCTTTCTAAACAAACACTTGTGCTCTTGTTAGGGTGAATCTGGTTTGAGTGGACTTCCTGGGCGTGACGGTGCAGAGGTGAGTGGCTGATGCTGGGACAAACTATACACAAAATCAATACTTAAAAGTATTGAGCTACGTGATTCGAAAACCTGCAGTATTTGGGTAAAATAAACAAGTACATAAAAAAAAGATCTAACCTTCTGTCTGATGGTGTGACCAAAATTTTTTAATTATCAATTATTATTATTATTGAATACACTACATCCTTATTATTCAAAGAAAAGCGTTTAAAAATGTTAAAATATTTTATACGAATATATATTTTGAATTATTTAAAAAAGGTGAACTAATTATACTATAAAAAAGAAGGTAAAAGTATTTTCAATAGTCACTTATTGACAGAATACGATTGAATGATAAAGGTTACACTTAGGGGTCCGCTTTGCTTTTTAAAAATATTTAAAACAAAACTGCTTCACTGTAACATTAATAAAATATTATTTCAAACTACTTTTTTCAAGATTGCTTGATTACAATATCCAGACTTTGACACAACCTTGATATTTTTACTTTAACCCTAAAAAAAGAAGAAAATCACTAAAATACATTTGAAATGTCAAGCCATTCTAAGTATGAATAGCCTTTTTATAATGATTTTAAATGACTTAATATATCCAAACAATATATGACATCGGCAATCAATGTGCAAGATACGAATAAATAGGGTATTTAAAAGAAAAATATACATATAAATAATATCTTGTTTTGCTCACAGGGGAAACCAGGCTACAAAGGAGAGCAGGTACTGAATCCCTAAACTAAATCATAATTCATTTCTGATAAAGCGCACAATCATGTGAGATTGTCATGACTCTGATCCTCTCTTGACCGTGTACAGGGTGAAAGAGGAGAATGTGGAACCCCAGGAATCAAAGGAGACCGGGTACATAAACCTTCAGACGTTACAGCATTCTGCATGCTCCTTGAACATGTGATGAACACAATAATGTAGTATATGTTTTTAATGCTTAATTAGTATATATTGTCCCATCTGATAGGGTCCTGAAGGCCCAGTTGGCACACAGGGGTCCAGAGGTCTGCAGGTATGCGATTATACATTTATTAAAAATCTATGCCAAAAAAAAAACGTCACACCTGTCTGTATACCTGTACAAATGTGCAGTATATGTATGTCAAAAATTTACAGTTTACAGTTTTCTTTAAAAGCCATTAAAGGCCTTTGACTTTAAAAATGTTGTCTCAGCTAACAGGGACTGTTCTCAGAACTTCCCTAACGTTCTGGCAAGGTTCTCTCAAAGTTCCACGAGCAAACGTCGTTTCAGTAACTTTCATTCGATGTTATCTTGTCTTTAATATTGTTCCCAAAACGTCAGTAGAAAAACATGTATACTGTACATCATTGATGGAAATCTTTATCTAAAATGTTTTAAATGTTGCTGCTCGTTTCAGAATGTTACAAAAACATTCAAAAGTAACGTTCCCAAAATGGGTTGTAGAATGATAAAATGGAATGTTCCCCAAAAATGAAAATTCTCTCATTAATTACTCAACCTCATGTCGTTCCAAAGACGTTCATTCATCTTAGAAACACAAATGAAGATATTTTTGATGAAATCAAAATCAAATCAGAGACTTTGATGCTTATAACTGTTCATAAAGAGATTGTAAAACAAAATCCAAATGAGTTTAGTGGTTTAGTGCAAATTTTCTGAAGAGACTATCGCTTTATATGATGAACAGATTTAATTTAGGCTTTTATTCATATAAACATTCATCAACTCACACATTAGTCGGGGTAAAGGGAAGCTAAAGCCTATATATTGGCTTGACATGCGAGAACCAGATGGTTCATTCTTGTTTATCAAGCAAGTTCAAGTTCAGTTTATGTTTGCTGATCAATGTTTATATGTGAATAAATGCCTAAATTCAATCTGTTTTATCATATAAAGCGATTCGAGTCTCTTCAGAAAATTAGGACTTAAACCACTCAATTCATATGGATTAGTTTTACAATCTCTTTATGAACATTTTGAAGTGTCAAAGTGTGTAGCTGTCAATGGAGGGACAGAAATCTCTCAGATTTCATCAGAAATATCTTCATTTGTGTTCCAAAGATGAATGAGAGTCTTACAGGTTTGGAACGAGGGAGAGTAATTAATGACAGAATTTTCATTTTCGGATGAACTAATAATAACCCTTTAACGTTTCCATAACAAAACAAAAAAATTAAAAATGGACATTTGAACGTTTTGAAATAATATTTTTGGAACTTAATGGGAATGTCAACACTTTTGTTAGCTGAGGTTTCACTATGGTTGATTGACAGGTGAGTAGGCGGTCCTTCCCTGCTGAATAAATTTGCAAATGTGGTTTAAGTGACAGTTTGGAAGCCTGTTTATACCTGTATTTAGCATTGATCACCTGAAACCGATGTTTCTAACATTCCTTTATTTATTTGAACTAAAAACGTGCAATTCATTTTTTTCTAACTAAATCTGAGAGCTTATTTCAGAGAAGGTACACTCTAAAAAATGCTGGGTTGTTTCAACCCAAATTTGGGTCAAATATGGACAAACCCAAATGTTGGGTTGGGTTAAAAATGTAATTTAAAATTTTAACCCAACTTCAACTTTCAATTTCAACTGTAATTTTTTAAATTACATTTTTAACCCAACATTTGGGTTTGTCCGTATTTGACCCAGCATTTTTTAGAGTGTAAATGTTCAAACACATCTTGAATTTCACGCAATATATGATTAAAATATCAAAACTTGTATTTTACTCCACTGTAAAGCAGCATAATGCTTAGGTGTCTACAGATAATGCTACACATTCCTAAAGACATCACACAAATGTTCATGTTATCTGTTTCATTTTTGCCCTGCAGGGTTTACCAGGACCACAGGGTGACATCGGACCAGAGGGCTCACAGGGAAAGAAGGTCTGTGCCTTATAATCACAAACCATTATCCTGAAAAATTCAGCTCATCATGTTTACCATGCACACCTGGAAAAGTTTCCCTGAGTGCATGAGAAAACAGTCATTGAAGGCTTGTTGTCTGCTACATCCATTAGGTAAAATCCATTAGATGTTTATGCCACAGTGAATAAGAAATATTGATGCATTCTCGGTTGTTTACTTCACATGTCTTTAAAAGGAATTATCATTCGTGTCCATTTTCAACTAAATGATGCACTCTGAGGGTAACAGGTGCAGAATAGAGATAAAAGAGTCTCACATAAGGCTTTCACTCTTTGTGTTTCTAGGCCAGTGTCATGCATTTCTATGCCAAAAATGTGTTTATCCCTTTGCAATAATGCATTTGAAATGTTCATTATTTCTCAACATGATTTTAAAGGAATAGTTCACCCAAAAATTTAGCTATTGCATGAAAGATAGCTATTGCATGGCTTCAGGAGTCTTGGCATCGTGCCCCTTTAATGGTGTGTGTGTGACTGAGTGTCATTGTGGTTTGAGGACACAAATGTGTAAAATTACATGGGTATTACAACGTAAACATGGTTTATGAGGACATTTCCTGTGTCCTCGTAAACCAAATGGCTTAAATTTTTTTTTTTTTTTTGAAAAATATTGAAAAAAAATCAAGGTTATACACTTTATGCTGGGTTGTTTCAACCCAAATGTTGGGTCAAATATTGACAAACCCAAATGTTGGGTTAAAAATTTAATTTAAAATTGTACACTGTGAGCTGTACATGTTTTAATTACATTTTTTATCCCAACATTTGGGTTTGTCCATATTTGACCCAAATTGGGTTGAAACAACCCACATTTTTTGAGTGTAGTGTAGGGGAATATAAGGTAACACTTTACAATAAGGTTTGTTAGTTAACGTTAGTTAACTACATTAGTTAATATGAACTAATAATGAATAGCACATATACAGCATTTGTTCATCTTTGTTAATGTTATTTTCAGCATTTACTAATACTTAATTAAAATCTTATTAACATTAGTTAATGCACCATGAACTAACATGAACAAACAATGAACAGCTGTATTTTTATGAACTAACATTAACAAAGATGAACAAATGCAGTAACAAATGTATTGCTCATGGTTAGTTCATGTTAGTAACTACATTAACTAATGTTAACTAATGAACCTTATTGTAAAGTGTTACCGAATATAACATACAGTTTTTACAGTATTAAAACCATTATTGTAAACCACATATACAATAAGTGTGTGCGTGTGTGTGTTTTGATGTTGAGAGTCATGGTCACTATGAATTGTTCTCCCTTGTAACAACAACATACTGATTTAGAACAATATGAGTGTGAATAAATGATATAATTTCATAGTTAGGTGAACTAATCCTTTATTTTGAACTTTTGGACAATAATCTCCCAAGTGTCTTCTTTCAAGAGACAATGGTTTCATCTGCAGTGCAACGGGTTCATAAACACCAACCATTCTTGAGCTTGTGCTCAAAAAAAAGGGGTCTAAGATGAACGTGTTTCGACAAGTTTTGGATTTCCTTTAATAGATACCTGTAGTGAACCTGCTGCTCTGCCAGTAGTTTTCCCCTAGTTTAATTTAACTGCAGGAAGCATTCAGAGGTTTACACAGCTCTGCAGATGTCAGGGATCTTTCTTTATACATGCACAGGTTCACAAAACTACACTGTGTCCAAAGACTGTCTGACTGATATGAACCACATCTCGATTTGTTTTTAGGAGATTCATCTAAAATAGAAAAGATCACACCACAAAAAAAGATATAATAATCATAAACCCTTACTACCAAGGTCAACCAATTAGATTGTAACTTTCTAGAAAGTGCTTTTTAGGATTCAGGGTGTTCTGCGATTATTGTCACAGTAGCTAATAACATAGAAATGAGAAATATCCATGATGGAAAAATCCTATCTGTGTTCAGTTCATGCACAGACACGCAGATGACGTGAACAAAGACAATTTCCAGCATGTAGAAATGCAGCACAGTGAAAACTGTAAATGTCATGAGCAGATTTAACTGACCGACTTGTTTGGATTGGATTGTACTTTTTTGACAGCAGATAATCTCCATATGGTCCTATTTGAAAATAAGCCGCTAATGCACAAACAGACTGAACAATACCTTAAACATGCACAGGAATAGTAAAAAATTTAACATTTCTGGTTCAGACTCGAATCCTTATTTAGTAATCATTATAAATATTTTTGAGGTTTGAGGCGATTATATATATATATAGCATTGTAGTTTGAGTGTCATCATTTTCATGTACATCATATAGCATTCTGAGTGAAAGTTAAAAGGGATACTCCACTTTTTTGTGAAATAGGCTAATTTTACAACTCCCCCAGAGTTAAACAGTTGGGTTTTACCGTTTTCGAATCCATTCAGCCGATGTTCTGATATTAAGAAACAGTTTCTGGTCCCATTGACTTCTATTGTATATATGTTTTTCCTACTATGGAAGTCAATGGGAGCAGGCACTGTCTGGTTACTGATATTCTTCTAAATATCAGAAAATCGGCTGAATAGATTCGCAAATGGTAAAACCCAACTGTTTAACTCTGGGGAATTGTAAAATGAGCCTATTTCCAAAACAAGTGGAGTATCTCTTTAAGTAAAAGGAACGTTCCTGGTTAATTTCAACGTAAGCTCTATTGACAGAATCTGTAGCCTTCTGTTCGATTTCCACAGAAAATAAATTCATCTTGTTGACAGTCATGTGCTTTCACTGGAAGTGGATCCATTGTAAGTGGATTTCTGTCAGCACCATTTTAAGTTATGTTTATACAAACTGAGGGACAAGTCTAAATTATTTTAAGTGATAATGTCACAGATACTGTCCATTAACTGTTAAATGCGATCAAAGTGTCTCGCGCGAGAATTACATAGTTTAATATGAAAAAATGGTGGAGTATGCCTTTAATACCTGATAAAGGTTCTAAGAAACTCTTATAGATTTTACACAATGAAAAATGTCTTGCATATTGTAATAATGAATGTGATATCTAATGACGTTTTTGTTTGTAATGAATCACAGGGTGAGCGTGGCCCTGCTGGCCCACCTGGAATACAGGGCGACAGTGGAATTGGACTTCCTGGACCAAAGGTCAGCTGCATTTATCTTTTATATTTAAAAACACTTAAATTCTCCAAGATCACCACAAACAATCAGCCTTTAAAGCTGTCAAACCAAACGCCTAAGCTGATTTACTAGTCTCTCAGCCTTTGGGTCGCTTTTCAGTGCACATTTCCATCATTAGCCAAACATGATTGCAAGTTCTGTTGAATTGTGTTGGGAACGACAGAACTGGAGACCTTGACTTCGGGAACACACCCCTGATAAACCACCATAATACCAGTTTAAACCAGCAAACAATCTCAGGCTGGATATTTTTTTTCCTTTCCTTGGTTAATAAGCCACCTAAACTGGGACTTTAATTTCACCCTATAAAGCCTTCTGTATCATATTATATTAAAAATATAATGATCAAAACTTTACTGAAAAGCCTGTTGAACACAATCTACTACATGCCTTTTGTCGTCTGATTGATAATTTAAAGTAAAAGATCTTTTAGTATAATTGTAAAAACATCTCCCTTCATGTCATTATCTTTAAAAAGTAAACATAAGAATAGCTTTTATTTTGTTAGAAATATTTCAAGATGAACATTTACTGCATTTTTTTAATCATGTTAAATTTTAAGTATCAAATATAATCCATAAGGCCTTTGAATCACAATTGTTTGCCTGCATTATATGTTTTCAAAATTAAAGCTTTGATCATAAAACCAAGAATTTAAATAGTATCTTAATACGTATTATTGGTTGATATAGAGTCACAACAGACATTTATATGCGTTTTATATAACTAGTCTGCTATCAGAATCTGTTGATCTTAATATTTGGGCAAAACAGCAACTGCACCAAATTGCTTTATTTTAATATTTTATCTAAGTTTGGGATTCTTAATAAAACAGTTTTATCAACAACAACAAAGGAAGAGGAAAAAAAGAAAAAGAAAAGAGAGGGTGGATTTGGTTTCCAATAACCATTAATTCAGTATCAACATATTGCCCATCGTTACAGACGATTTAACACAAAGAGCAGCTCCATATTCTCACTATATCATATTATATATGAGCCATAAAAGGCTGGTCTATCATATATTATATGATTTATTACATAGGTTTTGTTTAAAGGTTCCTTAAAATGTTCCATAAAAAAGATTTTCTGCCAATTCATATTCATATTCATAAACCTGACATACTGTAGATAGTAATAGTGGCGGTGATTCTCATATATGCAGTCATATTTAATTTGTCTTACTGTTTCTCCTGAATTGACTGATCCGTCTGCAGGGAGATATGGGATTTCAGGGGAGATCAGGTCCTCCGGGTCCACCAGGCATCGGCGAGCCAGGTCTGCCTGTAAGTATAAGCAGAAGGTCAGAAATATGAATTGTATTAAATCAGCCCACACTGAATTCACACCGAGAGGTTTGTACAGAATTTAAATGCACATCATGCACAAACATCTACTCATGCCCTGTCCCTTGCATGCTCAATTATTAAATATTTTGCCTAATTTAATAAGAATGTAGCACTGTCAGCTCCATTTAACACATTTATTTACCATGTTTATAATCATTTAACAGATTTTCCCGGCAGAAAATGCAGCACTGTCTGTTTAGGCCTGCAACTCTGCATGCAAAAAGCACTATAAGACACAAGAATCAATTATAATTGTGATTAGATTATGTTCTTGCATTGTGGTGCTAAATTACATTTTTCTTCACATTTCTTCATCAAATCAGGGGCCTCAAGGGCCACAGGGGGTTCAAGGTGAGAAGAGGACCACAAGGAGAGGGTTTTCCAGGTCCAAAGGTAAGATCAGCCACCGTCAAAGCCATGTTCTCACTAATGTCACTCTGCTCTTTAATCTAACTAGAGATTTGTAGCAGCCAAAGGCAGTCTGAGAAGATCTAAGTAAACAAATTCAAGACTATCATTTTTGTAATATACCTCATTAGAGGCTCAGAGTCCCCTGGTAAATACTCATTTCAAAACCCAAAGCTATTAATTAATGCATGTTCACAGATAAATTAGCTGAGCATTACCAGCCGGAGGACACAGAGACCATTTTCTTGAACTCTATTAAGCCTCTTTGTAATCTATCTAATGTTAGCATTTAACAAGATCTACATCAAAGCCAGAACTGCATATAAAATGTAACCATAAATTAAAAATATAGCAGAGAAACTTGATTCACGTCAGAGACCTACTGTATTTCTGAACCTCAGCGCTTTGAAAACCTGCATACAGTTGCTAAACTAAATTATGATATTCAGTATTTGATGATGATGCAAACAAATTCAGTTTTGAACCGATTCATTCATACAGTTTGAACTGATTCACAGGATTGAGCTGAACTTGCAGCTCTAAAACCATTTTTGCTTCTTAAGTTTATTATTAAAGTCCCCATGAAATCAAAATGAAACGTTGGAGATTAGGTGGAAACTTCGGCAACTTTATACCGAGCACAACGGCTCTGGATCGAGCTGTGATAGAAACAAATGGCTATTTTAAAAAAGGGAAGGAGCTGTTCGATATGTCCCGCCTTTTCAGTGGAAATTATTTCAACACATTAAATAATGTGGGCCTTTAAAACATCTCATCATGAAATGTTTGTCACTTTTCCTGTGTTGATATGTTTCCTACTAAAACAGGAAGTTGGGGCGGGACATATTAAATGGGTCGTCAACTTCTTTAAATAGCCAATAGGATTTAGTTTACTTCACAGCCATCAGCAACGATTTAAATAGCTAAAATGTAAATTAAGTAGAAATTTAAATATAGCTAAAATCATATAAATTATAAATGTAAGAAAAAAGTAAACTTAAAAAACTTAAAATAAAATTTTGAAATGTTGGCATAGCAACTACCTGAAAAAAAATAAGTAAATAAATAAGTACTAAAATTATAATTTTTAAAAAAAGCTAAATAGAAATGTTTTAAAATCTAATAAAAATGATAAAAGCCAATAACCAAAATCAATAAAACTTAAATTAAATTATTAAAATATAAAAAATAAAAAAATGAAATCATTATTACAAATATTAAGCTAATTTAAAACATGAACAAATACTACAATATTATATCAATAATCCCATAAAATAGTGGATATCATCAGTGGTAAATGTTTGATTACTGCTGATCAGTTATAAACCAAGATCAACAAATCCTGGATCAGCTTTCATTTAATCCTTATTAGTTAAACCAACCATCAGACAAATTGAGCCACTTTGAAAGAACAACATTTAGGGATTGTACTGTATTATTATCAGTTGTAAATTCTATAGAGAACGTTTTTCTATTGACAAAGAAGCAATACGAGCAGTGCAGAAAATGCATCTGAATGGGAGGCTGGCATTTCAGAGACACTAGTCTGACACCGCTCTTTTGTTCGAACAGGGGACCGGGGTCTGGAGGGGCCGAAGGGACCAAGAGGACAGCCGGGCCCGGGAATCAAAGGCGATAAGGTGGGCTGTAAATATATCATCCCATGAATGGGCTTCACAAAACCACACCATCTGTGTCACACAAAAGGCTTAATGAAGTATGTAAAGTGGCCATACATTCCCACTTAAATGCTGGGGACAGATTGGACCGTGATAGAGGGCGAGAAAGGGTACAGCTCAAATTACTGTGGGAAAAAAAATGAGTCCTGCTCACCTACTGAGTATTATAAAACACCAGTCAATGCTGAGAATATACAGGTTATTATTGTCATAAGTTCATTTTCAGGATATTTTAGAGCTGTTTTATCTAGTGCCATCCATCCTCTTTGTGTCCTCAGGGGTGAGCTGGGACCTCCAGGTTTGCCAGGACCAATTGGACTCACAGGCGTTGGCATTCAGGGTGAAAAGGTGATACAATGTGTCCTTTTATAGGGTTCAATGAAATAAGAAAATGTACATGTATTGACATTAATTATTTTATAATGTTATCCTTATCAGTTAAACTGCACCTTATCATAACAGACTATAGTTTATATAGTTGGGGGCCTTAAGCACATTTTTGCGCAAATTCATCTAAAAGCGCCAAATTTGGCACAGATGTAGCTCAGGTCATACTGACATGATTTAGCTAGGGCGCCGGAGCCAGCGGCCCTCGGGGCCAAGATGGCGGCCAAATCCAATATGGCCGCTCCCCAAAAAGGGTTCCGGCTATAACTTTTGAATCACATGAGTTACAAATACAAACTTGATATGTTTTTCTGCTTAATTGATCATGGGAAACACATAGAAATGTTTATATTTATGACCCAGTATATCTGGATCCCTTGATCCTCCAATTCCAATATGGCCGCTGTCCAAAAAAGCAGTTTTGGCTGTAGTATGGGGCCTTACATCCCATTGTTCGTGCAAATTCATCTACAAGCACCAAATTTGGCACAGATGAAGCTGAGGGCATACTGAAATTATTTAGTCAGGGCGCCCAAGCCAATGGTCCCTGAGACCAAGATGGCGGCCAAATCCAATATGGCCGCCGCCTGAAAGGGATTCGACTATAGCTTTTGAGCCAGATGAGATACAAATACACACTTGATGTCTATTTTACCTATTCTGGCTATGGGAAACTCATAAATTTGCCAAATTTGGCGCTTTTAGATGAATTTGCGCGAAATTACCTATTTATGTGCTTAAACTCAGTGTGCCATGTTGATGTATTTGGTAGTACGCATAGAATCACTAATTTCAGATAATCAAGGAATGCATAATGCATGAAATAATAAGAGTGGTGGCCAAAAGTGATGTCCGGCCTAGAAAAATGTACATCTTCAACTTTTATTACAACTATTATTACAAAGATTTTTTAGTCATATTGCGTATTTTTTTCAGTCAATTGTTTGATTTGTGAAAACGCAATGAAACATGCTAAGCTGTGCGGACATCAAACAAGAGAGAACCAACTAAATATTAATAACCGATTATGTGGTAGTCAAGGTATGCTTTTGTACGAATTTCTGTGTCAAATTCGTGACGAGTGATTAAAAAGTGGCTAATTCGTACTAATTCATATGACCTCCCTGGTACGAATTCGTATGATTTGTCTAAACCCACATGATGGGTAGGTTTATGGGCGGGGTCAGGGGTAGGTCATTTGTACGAATTCGCAAAATATGTACGATTTCAGCAAAAATCGACCGTAGCTGAATTCCTGTGAGATCGGGTTGGCTTTTTCCTGTGAGGAAAAAGCATTTGGCTTTTCTCATGCATTTATTTTTGCATAGTAAAATAAAACCAAATAATTTTGCCAGATTGTACCTTAACCAAGTTTAGAGTTTTGCTTTTTTAATATTTTACTCATATTTTGACTTTTAGAGTAATTAATAAAAACAATGATCCTCTCTGAGCATCACTTTTGGCCACTACTGCATATATATATATATATATATATATGTTTTTTTTTAATGCAAAAGAAATTATTATCTTAAATGTCAGGTTTTCTAATGTAATATTTCTCATTATCAGGGTGTTGAGGGCCCGAGGGGGCCTCCGGGAGGTAGAGGGACACCAGGAGAGGGCATGCCCGGTCCCAAGGTTGGTACTGCTAAAGACTGAAGAGAATAATGTAATTCAGGACAAACTGTAAATGGAAGTGTTAAATTTGTTCTTGGCTTAATCTTTTGACTATATTTTTCCATTTTTATTAGGGAGAACAAGGTTTACCAGGAGAGATGGGGGCGCCAGGAGAGAGAGGGCAGGGCGAATCCGGACCAAAGGTTTGTATTCTTAAAAAGCTCAACAAAGGAATGGGCCATTCAGGATGGAAGCTAATTTAAGACCATGATGAAGCATTTAGGTCATACTAGGGATGAGCCCGAAGCCTAATTAAGAATTGGGAAAGGCACAGAATTTGAATAACGCATTCTATGAATGCTGTGGTGGTCAGTTACATTATAGTACATCAGATTTCACTTATCACGTGAAGACAGAAAGGAGAGAAGATGGTCGAAGGATTTGGTGTGCAACAGGTCCTGAGCATCATTGATAAATATCTTATCTTGTAAAGTGTGTGGTCAGTGCCGCTGCTCCCTACACAGAGTATACGCCTAATCGTGAATTGGAAAGTGAAGTGAAAAGTGAGCGTCCATTCAAAAGCGATTTCATAACCTGCATATTGATAGCAGCTCCATGTCTGCAAATTGTATACAACATAATTACCCAACTATATAATTGTGAGAACGCAAAAGCATTGAAATAATTTTTTTCCTGCCATCTCATATCTCATGTCCCTTTAGGGGCTCCATAGAGTGCATCTTTTCCTTTCCAAACATAGTATTTGGTTTCGGGTATGCATCTCTGCTAAGTACTGATACTATTTCTTCAGGGTGAGCCTGGTTCATCTGGCCTGGCCGGGGTACCTGGACTTCCCGGGAGGACGGTGCTCCAGGACAAAAGGTAACTCAACTTTTTGATGTTGGGACTGCTCTGAGGTCAAATAACATCTAATTTTCTCTAGGGTATTAGATTTAAATTCAATACAAAACCTAATGGGGAAGACAGATTTACTAACACCTTGCAACAGCGCAAACCCTCTTTTGGTGTAAAAAAAACAACTCAGGATTTACTATAAAGATAAAATTAGCACTGAAAACGTGTGGACAGGAATATTTTTAACATATTCCTCATTTCATATGCATTTGTAGGAGTTTCCCTTTCAGACACAACATTTATGGCAGGAGAGTATTTAAATAATTAATGCAATGTGATTTGCTAAGGTTTGCGCTCGTCAATTTACTGGTGTTGGCTTCCAAAAAAACGCCTTAAAAAGTCGCCCTATGGTGAAAATCAAGTTTTTCATGTTGTTTATATGCCTATTAGGTGTTTTTAATATGCTTTAAGACAAACCATGTGCAAATTCGAGCCCGTTCTCATCCTTTAGCGTCATATAGGTGATATTGACGTTAAAGGGTGCCATGTGCATAGTATTCCGACGAAATGTCATATGGTGTCACATATATGGCGCCAAAGGATGAGAATGTGTTGGAAAATTCATATGTCAACACTATTGCAGAGGATTTTCTCTTTAAAACTGCAGTGTAAAAAAGAAGTGCAGGCGAGTTTAACTGATCATGAACTTGATGACCGCTCTAAAGCAGATGAGTCTCAAGAGAAGCCGCTTATCCCGGTATATTTTAACATTAGCAAACAACACAGCAGTTAAGCAAAAGGCTAATCACATTAATTACGGTAAGTGTCCGATGTTGTAAGAGCGGTACCATAGTGTTTAACTCAGTAAGTTGAGCGAGTGGATCTCAGAGCTGGTGTGAGTGAGTGGAGGCGGGGCTAATTAGCATATTCATGGATCCGTGTATACTAAATGAAGCATGGGTGTAGAGTTACATTTAAGCTATTTTAAAGTATGAAGAACATTTTTTCACAGGAAAAAAAACATTAAAAATGCAGTAAAAAAGATGAGTAAAAAAGGGATTCAATTATTGACAACAGGGTGATTTTAAACCATACGCTAATTTGCTCTGCTGTTAGATTGCGATGTTCATTATGGAAATGATCCGGCTGCGTCTGTGTTCGTTAATATGTCAGTAGATCACACGCAGAACTTTCCACTCCCATCGGCACTTTTTGGGAATTGCTCTCTAACGCTAATTTGCCCTGTTTAGTAAATCTGGATCTATTTTCCTTCCATTGTGTTTCACTTCATTCAGGGAGAGCCTGGGACAACAGGTTTGAGGGGGCCCGAAGGGCTACTGGAATTGGCATTCAAGGAGAGAAGGTACTTTAATTATTCATCTTTTTAATATTCAATATGGGTCAGAGTTTCTTTCTATATGAGCGTCTTGTAATGGTCATCTGGTGGATGTCAAAAGAGTATCTCATGTCATTATAATAACCTACAGTACAGTATGTGTTGATTGATATTCTATGTTGAAATCTTAATAGGGAGATCAGGGCCAACGTGGTATTCGGGGGTTGCCAGGTTCTCCTGGCATAAGTGGCCCCTCAGGAGCAAAGGTGAGAATATATATATATAAAAAAGGAACTAAATATGAATATGAAATGTGAGGAAAACTGCATGATTTTTTTTTTTTGGCTCCAAGCTTACATTGTTTGAAGTAACAGTGTAATACAATGCTTGTGGTTTTTCATCTAGTTTTAGAAGTAATGCAGTTACATCATAGCAACATTATACTGCTTTTCAGGGAGAGCCAGGCACACCAGGAAGACTGGGCATGCCGGGATTACCCGGACGAGCTCTTGCAGGATCAAAGGTAACAAAGCCAAGCTACTACAACTGAGCCACTCCTTACAGGCCCACTGCCAGCACAATGAATCAGAACGTTTCTATTTCACATTCATCAATGCCAACTTAGCAATAAAACAGAGTTAATGCTATGACCTCATCTCTGTGTGCCTTCAGGGTGATGTGGGTCCCACGGGACCTCCCGGACCGATTGGAGAGACTGGTTACGGCTTGCCTGGTCCAAAGGTGCGACTTTTTAATCTGTAGAACAAAAAGAAAATGTGCAAAAAGGAATGAGATTTAACCAGTTAAAAGTTTGGTATAATGCATATATTTGACAAAAAAATACAGTAAAAACAGTAATATTGAGAAATATTACAATTTAAAATCACTGTTTTTAACATGTAATTTATTCCTGTGATGCAAAGCTGCATTTTCAGCATCATTACTCCAGTGTCACATGATCCTTCAGAAATCATTCTAATTTGCTGCTCAATTATAAGCAATTTAAATAGTAATAATTACTGTTTTTACTGTGTTTTTGATCAAATAAATGCAGCCTTGGTGAACATAAGAGTCTTAAGTTCTTATAGATAAATACATATACATTTATATCTATCCTCACTTTTCACATGATCACATTTAGGGTGACCGAGGTAACCCAGGCCCTTCCGGACCATTCGGGCCTAAAGGTGAAGGATTCCCTGGTCCAGTGGTAAGCAATTTTCACATCCTTATCTAAAGCATCACTGCATGCTCATTAGGGGTGTGACGATACACATGGCTCACGAGACGAGACTATACACGAGATTGAGTTCAAAAGGAGAGAATATTTTAACACTATTTTTAATAATCTTCAATGACAAAATGTGACTGAAAACCACAATATACAAAATGTTTTAACTTATAGGGCTGTCACTAACGATTATTTTGTTGTTATTTTGTATTTTGTAATCAAGTATTCTATCAATTATTTGGATTGAGTAATCGGGTAATATTTCTGTGGTAATAATAATAGCCTTAATTTTTTTAATACATATATAATAACAATGAGGCAATAAAAATTGGTTCAAATTAAGTATCAAGAGCAAATAATCTTATGGTTTTATTGAACAACACTGTTAAAATACATAATGTAATATCCTAAGACAATAATCAACTTCTGTACTGTATAGTATAACAATTGCCTGCAATCACCTGGTGATTTTTCTTAAACTTCACAGCATGATCAAATCCTTGTTTAATTTAATTTAATTCAATTTCGATGCAAGCACTGTAAAATGTTTTACCAAAAACTCAACTTCATTACTGATATCGTGAGACGGCCTTTACCTCGACGAGAAATATCGCCACCTTCTAATGATCTGCTTATACATCACTCAAAACAAAAGACATATTTCATTTTTATCATAGTTCCCTTATGAAGGTTTGTTATAGGTATATGAGCATGTGTGTTTACCTTACACAGGGTCTGCCTGGTTTTCCAGGCCCACCTGGCGAGCCCGGCCCGAGGGCATCGGTATTCCTGGACCAAAGGTGAAGTTACCACATGAACCTGGCAAAGCATGTATTAATGATGGCACATTAGGGTCATTTCTCACTTTAAGTGTGTTCGGACACTCAAACTTTATTAACTATGACTTGATTAATTATATAATAAGAAGATTGGAAATAAGGAGCTAATGTTAGTAATTTGTCAGTGAGAGACTGAAGTTAATTTTGGCATTTTTTTAACCATCCTTTAAAATGCTGATATTTTCCAACTGACATTTCTATAAATGCATCAATCATGATGGGATGTTTTAGAGTTTATAGCACAACACATCACAGAATACATCAACTCAATTGATACTGACATTTGGTTTTGTTGATTTCACTTAACGAGGTCTCTTCCTGGAGTATGATGTCATCATGTGTGGCATTTGCTAGTTAAGGATTTGACAAAAGTCTAGCAGGATACAATGTGACACTGAAGATGGAAAACACCCTGTAAAAACTGATTATAAACAATATTCCTATATATTATATACAATATTCCTAAAAAAAAAATATTTTTTTAAATATTCATTTAGAGAAAGGACAAAAATAAGGAAGCACTTGCAATAATAAAAAAATGGCCAATACTTACATTTTGCTTATCATTGATTTGAGTGGAGTAGATGTTAATCTAGATGTTTTTTGTTGCTATGTCTAACTTATGAAAAGTGGTAAAATTATTTAAAGAGTAAAAACATTTTTTAGAGGTGAAGTATCCCTTTAGGATGGGAACATAAACATGTACTGCATTGTAGGAATAAATTTAAATGGGTTTTTTGGTAAAACTTTAATTGCTCTTCAGGGAGATGTTGGATTCAGGGGTTTGCCTGGTTTGCCAGGACCACCTGGTGAAGGACTGCAGGAAAGCCGGTAAGATCGATATTCATTCCCATAAATCTCCCTGACTACAGTAATGAAACTGTGATACTGCACGGTCTGAACAAGCATGCATTGGGAGACTGTCTGTGTTGCTGTGGCAATCGAGGAAGACAAACTGTCTGTTCTGCCCTTACTGATTCTGCTGTATTGCTGTTCCAGGGCAACATGGGAAGACCCGGTCCTCCAGGGCCAAATGGACCCCCAGGGGAAGGTATTCAGGGACCCAAAGTAGGTTCATTTAATACAGCTAAAATAATTATACATTGAAATATTTTCAGCAGTCGTTTTCAACCAAACTAATTCAAGATATATATTACCAGTCAAAAGTTTGGGATAATCTCAGAGTTTTTTAATACATTTTTGTTAAAAAATCCAGTAAAATTGTGAAATATTACTGCAATTTAAAATAGACAAGACAAGACATTTTTTAAACTAAATATATAATTGTCATGATGTAATTTTAAATCATCAGCAAAATACATGAATATGCAATACTGCCCACCTCTACTGGAATGTATATTAGCATTGTGTCCAAGTCATGATAACCTAGTCTGAATCCATCAGGTGATCATGGGGGTCCTGGAGTGACAGGACCGAGGGGACCAGCAGGAGAAGGACTTCCAGGCTCCAAGGTGAGACGAACTAAAGAAGATGGGGGAGTTATAAAGATGTTACATAGAGGTCTTAGAGTGTGTTCACACTTTCACTTGGTTTCATTTAGTCCTGGTCCACTTAGCCTTCACATTAGCAGTACAGCAGTATAAAAGCCACCTGCTTAGTTCAGGCCTAAATGAAAAAATGGTCAGAAAGATTAATTATTTTTGGATTATATTTTAAGTGGGAATGATTTTAAAATCACTAATATCAATGATATGACCCCATTGATCTGTATGTTTCTGTCCTGCAGGGCGATTAGCGGTTTGCCTGGGGAAAGGGCTTTAAAGGTGCCAAAGGTGACTTTGGTGACCCAGGGACTCCAGGTCTAGCAGTGAGTTCATTTAGTCACAATAAACCATCGTTTGTGCAAAGAGCAGGCAGTGTAAATACTAAATCACATTGTACATTAGTGTTTAATGGGTATTTAAATCTCCTCCATTAGGGAAGACCAGGATTCAAGGGCGAACAAGGACTCACGGTAAGATCAAATACATTTGCAACTTTTCAGTTGTAGATTCATTTTTGGTATATGTTCAATTTAGGAATGCAATGATACCATATTCATTGTAAATATTAATAAATGCAGTCATTTTTAATGATTTTTCAGAGAGAAGACATAATCATGCTTATTAAAGTGTTAATTTTAGGAAAAAATTAACAATTTGCTTTGAAAGTATTAGCAAATTCAGTCATTTCTTGATTACTAGCAAATTCTAGTCAATCCTGCTGATTAAGGAGTTAAAATTTAGCGAAACTATTCAACATATGCATTGTAAATATAAATAACTTATAGTATATATAAATAATTATAATATACTAAGTAAACTACGTTTTTAGAGGGAAGACATAATCAAGCTTGAGTTAAAAAACTGCATTGCATATATTAGCAAATGTAGTAATTTTTCAATATTTTTCTTAGTTGAGAAGGCATAATCCACTTGATTATCAAGTTATTTTTAGGGAAACTATGCAACCATATGCATTGTAAATATTAGCAAATGCAATCATTTTTAATGATTCTTCAAAGACATAATCAAGCTTGTTAAATAGGTAATACAGTATTACAAAAGATGCAACCATATGCACTCTAAATATTAGTAAATTCAGTCATTTTTGAATGATTTTTCAGAAAGAAGACATAATCAAGCTGATCAAGGAGATTTGTGGTGAGTTAAAAATGGCAAATCAAATGATTTGATAATGAAATAACAGGTTTGCATGACATGGCTGTATATTTCTAGGATGTGGTATCAAGTGCAAGGAAAGGCCCATGGAGCTGGTGTTTGTGATTGACAGCTCTGAGAGCGTGGGCCCGGAAAACTTTGAGATCATCAAGGACTTTGTCACAGCCTTGGTGGACCGTGTCACCGTGGGCCGTAATGCCACGAGAATTGGTCTCATTATTTACAGTTTGGAAGTCCATCTGGAGTTTAACCTGGCCAGGTATATGACAAAGCAGGATGTTAAGAAGGCGATCAGGAACATGCCTTACATGGGAGAGGGAACCTATACTGGCACTGCCATCCGCAAAGCCACACAAGAGGCCTTTTACAGCGCCAGGAACGGTGTCAGGAAAGTAGCCATCGTCATTACAGATGGACAAACGGATAAAAGGGAATCGGATTAAGCTGGATATTGCAGTACGTGAGGCTCAAGTGGCCAATATTGAGATGTATGCGCTGGGAATCGTGAACACCTCTGACCCAACGCAAGCAGAGTTCCTGAGAGAGCTCAACCTCATTGCCTCTGACCCAGACAGTGAACACATGTTCCTCATTGATGACTACAACACGCTGCCAGGTGAGCATGGAAGAATAGCCTATATGCAGAAATTATTATGTATTTCTAACTGCATATTGGCCTGGGTGATATATTTTATTATATAAAATAATAATCGATAAATTGTATTAACTGTCATATAACAAACAAGAGGCTAAAAATATAATAAAACATATTATTCAAATATTGAATAACAAATAATAATATTGTATTAAATATAGTATATGATATAAAATATAATTTTTAGGTGTTTGTTGTTATAAAATAAATGATGGCAATATTGAATATTGGTCAATAGGCTGAATTATAATGTGATAATAAAATATGAAATAATAATATAATACTGTAAAATATAAAATGAATAATAAAAGTTAAAATGTATATTTAATAATAAAAAATAAAAACAATAAATCAAAATTTTAAATATATATATTTTTAAATGTATACAATGATTGTTATAAAACATAAATATTGACATATATATGTAATAGTCAATAAGCTGACAATATAAAAAAATTACATTTTAAAATATAAAATATTTGTATTAAATCTAATATTTTATATATTTTTAGACAAGTGATTTTATAAAGCATTGACGATGTTGAATATGCTGAATAGGCTGAAAAATATATAAAATATGTGTTTATAACTATAAATTAAATAATAAATGTATATTAAAAGGATTATATATATATATATATATATATATATATATATATGGTAATAATTGTCATCAATTATACGAATATGTGTATGTATATATATACATATATATGATATATATATATATATATATATATAATATATATATATACATGCACACACAGTTGTATTTGTTTACTAGGTATAGATATTTACAATACCTAAATCATTTATGTTCACCAAATACTGAACATGTGTAATTGCAAAAATTAAAACTACAGCAAAATTGGCAGATGTTTTCAAATTTTCATACTATATTTAACTATGTTGTATGCACGTGCACCAATATAACAATAAAGAGTAATATATACCTACATATAAAAATTTCAATAAATGAAAAACATAAGTGTCGTTCCGAGTGGCATTTGAGTGGTTCTGAGTTGAATTCATTGAAACGGAAATTTTGAACTGATTCCCTCAAATGAATTAATCTTACCAGTTAAAATTGTATTTTTTTCTAGATTTTTAAATCAGAGACACTTTTTAAACATCTCTACACAAGTCTTAACTCATGCTAAGTATAATGATCCGCTCTTAAAGATTGCAATATTCATGATGTTGCTTAATTTTGCATCAGCAAAGTCATCATGAAGAGTGTAAATGCAAAGCTTAAGGATTCCTGTAGTCAACATTTCAACAGATTCAAGCACAAACGACGAACGATGTCTGTGTTCATGTGTTTATGCAGCTCTGGAGTCTAAGCTGGTCAGCCAGTTCTGTGAGGATGAGAACGGGGCCCTCTTCTTCAACAAGATCACCAACGGCGTGAACGGAAACGGCTATGGCTACAATGAACGGCCGAAAAGACGTTTACACGTACGGAAACAATGTTTATGGTAACAGATTTCAGGAGTCACTGGACAGATCGACAGGTCACACCAGAGGCAGAGGACACAGCATGCCTCTTCCCATCAACCCTGGCCCTCTCAAAGCACAGGTCAGCTCACATGAACTAACTTACTGTGGATTTCATCTATACTGTAAACACATGCAAAGTGATTTGAAGCAGGGCGCTGTCTGAGTGTGTGTTGTGGCTGCTGTGCAGGTGGAGAGTGACTATGAAGCAGAGGATCATGACATGAAGACACAAACTCAAAGTGGAGGCACCATTGCTGTTGTCAATAAGATTGTCCAACCTGTACAGCAAGGAACCTCTTCGTCATCATCAGTATCAGCATCAGCATCTTCATCATCAGCATCTTCATCCGTGTTGAACACATTCTACCTCGGTGAATGTGAACGCAAATCCTCGCCCTGTAGTGATAAAAGGTAATAACATTGGCACTACACACTAACATTCACCAGCTACAGTTAATGGAAAATTTGGTAATTTACTTCCATTATGCCCTTCTATAAAGTCTTGATTTGTTTTTGGGTTAACCTATTTTACATTATTGCAGCACCTTTCTTCCAGTCTGTCAGTAACACTCTGGTTTAGTTCCTTCTCTGGTTAAGCCCTTCCTTCTGAACAGAACAATGTGCTCTGATTGGTTGAATGGAACCGATGTGCTGTGATTGGTCAACCACTTTCAAGCGTGTTCTGTAAATTTCATGCCACCTTTACCTTAAAGGAGTAGTTCACTTTTTAAAAAACATTTGCTGATAATTTACTCACCCCATGTCATCCAAGATATCCATGTCGAAAAGAAATTAAGGTTTTTGATGAAAACATTCCAGCATTTCAATGGCGAACCAAACGGTTCAAGGTTCGAAAACAGTTTCAGTGCAAACTGCAAACTGTTCAAAGGGCTTTAAACGATTCCAGATGATGAATAAGGGTCTTATCAAGCGAAATGATCACTCATTTAAAGAAAAGTTTGTTTTATAAGCTCAAATGGTCCCTTGCTCTGTTCTGTGATGAACGTTCATGACTCTCCTGTTTGGAACTATTCATCAAAATGAATGAATCTTTTTACGTGTCAAACGAAATTAACAAGAATTGACTCTGGAAAAGATTTGTTCATTTTGATGAAGAGAACAGGAGAAAGTCAGAGCAAGGCGAGCATTTGTGTTTATAAAACTTAAACTTCATTTATTTAGTCATTTATGTATTAAATGAGCGATCGTTTCACTTGATTAGACCCTTATTCATCGTATAGTGTCGATTTAAAGCCCTTTGAACAGTTTGCAGTTTGCAATGAAACTCTCTTTTGGACCTTGAACCATTTGGTTCCCATTGAAGTCCATTATCTGTATGAAGAAAAATCCTGGAATGTTTTAATCAAAAACCTAATTTCTTTTCGACATGAAGAAAGAATGACATGACATCTTGGTATGATATGGGGTGAGTAAATTATCAGCAAAAGTTTTTTTTAAAGTGAACTACTCCTTTAACCATGAGTTTCAACACACTACTAACTAACTCAACTACACTTCGGCCCTTTTTTGCGTATGCCTTCTATTTGTAGGTTGAATTTTTGTGAGGAATATTGTGACGTTCATACCAGGAAGAAAACTCAGAGACTACAGTGGCGGCGTTTCAGGGAGTTCAGAAACAGTGACACTGATATAGAGAATAACTCCCTTTGCAGTGACTTTTTGCTTTGCAGAGCTTTTTTATGCCCAAACAGCAACATTACACACTAAAGAATGTTGAAAGTGTAAGAAAGCATGATAGGTCTTTTAAGTGTACTGATCTTACTTTCTCTTCTTCTGCGGTTTGTCAGAATCAGCTCCCCTGGATCCTCGGTGTCTGCTCAGTCTCAGTCAGGGTTCCTGTAGAGACTACATCATTCGCTGGTACTATGACAAACAGGCAAACGCCTGTGCTCAGTTCTGGTATGGAGGCTGTCAGGGCAACGACAACCGTTTCCAAACTGAAGAAGAATGCAAGAAGACGTGTGTCCTCACCAGCACAGGTATTATTCACTCCTGCAGACATGACACATTCATAACACAAATATTGGCGTTAATCAATATTGTCAAGTATCATACGAATGATATTTTTTAACATAAAATAATAATGAATAAAAATTATATGAAATATATTTTTATTACCATTTATATTGAAAAATATAAATAAAAATATTATATAAAAAATGTAATGCAAGAATTAAAATACCACAAATAATTGAGTTAAAATAATCAAGGTTTTCTATTTTTACATATTTAACTATTTTCATGCACATGCACCTATATAATAATAAACGAAAAACATAAGTCTGAATTTTCATAGTTAAAATAAATCTTTAGGGAATGTTCTAGGTTTGATATGTTACGCTCAGTCAACAGCAGCGTTGTGATTATTATTGCAATTATTATTGCTGCATTTATTGAAATTAGGCATTAAAACCTTCTCATTCTGGCCAGTGTTGCTATTGTTAACTAAAACTAAATAATTTAATAATTGAAATTATTGTCTGTATTTGAAATAAAGCTGAAATAGTATCAAATATGAGTGTTGGATGAAAAAATGTAAACCTAAAAATTAGAGCTGTTGCTTTAGCAACTAACTGAAATAAGCTGAAATACTAATTTTACTAATACTGAAAATGTAAGTTTCATACTGCATATTTAAAAATATCAAAATATTAAATACAAATATAATATTATGTAAAAACATACTAAAATAACATAATCTGTGGCATAATACCAATTATGGTTTTAATTTAATATAATTTTTATTCAAAATAAATTATACCTAAAACACAGTTACATTAACTAAAGTAACTGATTCTGTTCCAGGAGATTTAAAAGCAGACATTTGAAATAATTTTTTGCTAAAGCACTGTGAATTGTTTAGCAAGTCAATAAGTTGTCTAGATAAACTTTTGGCAATGCATTACAGACTCAATACTTGAGAACATTATATAACAAATACTGCCAAAAATGCATCTTTTACTGACTTTTTCTGCCTTTGTTTTTATAGCTGGCTAAACTGGATGAAGATCTACATCAGTCATTCTACACTTAACCTCAATAAATGAACTTTATGCTGGTGATGATGATGTACCTTGATGACATATGCCCACTTCAGTCACTTCTTTTTATATCCTTAAAAATGTTC
Organism: Hybognathus amarus; assembly: GCA_030378365.1. Classification (NCBI taxonomy): domain Eukaryota; kingdom Metazoa; phylum Chordata; class Actinopteri; order Cypriniformes; family Leuciscidae; genus Hybognathus; species Hybognathus amarus. The sequence goes on along the minus strand of JAQIUQ010002407.1, from coordinate 591,431 downwards.
CCCAACTTTAACTCTTTCCAGTCAGCGATTTTATTTTTTTTAATTGCTAGCAAACACCAGCATTTTTCTAAAAAACTTTCATGGCCTCCAGAATATTTTGTTGTATCTGAACCAACCCAGGCCTACAATATATAAGAATGAACAGAGTCTCTGCTTTGAAAACAAAAAAAAAAAACATTTTATTCTAGCTATATCCATTTTTTTATCAACACTTAAATAATTAGTAAGCTTTACCTCAAATTTTGTTTTTAAAAAAGCTGAGAAAATTACATTTTTATCAAAGACTAACTGTTACTTCTTGGGTTGGATTCAGAACTATAATCAAATACATAGATTGAGTCCATCGAAAACCCAAAGCATCAGTCCTGTACCTCTTCCAGGGTCGACATTTCATTTAGTAACATTAGGCAGTTTTATGGTTTTGATTTATGAGCTGTTGAATGTTTAATGATCATATTCTCACTTGTTTTTGGATCAGGAGATTCTGTACTCTTTCAAAACATGCGCGTTTTCGTTCCATCCAGACCCGTAAGACTCTCGTTCATCTTCAGCCCACAAATGAAGATATTTCTGTTGAAATCTGAGAGCTTCCTGTCCCTCCATTGACAGCTAACGTTACACAACTGACACTTTGACACTTCAAAATGTTCATAAAGTGATTGTCAAACTAATCCAAATGAATTTAGTGGTTAAGTCTTTAATTTCTGAAGAGACTCGATCACTTTATATGATGAACAGATTGAATTTATTTATAAACATTCATTAACTCACACATCAGTCGTGGTAAACGGCAGCTATAGCATGTTCGCTTGACTTGCAGGAACCAGTGAGGTTCATTGTCCTGTTACGCATCACGTTTGAGCTTCAGCAAGAACCAATGAGGTTCATTTTCCTGTAACACATCACGTTTGAGCTTCAGCAAGAACCAATGGGGTTTGCATGTATGATTGAACTCCTGTTTATGTTCTCTAAAGCCTAAATTCAATCTGTTCATCATGTAAAGTGATCAAGTCTCTTTCAAAAATTTTGACTAAACCACTCAATTCATATAGATTAGTTTTACAATATGTTCGTGAACTTTCTGAAGCATCAAAGTGGTAGTTGTGTAGCTGTCAATGGAAGGACAGAAATTGATTTTGATTTCCTCAAAAAGGTCTTCATTTGTGTTCTGAAGATGAACAAGTGTCTTATTTGTAGTAAGTACATTTCTTATTTGTCTTGGTATTCACTGAGAATCTGTGCACTGCTCTACATGTGACCGTTGTGACATGCAGAAATATTATTTACAACCTTCACTGGGAATTGATTGTACATATATGTTTTGTTTTATTTAAAAATGATACGCAATTTGTGACTTGAGTAAAGACACAGGCAGGATTCAGCAGGTTGCAGAAACATCATAAATTATGTCTTGGGGGTTTTGTAGGGATACTGTACATTTCATAGGGAGTAAAAGAACATCAAGCATTCATGTCACTAAGTTGTAATATGTAAATGCAATTATGATTTTCAAAACTGAAAACATTTTGTATATATTATTTTTTTTCATGTGTCACAGTGGCTTTATAGTGTTATTTAGACAAACTAGTGTTGCAATCCTGAATTTTGTATTCAAAATAATAGTTGTCATTTTTTTTATGAACCAACCCTTTTCTAATTAGTATTAGTGACTGTTTTATGCAAATTATATATTTTAAGGTATTCTTTTGTGGAATTCTTGAATAAAATATTTGTTTAATAATGATGTCTAACTTTGTGCTTGTTTCTGAACTTTTTAAACAAAAGTTCAGTTTCTGAACATCTTTAACCAAAAAAAAACCGAGTAAAGTGAAACATGAATAGTCTGTAGTACTAACAAGTGTCTGTCTAGTATTGTACACTTACAAGAGAGTTGTAGTAACTTAAAACAAATTTGTATAGTATACTCGATTCTTTACTTTAGATGTACTTTTCTTAGTATAGACTACTCAGAATTACTATTTTAACAAGTAAATAATTTCAAGTAAAAAATACTTTGTGATTATTCCTAACTACTAATTTAGGCTAGTTGTGTTAACTCTGATGTTTTCTGCATACAACTTGGAATTGCTGAGTTTATTTTACTTCAAAAGCAATTCAGTTTACTTGTTAAAACCATGCAAACCGATTGCCTTAAAAATGGCTTTAATCCAATAACTTAAGGCCTATATAACAAGTGCACAAAGTGGCTAAATTCATTAAACAATGAAAAAGAAATGTCTCTGACACACATGCACTTTAAAAATTATTACACTGGCAGACTCTAAACTTGCTTAAAAACCTTGCTTAACTTGCTTAAAAACCTTGCTTAACTTGTTTATAAACCTTGCTTAACTTGCTTATAAATGGGCTGACAATTTTAAACAAGTGCCTTAGTATTCTATCATTTAATCTATTTCCACTTTCATAAAGAAATCAAATGCCAAACATCACTCATTTGATTGTGATTACATTCTAACTCATCAGGAGATTTTTTTAGCGACTGTAGTTTTGGTGGGAGTTTGCTCTGTCCCAAACCAAGCATCACTTTTTGAATAAAATTAAGAGTGTTTTTCATGTCTTTTGGGTAGTCCAAATTCAAAGCATAAGACAGCCCAAACAAGACGCAAATGGCCTGAGGCAGGTTCTGCAAGTTATCCATTACGTTACCTCCCTCCAGAATAATTGCAGTAGACACTGGGCAAGGGTATAGCTTATTTGGAGAAAGAGCTTTCTTCATCCATGACAGTCAGCACATCACATACCTGAATGAAACCAAACAATAAAAAAAATATTACAACAGGGAAATGTGCCAAGGCATGATTAATTGTCAGTTATCTGACCTGCGTTTAATACATGTCCCATTAAGTATTTATCATTTATATTCTTTGTTTTATCCCCAGACTCTTAAATATTCATGGTATATTAATTAAATCGTAAAAGAACTGAACAGAACTAGGAGATAACATCACTGTTTTTAAAAATGATGGTCTTTACAATGATGTGATGAAGTCAACACTGAACTAATGAGTTGTAATATTACACCATTTTCTTTGGAGAAAAGTTTGCATCACTGAATCATTTTCCTCTTGACCAATAGAAAGCAGCTATGAAAACCGGTATTGTATAAATGCTACAAAAATAAAGGTGACTTGCCTAATTTTTTCCTGATCACCCTTCTGGCTTACACTGAATTGATACATTTTGGAACCTTTGTCTTTGTACTGCACTCATAGGATGTAATCAACATGAATCTTTTTCGTCTCAATAAAATGGCACAAATAAACTTGTGGTGAAAAGTTTGGAAAAGCAAGAATTGTCATTTTGTCAAGAAATGCTGTTTGATTTTAATAATTAAATTATGAAAAGTTTTGGTAACTAGTAGAGTTTTTGGTTAAAAAAAAAAACTTTCAGTGGAGCACAGAAGTTCAATTAATGCAAATTTTTTTAGGGAGAAGTAACCCTTTCAAAAATGATTTCAATGAGAACTTACATTGCAAGTGTTGTAGAAATTGCTGGCATCATCTCCAAGCAGCTAGGTAATCCCCGGAGCGCAAGAGTGCGCATTGCTGTCACATCTGCTTGATTCTAGACGTAGATAAAAAAGATCAAGTTCAAGATCATGAAACAGTAAAGGTTGTATCAGCAATTTCAGGCCCAAAAAAGGCCCAAACATATATTATCACATTCATCTAATCTCCTAACAATCCTCTAGCTGCCCGCCCCATTTGCAGGCCGTCAAAAAAAAAAAAAAAACGTGTCTCTGTAGGCAGCCTAGGCTCTGAGAACAGCAGACACTTTCTCCTGCTCCTGGAACAGCAGACACTTTCTCCGGCTCTGTAACAGCAGACACCTGCTCCGGCTCTGGAACAGCAAACACTGGAACTCTGGAACAGCAGAATCTGGAACTCTGGAACAGTAGACCCTGGAACTCTGGAACAGCAGACCCTGGAACTCTGGAACTCTGGAACAGCAGACTCTGGAACTCTGGAACAGCAGACGCTGGCTCCGAACTCTGGAACTCCTGGAACAGCACACTCTGGAACTCTGGAACAGCAGACCCTGGAACTCTGGAACAGCAGACCCTGGAACTCTGGAACAGCAGACGCTGGAACTCTGGAACAGCAGACGCTGGAACTCTGGAACAGCAGACGCTGCGAACTCTGACAGCAGACGCTGGGACTCTGGGGCAGCAGACGCTGGAAGTCTGGAAACACAGACTCTGAAACTCTGGAACAGCATACTCTGGAACTTCTGAACAGCAGACTCTGGAACTCTGAACAGCAGACTCTGGAACTCTGGAACAGCAGTCCTGGAACTCTGGAACAGCAGACTCTGGAACTCTGGAACAGCAGACTCTGGAACTCTGGAACAGCAGACTCTGGAACTCTGGAACAGCAGACTTGGAACTCTGGAACAGCAGACTCTGGAACTCTGGAACAGCAGACTCTGGAACTCTGGAACAGCAGTCTCTGGAACTCTGGAACAGCAGACGCTGGAACTCTGGAACAGCAGACCATGGCTCCAACTACTGGGACCCTGGAACAGCAGACGCTGGCTCCGGCTCTGGAACCCTGAAACAGCAGACGCTGGCTCTGACTCTGGAACTCTGGGAACAGCAGACGCTGGCTCCGGCTCTGGAACTCTGAGAACAGCAGACTCTGGAACAGCAGACTCTGGAACTCTAGGAACAGCAGACTCTGGAACTCTGGAACAGCAGACTCTGGAACTCTGGAACAGTAGACCCTAGAACTCTGGAACAGCAGACCCTGGAACTCTGGAACTCTGGAACAGCAGACTCTGGAACTCTGGAACAGCAGACGCTGGCTCCGACTCTGGAACTCTGGAACAGCACACTCTGGAACTCTGGAACAGCAGACCCTGGAACTCTGGAACAGCAGACCCTGGAACTCTGGAACAGCAGATGCTGGAACTCTGGAACTCTGGAAAGCAGACTCTGGAACAGCAGATGCTGGAACTCTGGAACTCTGGAAAAGCAGACTCTGGAACTCTGGAACAGCAGACCCTGGAACTCTGGAAACAGCAGACCCTGGAACTCTGGAACAGCAGACGCTGGAACTCTGGAACAGCAGACGCTGGAACTCTGGAACAGCAGACGCTGGAACTTGGAACAGCAGACTCTGGAACAGCAGACTCTGGAACTCTGGAACAGCAGACTCTGGAACTCTGGAACAGCAGACTCTGGAACTCTGGAACAGCAGTCTCTGGAACTCTGGAACAGCAGACTCTGGAACTCTGGAACAGCAGACTCTGGAACTCTGGAACAGCAGACGGCTGGAACTCTGGAACAGCAGACCATGGCTCCGACTCTGGGACTCTGGAACAGCAGACGCTGGCTCCGGCTCTGGAACCCTGAAACAGCAGACGCTGGCTCTGACTCTGGAACTCTGGAACAGCAGACGCTGGCTCCGGCTCTGGAACGCTCAGAACAGCAGACTCTGGAACAGCAGACTCTGGACTCTGGAACAGCAGACTCTGGAACTCTGGAACAGCAGACTCTGGAACTCTGGAACAGCAGATGCTGGAACTCTGGAACTCTGGAAAGCAGACTCTGGAACAGCAGATGCTGGAACTCTGGAAAAGCAGACTCTGGAACTCTGAACAACATACTCTGGAACTCTTGAACAGCAGATGCTGGAACTCTGGAATTCTGGAACAGCAGACTCTGGAAATCTGGAACAGCAGACTCTGGAACTCTGGAACAGCAGACGCTGGAACTCTGGAACAGCAGACTGCTGGAACTCTGGAACAGAAGACTCTGGAACTCTGGAACAACAGACGTCTGGAACTCTGGACAGCAGATGCTGGAACTCTGCAGCAGACGCTGGAACTCTGGAACAGTAGACGCTGGAACTCTGGAACAGCAGACACTGGAACAGAACTCTGGAACTCTGGAACAGCAGACAGCTGGAACTCTGGAACTCTGGAACAGCAGACTCTGGAACTCTGGAACAGCAGACTCTGGAACTCTGGAACAGCAGACGCTGGAACTCTGGAACAGCAGACGCTGGAACTTTGGAACAGCAGACGCTGGAACTCTGGAACTCTGGAACAGCAGATGCTGGAACTCTGGCGGAACAGCAGACACTGGCTCTGACTCTGGAAGCTCTGGAACAGCAGACTCTGGAACTCTGGAACAGCAGATGCTGGAACTCTGGAACTCTGGAACAGCAGACACTGGCTCTGACTCTGGAACTCTGGAACAGCAGACTCTGGAACTCTGAGCAAGACTCTGAACTTGAGCAAACTCTGGAACTCTGGAACAGCAGACTCTGGAACTCTGATAGCAGACTCTGGAACTCTGGAACAGCAGACTCTGGAACTCTGGATGAGCAGACTCTGGAACTCTGGAACAGCAGATAATGGAACTCTGGAACAGCAGATGCTGGAACTCTGGAACAGCAGACACTGGAACTCTGGAGCTCTGGAACAGCAGACTCTGGAACAGCAGACTCTGGAACTCTGGAACAGCAGACTCTGGAACTCTGGAACAGCAGACGCTGGAACTCTGGAACAGCAGACTCTGGAACTCTGGAACAGCAGACTCTGGAACTCTGGAACAGCAGACGCTGGAACTCTGGAACAGCAGACGCTGGAACTCTGGAACAGAGACGGACTGGAACTCTGGAGACTCTGGAACAGCAGACTCTGGAACTCTGGAACAGCAGACTCTGGAACTCTGGAACAGCAGACGCTGGAACTCTGGAACAGTAGCTGGAACAGCAGATGCTGGAACTCTGGAACTCTGGAACAGCAGACTACTGGCTCTGACTCTGGAACTCTGGAACAGCAGACTCTGGAACTCTGGAACAGCAGATGCTGGAACTCTGGAACTCTGGAACAGCACACACTGGCTACTGACTCTGGAACTCTGGAACAGCAGACTCTGGAACTTCTGGAACAGCAGACTCTGGAACTCTGGAACAGCAGACTCTGGAACTCTGGAACAGCAGACTCTGGAACTCTGGAACAGCAGACTCTGGAACTCTGGAACAGCAGACTCTGGAACTCTGGATGAGCAGACTCTGGAACTCTGGAACAGCAGATCATGGAACTCTGGAACAGCAGATGCTGGAACTCTGGAACAGCAGACACTGGAACTCTGGAGCTCTGGAACAGCAGACTCTGGAACAGCAGACTCTGGAACTCTGGAACAGCAGACTCTGGAACTCTGGAACAGCAGACGCTGGAACTCTGGAACAGCAGATGCTGAAACTCTGGAACAGCAGACGCTGGAACTCTGGAACAGCAGACTCTGGAACTCTGGAACAGCAGACTCTGGAACTCTGAAACAGCAGACGCTGGAACTCTGGAACAGCAGACGCTGGAACTCTGGAACAGCAGACGCTGGAACTCTGGGAACAGCAGACGCTGGAACTCTGGAACAGCAGACGCTGGAACTCTGGAACAGTAGAGGCTGGAACTCTGGAACTCTGGAACAGCAGACTCTCTGGAACTCTGGAACAGCAGACTCTGGAACTCTGGAACAGCAGACGCTGGAACTCTGGAACAGCAGACGCTGGAACTCTGGACCAGCAGACACTGGAACTCTGGAACTCTGGAACAGCAGACTATGGAACAGACTCTGGAACTCTGGAACAGCAGACTCTGGAACTCTGGAACAGCAGTCTCTGGAACTCTGGAACAGCAGACTCTGGAACTCTGGAACAGCAGATGCTGGCTCCAACTCTGGAACTCTGGAACAGTAGACGCTGGCTTCGAGACTCTGGAACTCTGGAACAGCAGTGACTCTGGAACTCTGGAACAGCAGACTCTGGAACTCTGGAACAGCAGACGTCTGGAACTCTGGAACAGCAGACGCTGGAACTCTGGAACAGCAGACGCTGGAACTCTGGAAAGCTCTTGGAACAGCAGACGCTGGAACTCTGGAACAGCAGACTCTGGAATTCTGGAACAGCAGACTCTGGAACTCTGGAACAGCAGACGCTGGAACTCTGGAACAGCAGACTGCTGGAACTCTGGAACAGCAGAGCGCTGGAACTCTGGAACTCCTGGAACTCTGGAACAGCAGACGCTGGAACTCGGACTCTGGAACAGCAGATGCTGGCTTCTTCTCTGCAACTCTGGAACTCTGGAACAGCAGACTCTTGACTCTGGAACTCTGGAACAGCAGACTCTGGAACTCTGGAACTCTGGAACAGCAGACTGCTGGAACTCTGGAACAGCAGACTGCTGGAACTCTGGGAACAGCAGACTCTGGAACTCTGGACAGCAGACTCTGGAATCTGGACAGCAGACTCTGGAACTCTGGAACAGCAGACTCTGGAACTCTGGATGAGCAGACCTGGACTCTGGAACAGACGCTGGAACTCTGGAACAGCAGACACTGGAACTCTGGGAACAGCAGACTCTGGAACAGCAGACTCTGGAACTCTGGAACAGCAGACTCTGGAACTCTGGAACAGCAGACTCTGGAACTCTGGAACAGCAGACTCTGGAACTCTGGAACAGCAGACGCTGGAACTCTGGAACAGCAGACTCTGGAACTCTGGAACAGCAGACTCTGGAAGTCTGGAACAGCAGACTCTGGAACTCTGGAACAGCAGACTCTGGAACTCTGGAACAGCAGACTCTGGAACTCTGGAACAGCAGACGCTGGAACTCTGGAACAGCAGACGCTGGAACTCTGGAACAGCAGACGCTGGAACTCTGGAACAGCAGACTCTGGAACTCTGGAACAGCAGACTCTGGAACTCTGAACAGCAGACTCTGGAACTCTGGAACAGCAGACGCTGGAACTCTGGAACAGCAGATGCTGGAACTCTGGAACAGCAGACGCTGGAACTCTGGAACAGCAGAGGCTGGAATCTGGAACTCTGGAACAGCAGACTCTCGGAACTCTGGAACAGCAGACTCTGGAACTCTGGAACAGCAGACGCTGGAACTCTGGAACAGCAGACGCTGAACTGGAACTCTGGAACAGCAGACGCTGGAACTCTGGAACTCTGGAACAGCAAACTCTGAAACAGCAGACTCTGGAACTCTGGAACAGCAGACTCTGGAACTCTGGAACAGCAGACGCTGGAACTCTGGAACAGCAGAGCTCTGGAACTCTGGGAACAGCAGATGCTGCTCAACTCTGGAACTCTGGAACAGCAGACTGGCTGGAACTCTGGAACTCTGGAACAGCAGATCTCTGGAACTCTGGAACAGCAGACTCTGGAACTCTGGAACAGCAGACGTCTGGAACTCTGGAACAGCAGACGCTGGAACTCTGGAACAGCAGACGCTGGAACTCTGGAACTCTGGAACAGCAGACTGCTGGAACAGACTCTGAACTCTGGAACAGCAGACTCTGGAACTCTGGAACAGCAGACTCTGGAACTCTGGAACAGCAGACTCTGGAACTCTGGAACAGCAGACTGCTCGGAACTCTGGAACAGCAGACGCTGGCTTCAACTCTGGAACTCTGGAACAGCAGACGCTGGCTCAGACTCTGGAACAGCAGACTGCTGGAACTCTGGAACAGCAGACTCTGGAACTCTGGAACAGCAGACGTCTGGAACTCTGGAACAGCAGACGCTGGAATCTCTGGAACAGCAGACGCTGGAACTTCTGGAAAGAGACTCTGGAACTCTGGAACAGCAGACTCTGGAACTCTGGAACAGCAGACTCTGGAACTCTGGAACAGCAGACGCTGGAACTCTGGAACTCTGGAACAGCAGACGCTGGCTCAGACTCTGGAACAGCAGATGCTGGCTTCTACTCTGCAACTCTGGAACTCTGGAAAAGCAGACATCTGGAACTCTGGAACAGCAGACACTGGAACTCTGGAACAGCAGACGCTGGCTTCAACTCTGGAACTCTGGAACAGCAGACTCTGGAACTCTGGAACAGCAGACTCTGGAACTCTGGAAGAGCAGACGTCTGGAACTCTGGAACAGACGCTGGAACTCTGGAACAGCAGACGCTGGAACTCTAAAACTCTGGAACAGCAGACGCTGGAACTCTGGAACAGCAGACTCTGGAATTCTGGAAAAGAAGACTCTGGAACTCTGGAACAGCAGAACTCTGGAACTCTGGAACAGAAGACTCTGGAACTTTGGAACAGCAGACGCTGGAACTCTAGAACTCTGGAACAGCAGACGCTGGCTCAGACTCTGGAACAGCAGATGCTGGCTTCTACTCTGCAACTCTGGAACTCTGGAAAAGCAGACATCTGGACTCTTGAACAGCAGACGCTGGAACTCTGGAACAGCAGACGCTGGAACTCTGGAACAGCAGACGCTGGAACTCTGGAACAGCAGACTCTGGAACTCTGGAACAGCAGACTCTGGAACTCTGGAACAGCAGACTCTGGAACTCTGGAACAGCAGACGCTGGCTCCGACTCTGGAACTCTGGAACAGCAGACGCTGGCTTCGACTCTGTAACTCTGGAACAGCAGACTCTGGAACTCTGGAACAGCAGATCTCTGGAACAGCAGACGCTGGAACTCTGGAACAGCGGCGGACGCTGGAACTCTGGAACAGCGGCAGACGCTGACTGCGACTCTGGAACTCTGGAACAGCAGACTCTGGAACTCTGGAACAGCAGACTCTGGAACTCTGGAACAGCAGACTCTGGAACTCTGGAACAGCAGACTCTGGAACTCTGGAACAGCAGACTCTGGAACTCTGGAACAGCAGACTCTGGAACTCTGGAACAGCAGACTCTGGAACTCTGGAACAGCAGACTCTGGAACTCTGGAACAGCAGATGCTGGAACTCTGGAACTCTGGAACAGCAGACGAGATATAAAGTAAGAATTGTGAGATTTAAACTATTCTGAGGGAGAAAAAAAAGTTGGTCTTTTTTTCCCCTTAGAATTGGCCTGATAACTCCAATTGCGAGTTTATATCTCACAATTCTGAGAAAAGATGTCAGAATTTTGACATATAAACTCGCAATTATGTGTTATAAAGGCTGAACTGCGACATGTAAACTTGCAATTGTGAGGAAAAAGAGTCAGAATTGTGAGATAAAAAGTCGCACTTGTGTCTTTTCTCAGAATTGTGACTTTATATGACGCAATTCTGACTTTATATTCTCGCAATTCTGACTTTTATTTCGCGACTTTATTTTCACAATCTACTTCATATCTCACAATTGTGAGATAAAAAAGTCGCAATTATTTTATTTTTTATTCAGTGGCGGAAACGCTTCCATTACAGACACATGCATGTTCTTCAAGCATTACAATACCTTTAAATAGGTACCTCAGTGCAGACAAAAACAGTGTTTCCACTGATTAACATTACTTCCAGTAATGGTGTGCAAATAAAAATTAAATAAATAAATAAAAACGTTTATTTAACGTTCATTTGATATTACCATTACTCAGTTTAACTTCACTTAAGATTACTAAGTTTGTCATGTTGTTAAAAATGGCTCGTTAAATAAGCAGTGAAATAAGGCAGTTGTGATTGAGTAAAAAAAGAAGAAACGTTTACAGTGTGCATTTCATTCTGAATTTATATAATAGTATAATGCTGTTGTGAAATCACATTTACTGACAAAAATCATAAAATTTGTCTCTGCATAATCTGCGGGTTACCTATAACTGTAAATGTTATAGGTATGAATGCACGTTTTGACACCACTTTCATGGGTCTGTGACAAAAACTGTGAGAGGAGTAGCGTGCCAAAAAAGTGTCCGGAATAATAAGATTAATAAGTATGGACAATAACAATAGTGTTGCTTTTCAAGCACCACTAATAAATGGTAAACCAATCCAGACAGAGGAGAACTTCTCAAGGTCAGACATCTGGACTTTTACTCCTGTGCGCGCATAGCAACACGAAAAGTGGAAGATAAACAAGCGCTGTAAAATAAAAATCTAAATAGAAATGTAATCTCAAATGAATGGACAAATCAATGTATAACAAAATAATACCACTGCAGAGATATGGCCACTCAATTTTCTGTTACTATTCATACATTGCTATGCCCAATGGTTGGCAGCTCTAACGTTACTGATAAGCAACAATGAAACAATAAAAGATGATAAGTCAAGCAGGTAAAATAAATACATTTCAGTAGGCCACAAGAAAGTTTGCAGAACAATGTTAAGTTGTGTTTTAACATTAGCTAAACACACACAGGACATCAGTTCTGACTGGATCGCTTCCCAGATTGAACACTATCTAACTTTTTATCTAGTTTTTTTCATTGACGAAAATGTCAATAGATTTTTGTCATCGTTTTTGTCATTCAAAACTAGCGTCTCGCTTTCGTCAGTGAAAAAAATGTCGTTGAAGAAAAGTTTTCATCATTATTTTCGTCAATGAAATTAACACTGACATACAGCATAATTTTTAAGACACAGATATCAAAATTCAAGACTTTTTAAGGTATTATTTCCAAATTCATAAATGCTTTTAAGGCTTTTTAAGACCCTGCAGGAACCCTGACATGTAACGTTATCTAGTCACAAGCACTTAACATTAACGTTAGTGTTTTATTACATTCACTTCTCACCATCCTAACATACATCTGCATACACAGATACCATTCATCATTAATACAAAGTAGTGCGTTAGTATTCATAACTGACATAATCCACAGCAACACTTCTGTGAATACATACCTTTTTGAATTGTCCCGGGCTTTGCCTTCGGACGGTTTTTTTTACCCTTCAAACATGGCGGCGGGCGGCTTGTTGCTATGCAGGTCACATGATTTGTGACGTAACACTGCCCAAGAGAATACATCAGGGAAACAGTAAAATAGAAAATCATAATTCCTAATAACGTTACTTTTTGGACAATTTAAATCCAGGAACCGTTGTGGTAAGTTAACATTAGCTGATCGTTTTACAAAAAAAAAAAAACAGGTTGAACCATAGTCTGTAAACTTCGAATAATATCAAAGAAATTTGGTACACATTAAGATGATAAGCAAAAATGAGCGACAGACAGTAAAAATAAAACATTCACAGACAAGTTTAACGTTACTTACCTTATTGTTGTTCCAAAAACAAAATTAAGCTCCGGATAAATCGGAGTCTGTCAACGTCTTTCTAGTTTCCACAGCTGCAAAATTGGTGCCGAAATAGGCAGACTCTATTGCGCATGCTCCCACAAGGCCGCTTCTTCTTCTTCTTTATTTTTTTTCTGCAAATTAGGCACGCCAGACCCAGAACCTGTCTAAGTGCATTATACTATGTATATAAAGCATATAATTTTTTTTTTTTTTTTTGAGTCTTTTAGATCTACGACGTTTGTCCCTCGCGTCCCGCCGTACTTACTGATCATGTTGCCGTGGTGACGTGAGGACGCTCTGCTCTGTGCTAAATCCTCTACAGAGCGAGTGAGAAGATCTTAGTTCTTATCAGAGGAAAAACATATTCACTTTGGTTTAATTCGCTTATAAAACGCTGTCTGATCATGGCGTCAGTGTTAGACGCACTCTGGGAAGACAGAGACGTGAGATTTGACATCACTCCGCAGTAAGTCCTCGAGCTAATCTAACGTTACTAATGTTAGCTGAGAAGCTAATGGCATGACATCATTAAATCAGATAACAGTTACATGAACTAGCAGGACACTTTTGTACATTAACTGTGCAAGTGTTTCGCTATGATGCGCTTGAAACATTAATGTTTGTTTACATTAATCATTCATGCATTTGAGTCAGTCAATTTAAAAGTGATAAAGCGTCTTTAAACATTCAGGTTAAAATATCACCAGGGTTATTATTGTAAATGTCCACCAAAACTATTAAACACATGTGTTCATTTAAATAAAGTTGAAAAAATAATAATTAGATGAAGAACTAACGTTAACTAAATGAAAATTACGAAAACAACGATATCACAAAAGCACACAAACAAACAAAATGATAAAAAATTCAACTAAAACTAAAATAAAAAAATGAGATAAATAAGGGCTAATTCAAAATATCAATAACAATTATTACAGTATAAATACTACATAATATTATGTATGATTATAACATATTAATAAATATAAAAATGCATATGAAAAATATGTATACATTCTCAGAAGTGCATGCTCAGTAATCATGCCTTCAGGATTGTCACAATTTTTACATTTTAATTTGATACTGTTTTACACTTTATTTTCATTACATGTGATACATTCATTACACTTCCTAGAAAGAAAAAAAAGCTTTATACAAGCATCCACTTTATAAAATCATGGTAGTGTATCTGTACTTATTGTAAAATAACCCATTTAGGCCTGGTTTCACAGACAGAGTTTAAATTGAGCCAGGATTAAGTTGTTAGTTTAATTAGGACATTTAAGTAGCTTTAAACGTCCCTTTTGATTTGAATCCTAAGACAAAACAAAGGCAGTGGCAGATTTTAAGATATTGCTTTCAGTTAAAACAGCTCAAACATGCATTTTAGTCTGGCACTAAACTTAGGTTAGTGTTTTATTTTCCTCTCTGACAACAGCAAGTGATTTGATGTTTGTTTTAAGGCAGATGAAAACCAGACCGGGTGAAGCGCTCTATCGACTGCCTGGATTCCATCGAGGACACAAAGGGAAATAATGGCGATAGAGGTGATTAAATGTGGCCATGTCATCCTTAGATTATTGTCATGTAAAATATCATTAATTGTCTTGTTTATATTGTTAATGTCACGTCTTGTTTTGTCTTCATATAGGAAGGCTCCTGGTGACCAATCTGAGGATAATCTGGCATTCATTGGCACTGCCAAGAGTCAATTTGTGTGAGTATTTGAGGAATATGAAATAATACTAATCTCTGTTGCAGCTCCTCTATAGAGCCTTTGTCGCCCTCTATTGAACAGAATATAATTAGCGTTAATTACTACAGTGAAGAGATCTAAAACTCCATCTTTTATTGAACGGGACAGCTGTAGCCCTCTCAAAATGTCATTTTGAATGATTGTAAAAAATAAATTTGTGATTTAATCATTCATGCATCAGAGGGATTTTTACTATCAGTTGATGGCAGAACTGTCAATCATTATCTGACACATTTTGTCTTTTGTGTTCTTTAACAGCTGTGGGATACAACTGTATTATTAATATCACTACAAGGACAGCAAATTCAGTGAGTCATCTTCCTTCATATCAGAATCACTTTTTAATAGCCTATACAGATGATGTCAAATTCCCTCTTTTTTTCCAGAAACTGAGAGGTCAGACAGAAGCGCTTTACATATTAACCAAATCTAATAACACTAGATTTGAGTTCATATTCACGAACGTGGTTCCAGGAAGTCCGAGACTGTTTACATCTGTCATTGCTGTACACAGGTACTTGTGTTATACATATTGACAAGATGAGTAACAGGTGTTTTTTATTTTTTATTTTTTTATTGGCTTTATTTTTGTTTATTAACGGACTAATCTTTAAATCTACAGTATAGCGAGATCTGTAGTTTAATTTAGAAAGCACTCAAGGAAATTTATTCTGTGAATTGCATAATATTAAACACCACATTTGTAATGTAAACAGTTCAAAAGTATTTTGAACTTGAGTTAAAACAAATTTGTTTTAGTCATTTTAAAAATTAAATTATTTACATATTTAGCACAGCACACAAAAGATACCACAAATGATAAATTATTGGTTGGATTTAGTAAAAATGTACTAAATTAGTAACTTTTCAAACAAAAATATGGCCAGCTTTTTAAAATAATAGAATAAATATTATAATTGGAAAGTGTCAAAAAATGCAATTTTGCACAAGATGAAGCATTGAACATTAGCTAAAAAACAAATGGAACATGTTGAAATTATTGAAATGTCTAGAATACATTTATTAATGTACTTTTTTGTTTAGTTGATCCAAATAAGATTACTAGTACATGTAAAGTATTAGATACAATAATATAATAATTATATAATTTATTTTTTATTGCAGAGCTTATGAGACTTCCAAAATGTATCGGGATCTGAAGCTAAGAGGAGCTCTTATTCAGAATAAGCAGCTGAGGCTTCTGCCACAAGAGCAGGTTTATGACAAAATTAACGGAGTCTGGAACCTCTCTAGTGATCAGGTATTTTCAGTGGATTTACACAGTATTATTATTTATTGTTTTAGTAGGAATTTAAAACTTGTTTTTTATGACCTTAACCTTTATACTTTCCTCAGGTCATTTTGACCTAAATTCATTTTCTTTTAATTCTTAAAAGTTGAGTTCCTTTCCTCATGGGTCAATTTGACCCCCATATAAATGAATGGGAAATGTGTAAAATGTTTTTTTATTTAAAATCTGGCTCAAACCAGAACACACACATGCACAGATGAAGGGGTGAGACCATAAAACATCCCCAATGCACAACACCCGCATGCATACACACACATGCATGTACACACAAACACACACCAAGAAATTGCCTTAATAATAAATGGGGCAAGTTTTTTTTTTTTTTTTCAATAAAATATCAAATGCTCATTTGCTCCATGTAGACTAGAGCTTTACGGCCATCTAGTGGCAATAGTCATGAAATGCCATGTTATATATATTTTCTTTCCTAAATAGCTCAGAAGAGACTTAGATCTAGCTGCTGTTAGATTTAGAATGCGTCTAAATCTGCTGTAATGCACATGAGAGAACAACTAAGCATCGCCTTGTGTTTCAGGGTAATCTTGGGACGTTTTTCATTACTGAACGTGAGGATAGTGTGGCATGCCAACATGAACGAGAGCTTCAATGTCAGCATTCCCTATCTGCAAATTGTGAGTGTTTCTTCTGCTTCAAAAAAGTCAAAGAACGAGCCCTTAGTAATGAGTTGTAATAATAAAAACCATGCTTTCTTTTCTTATCCCTTTGTTTGAAGCGCTCCATAAGGATTAGAGACTCTAAATTTGGACTAGCTCTTGTGATTGAGAGCTCTCAACAGGTAAGTGTGGACCAGGATCCAGATCGCCAGAAAAAACACCTATTTAATGCATAATTAGCATTAAAATGATGATTATTATTTGATTTGGTAAAGAAATAAAAGAAGGTATTTGTGCACTATTGTTCAAAATGTTGTGGTCAGTGTGATTGCTAAATAAATGCATTCACTTTTTAAAAAAAAGATGCGCTGCTATATTGTTGAGTGATATTCTATTTCATATAAATGCTGTTCTTTTGGACTTTCCATTCATACAAAGAATCCTTAAAAATATGTATCAGTTTTCACAAAAATATTAAGCAGCACAACTGTTTTCAACATTGATAATAATAAGAAAAGAGCAGTAAATCTTCATATTAGAATGATTTCTAAAGGATCATGTGACACTGAAGACTGGAGTAATGATGCTGAAAATTCAGCTTTGATCACAGGAATACATTTCTTAAAAAAAAAAAAAAAAAAACCTTTAAATTGTAATAATATTTTACAATATAACTGTTTTTACTGTAATAAATAAAATGCAGCATTGGTGAGCACAAGAAACTTCTTTCCAAAAACACTTAAAAAACCTTACTGACCCCAAACTTTGGAACTGTTGTCCATGTGGATTTAATTCCCTGGTGTTAATTGAAGCCAACATTTTATTTTATTCATTTATTTAATTATTTATTCCATCTCTCAGACAGGAGGATATGTGCTGGGTTTCAAGATTGACCCAATGGACAAGTTACAAGATGCAGTGAAGGAAATCAACTCCTTACACAAAGTGTACTCTGCAAACCCCATTTTTGGAGTAGAATATGAGATGGAAGAAAAGGTAGTAACAAATATTTGTGTTCATGTATAGTGAAATTTGTGATATATTGAAAAGCGGTTGTTTTGAAACTGTATTGGTATTCTATACTTTTAACGGGTGCTCTCCGTTCTGGGTTGTATCTAAAACACCATTAGCCGAGGTGCATCTCTGTTACCGATGCCTCCACTTTTCTGTAAATCAAAGGCAAATAGCCATCCATAATATATGAATAAATGATGTTTGTTCTCAGCCTCAGCCTCTGGAGGAGCTGACCGTAGAGCAGCCGCCTGATGACGTGGAGATTGAGCCAGATGAGCACACTGATGCTTTTACCGTGAGTTTTACCTCATATGCTACTCTCAGAGATAATGACTCTCTGCTTTCAACACAGCGGTGTGTGTGTGTCTCACATGCTGAAAATAGCTGACAGCTTAAGCCACAACTCACAATGTCCCAACAACACAGACTTTTGTTGCCAGGTATCAAAAATGTTTACGCAGAGGCCTGATGATTCTGACATTGTAAATGTTCTTTATCTAAGATTTATTTTTATATATTACTTTATATATACTTTATATATTTTATTACATGTATAATCACTGATTTTTGTCTCTTTTTTCATCTCTAGGCTTATTTTGCAGATGGAAATAAGGTATATCTATTGTCTATCTGTCTGTCCTCCGTTTATCTGTTCATCTGTATGTCTATATATCCTTTTAAATGACATTTTTGTCCTCTCCTTAAGCAACATGATCGTGAGCCGGTGTTTTCTGAAGAGCTGGGTCTGGCTATAGAGAAACTGAAGGATGGATTCACACTACAGGGACTCTGGGAAGTCATGGGTTAAAATACTCAAGGACTCTGTACAGTTACTGTATGTATTGCCTAGGTTGTTACATTGTTTACATCAAATATCAAGAATTTTGTAATTAGCTAAATTTGCATTTATTTCCAGGATATTTATTTGCTATTTGACAATTGCATATGTTTACAAATCATATTTTAACCATGTGTAAGTTGAGAAAAATATATATTAATGTATGCATATAAATAAATACAATTATATTTGTATATTAGAAACTGTAAGCTTGTTTTGTGTAGAGAACTTTACATGCTAATTTTGCTGTTGTGTTGTAATAAAAGAATGAGAGAATGTGAAGTAGGACATTTTTCACGTGTTTAACCCGTTTAAGCAGTTTTGATAGCTGTGTCTTGATTAAACATCACATTCTGTTTTTAGCTTGGGTTTGACAAAGTCTGGTTAAAAATGTATTAAAGGAGCTTAACTAATGACCAGAGGCACTGATATGCTTTCTGGCTTCATGGCAGCTGTTGTTTGCTGACTCTTTAAAGGAGTAGTTCACTCAAAAAACTTTTGCTGATAATTTACTCAACCCCATGTCATCCAGTCCATGTCTTTCTTTCTTTAGTCGAAAAGAAATTAAGGTTTTTGATGAAAACATTCCAGGATTTTTCTCCATATAATGGACTTCAATAGGAACCAAACGGTTCAAGGTCCAAATGAGAGTTTCAGTATAAACTGCAAACTGTTCAAAGGGCTTTAAACGATTCCAGATGATTAATAAGGGTCTTATCAAGCGAAACGATCGCTCATTTAAAAGCAAAATAACAAAGTTTAAGTTTTATAAGCTCAAATGGTCACCATGCTCTGTTAGGGTTAGGGTGTGATCTCGTTCCTATTCTCCTATTCTCATCTCCTATAACTCATTCATCAAAATGAACAAATCTTTTCCTGAGTCAACTCGTTCATTTTGACCCATAAGACCCTTATTCATCGTCTGGAATCGTGTAAAGCCATTTGAACAGTTTGCACTGAAAGTGTCTTGGACCTTGAACTGTTTGGTTCCCATTGAAATCCATTATCTGGAGAAAAATCCTGGAATGTTTTAATCAAAAACCTTAATTTCTTTTCGACTGAAGAAAAAATTACATGGACATCTTGGATGACATGGGGGTGAGTAAATGATAAGCAAAAATTTTTTTTTTTTAAAGTGAACTACTCCGTTAAGCAACAAAATATTTAAAAAATCATTATTTACTCACCTTCATGTACAAACTTGTGTGCTGTTGTTTTTCCTGTGAAACAAAAATGTAAAATTAAACCTATTCACTACTTACGAGGCATTTAATAGGCTTCAAAGCACCAAAAAGAACAAACATATACACAACATAACATACCCAATAGATAGCATACATTTTTGGCATTTTTGGCTGAACTTTTCCAGACGTGGATAAAGTAGGCTAAAACCTGAAGTCAGAACTATAAACTCATTTTTGAGAGTCGTACAAATGAGGGCACATGCAAAACAAAAGTAATGACACACACCTATATGATTATTTAAAACTCTTAGACATCTGTTGAATTCCTACTAATGTGTCACCCTCAAACACACACTCATTTTCCCTTTACAAAACACCCCTGACCTCTGAGTGTGTCCAAGGCTCACAGTTGTCTTTTTTAGTCTTTGACAGCTGCCTGATGCGGCTCCCGTTTAGTCAGCCTGAATTCTTCCTGACGGTATGAGGGGTTTATATTTAGAGAGGTGTACTTAAATTGCAGGGGGTTTGTGTTGGTGCTTTTATTTCAGCCTCTTACACACTCGAGACGGCGAGACGAGAGGAAGTACCGCATCCTCTTTGAGACCAGCAAGCTTTGAGATGGATCCAGTGAGTATCAAGGAGGACCTGAGGCTCTTTCAGAGCACTCTTCTCCAGGATGGGTTAAAGGAACTTCTGAAGGAGAACAAGTTTGTGGATTGTTTTCTAAAGGTTGGAGATTCGAAGTCTTCCTGCCACAAACTCATAATGGCGGCCTGCAGCCCGTACTTTCGAGACCTGTACTTTACTGAGGACGGGGTTGAGAAGAAAGACTCCAGCAAGGAAGTGGTGCTGGAGAACGTGGATCCTGCCATTATGGAAATGATTGTGCATTATCTCTATTCCGCAGACATCGAAATCACAGACGAGAACGTGCAAGACATCTTCGCAGTCGCCAACAGGTTTCAGATCCCATCTGTTTTCACCATTTGCGTCAACTATCTACAAAACAAGGTGTCTTTGGGGAACTGCTTGGCCATCTACAAGAATGGGACTGGTTTTCGGACTGCCCAAGGCTCGCTGTGTCCGCGAGGGACTTCATAGCGGAGCGTTTTGAGACTTTGTCCAGGGAAGAGGAGTTTCTCGAGTTCAACGCTCCCGAGCTGTTCGCCATCATCGGGTGCGATTCTCTGAACGTGGAGAAAGAAGAGGTCGTCTACGAGCTCTTGATGAAATGGGTCCGGAAGAACAAGGAGAACCGGGCGATCGCTTTGGGGGATGCTTTCGAGCACATCCGCTTCCAGACTTCTCCCGGAGAAATACTTCAAGGAGAAAGTGGAGAAGGATGACATCATCAAAGCCGATCCTGAGCTCCTCAAGAAGCTGAAGGTCATCAAGGAGGCTTTTGCTGGAAAACTTCCTCAAATCAAGGAGGGCGAGAAAGGCGAAGGAGAAGAGGGGAGATGAATTGCCCGGTTTTCTGAATGATAACAAACGGTTGGGGATGTTCACCAGGGATCTCATACTGATGATTAGTGACACGGCGGCTGTGGCCTATGATGCTAATGAAAACGAATGCTACCTTGCAGCGATGGCAGAGCAGATACCGCGCAACCACGTTAGCATTACGTCAAAGAAGAACCTGCTCTATGTTTGCGGGAGGGCTGTTTGTGGATGAGGACGACGAGGATTCACCGCTGCAGTGTTATTTCTATCAGGTTAAGACGGTCATTTATATTTTATAGTATAATGGTCTTTTCAAAACTGTCTCGTTCTCCTTGTAACAATAATGAAGGTATCTTGCAGGAAATCTAGTTTACACTCAATCAAAAAAATATGGTTTTATCATATTTTAACCGCTTTGAAAGGGAGTTAGAACTGTTTATAACCCAGGTACTGTCAAACACACAGAATATGCACAGGCTTGCGTCATTATATAATTATATATAAAACGTCATGCAACCATATTAAATATTCACATTCATCAGAGGAAGCACAATAAGAATTTTATTTATCCAAAATATATTTTCTGGCCACATAAATAAAAATATTATCCCAGGATTTACAATGTACAGTGCAAAACATTAATTGTATATATATATATATATATATATATATATATATATATATATAATGTATATAATTTAATTAATTTTATTTTAATGTATTCCATTTTCATTTTAGCTAAAGTTTTATTAAATTTGTTTTATTTTTATGTCTATAGTTTAGTTTTAGTTGTTGTTATAGAAGCTTGTTTCCGTAACTGAATTAAAAAATTATAATTGCGACTTTTTATCTCAAAATTGACAAAGTCAAAATTCTGAGAAATGAAGTCGCAATTTAGAGAGAATAAAGTCGCAATTCTGAGAAATAAAGTTGCAATTGCGAGAATTCTAAGAAATAAAGTCGCAATATTGAGTAATGAAGTTGCAATTGCGACATAAAGTCGACAATACTGAGAAATGAAGTCGCAAATCTGAGAAATAAAGTCGCAATTGCGAGATATAAAGTCACATTCTGAGAAAATGAAGTCGCAATTCTGAGAAATAAAGTCGCAATTCTGAGAAATAAAGTTGCAATTGCGAGATATATAGTCGCAATTCTAAGAAATGAAGTTCGCAACTGTGAGGAAAAAAGACAGAATTGTGACTTTTTATCTCACAATTCTGACTTTATAACACATAATTGCGAGTTTATATGTCGAAATTCTGACAACTTTTCTCAAAGTTGTGAGATATAAACTCACAATTGCGAATTATTAGGCCAATTTAAGGGGAAAAATTTACAGTTTTCCCTCAGAATAGCACACGCAATTTCTCAATTTCAAACCACACACACGCAATTTTACCACACGCAATTCCTACTTAATATCATGCATTTCTGTATTGTTTATTTTATTTCAAGTAACAATAATGTTTTATGGTGTTAGTTTTAGTTCAGAATGATTCGGATGATTACCATCTAGTGTAAAAAAAACAAACAAATTTTTGTGTTCTATTGTGGTTTGGAATGACATGAGGGTTAGTAAATAATGATATGATGAACTATTCATTCAATGGGCTTTATGCACAGCTGCACTACTTCCTGAACTTCAGCCAGCTCCTTTGTTTCCTGTCTGCCATTATTGGCCAAATTGATTAATTCAGGTGTGCCTGACCTCAGTAGTCTTGGCAACAATAATCAGACACACCTGAATTAATCAAGCTTGGCCAATAATGGCAGACAGGAAACAAGGAGCTGGCTGAAGTTCAGGAAGTAGTGCAGCTGTGCATAAAGCCAATTGCATGACTGCATATTTCTAGGAACCAGAATTAAGTGGACAGGCGTATGTACGAAGGCCTATATCACCAGGAAGAATAGAATGAAAATTATTTACATTTGTAAATCATTTAAAATCATCAATTTTCTTCAGCTGGACACTCATTCTCCAAACTGGATTGCCCTGCCACCGATGCCCTCGCCCCGGTGTCTGTTTCGCCATGGGCGAGTTTGAAAACTTCTTGTTTGCAGTTGCTGGCAAAAACCTGCAGACCGCGTTAGTCTCTGGACTCAGTGTTGTGTTATGATGTTGAGTAAGTTTCTTTTACATTTTCTGCTTCATACATAGTTTCCAAAAAACTAAATATGTTTTGCTGTTCTCGTCAGTAAGATGAAGTGGCTGGAGACCAAAAAACTGCCCTTAAGAATTCACGGTCACAGTGTGATCTCACAGAACGGACTAGTTTACTGCATAGGAGGAAAGACGGATGAAAAGTAAGTCAGATTTGAGTTGAGATGAGATTAAATACAAAATAAAAGCCTGAGATAAAGTGTCATTGCTTGTTTTCATCTCTGGAATAGTAAAACCATCAACAAGATGTTTGCGTACAACCACAAGAAGTCAGAATGGAAAGAGCTGGCGGGCATGAAGACACCCAGGTCCATGTTTGGAGTCGCCGTACACAAAGGAAAGATCATTGTGGTTGGAGGAGTCAATGAAGATGGCCTTTTAGCCTCTTGTGAAGCATATGACTTTTCAACAAACAAGTACGTATTAATCACTAGTTGCTTTTATTGATATTTAATCCTCAACAGGTTTTTAAAAGGCTACAGATGCTCTAAAATTAAAGCTAAAGTTAGCCAGCGCTCAGTGAATTATTAAAAGTTCAGCTTGCAAATTTTTTCAGCTATATTTAAAAAAACTGACATTATAGTTTATAGACATTATATATAGATGCTAAACATCACAGAATTCTGCAAATCTATTGATAACACTTTCTGACTTGAGCCATGTTTTCCCTCCAAAATAAAGTCACTTCCTGGAGGATGATGTCAGAAAGGAACTGGCTTTTGTTAAAGTGATATTACATAGATTGACAGGATTGAAAAATAAAATCCCAGCCAACAATTTTTTGTATCAAAAATGTTCCCTGAATGTTAGTTTTTGTTTCCCAGAATGTATTTTTTTAAGGTTTGTTTTTGGGCTATCTTTACTCCGATATCATTACCGCTGTAAGCTTATTAGGCCTATGTGGGTATTAAAAAATAACCTAAAAACAGCCATTGGGAACGTTAAATGTTCTGTATTATTTTAGATTATTTAAATTTTAGATTTTTAAACATTCCTAGAACGTTATTATTTGGTCCTGAAATAAAACTGAAACCGAATACTATCATTATTCTGTTTTTGGGATTAGAGGGCAAACCTATAAAATCGTCACCAATTAAAACAACATTTCCAAGAAAACATGTTTGATTTCAAACGTTTTGATTATAGAAAGAACATTGAAACAAATACTGGATTTTTTTTTTAATTAAAAAAGTTGGATAACAATAACAAAAATTAGTAGTTAAATTATTTAAAAGATTTGAGGTATTGTGGCATTTATCTTATGGGATACAGCAGATGTTATCCTCTACAAATCTATCAGAATCAGTTAAAACCATGTTGTTTTTCCCGATAGATGGGAGGCGTTCCCTGAGTTTGCTCAGAGAGAAGCTCTGTGAATGTGGTCAGTTCTGCCGGTGTGCTGTACGTGGTGGGCGGCTTCACTGTGAAGGAGAACGACAACAAACAGTGTGTCCCGTCTAGAAATCACAGACATCTGGCAGTAAGTGTTCTGCTAGACATCTGAATTATAGGAATATCCGTCTTAAAGGAATAGTTCACCCAAAGAATGCATTACCAGAAGCTGGCAATTATACTGTACACTCACCTAAAGGATTATTAGGAACACCTGTTCAATTTCTCATTAATGCAATTATCTAATCAACCAATCCCATGGCAGTTGCTTCAATGCATTTAGGGGTGTGGTCCTGGTCAAGACAATCTCCTGAACCCCAAATGTCAGAATGGGAAAGAAAGGTGATTTAAGCAATTTTGAGCGTGGCATGGGTGTTGGTGTCTAGAGTATTTCACAATCTGCTCCGTTACTGGGATTTTCACACTCAACCATTTCTAGGGTTTACAAAGAATGGTGTGAAAAGGGTAAAACATCCAGTATGTGGCAGTCCTGTGGGCGAAAATGCCTTGTTGATGCTAGAGGTCAGGGGAGAATGGGCCGACTGATTCAAGCTGATAGAAGAGCAACTTTGACTGAAATAACCACTCGTTACAACCGAGGTATGCAGCAAAGCATTTGTGAAGCCACAACACACACAAACTTGAGGTGGATGGGCTACAACAGCAGAAGACCCCACCGGGTACCACTCATCTCCACTACAAATATAAAAGAGGCAACAATTTGCAAGAGCTCACCAAAATTGGACAGTTGAAGACTGGAAAAATGTTGCTTGGTCTGATGAGTCTCGATTTCTGTTGAGACATTCAGATGGTAGAGTCAAGAATTTGGCGTAAACAGAATGAGAACATGGATCCATCATGCCTTGTTACCACTGTGCAGGCTGGTGGTGGTGGTGTAATGGTGTGGGGGATGTTTTCTTGGCACACTTTAGTGCCAATCAGGTATCGTTTAAATGCCACAGCCCACCTAAGCATTGTTTCTGACCATGTCCATCCCTTTATGGCCACCATGTACTCATCCTCTGATGCTATTTCCAGCAGGATAATGCACCATGTCACAAAGCTTCAGAATTGGTTTCTTGAACATCAATGAGTTCGCTGCACTAAAATGGCCCCCACAGTCACCAGATCTCAACCCAATAGAGCATCTTGGGATGTGGTGGAACAGGAGCTGCATCACAATTGAATCACGGTTTCCACAAAATTAACCAGCACAATATTGACAATAATCAGAAATGTTTCTTGAGCAGCAAATCATTTTAGAGTGATTTGTGAAGGATCATGTGACACTGAAGACTGGAGTAATGATGCTGAAAATTCATCTTTGCATCACAGATATAAATTAGATTTTAAAAGATATTCAAATAGAAAATAGATTTAATTGGTGAGCAAAATAAATGTTTAAAAATGTAACTGGTAATGAATCATTCTAACTGGGATTAATCTAAAACCGTTCTTTTTTTGACAGGTATGAGGAGGACAAGAAACAGTGGGCTGGAATGATACAAGACATGCGATATGCTGCTGGTGCCTCTTGTGTTTCTATGAGACTAAATTCAGCAAAGATGCCTAAACTTTAAAAACATCATCACCGTCACTGATTGTATCCAATAACAAACTGTAACTCTATTTTATAATATCATAAACCAGGGGTTCTCAACTCCAGTCCTCGCGACCCACTGCTCTGCATATTGTGTATGTCTCCCTTATTTAACACACCTGATTCAGATCCTCAGCTCGTTAGGATAGACTCTATGGCTATCCTAACAGAGCTGAGGATCTGAATCAGGTGTGTTAAATAAGGGAGACATACACAATATGCAGAGCAGTGGGTCGTGAGGACTGAAGTTGAGAACCCTGTCATAAACCACACAAAAATGATAATTAATTGCACTATTTAATTCTTTCCCCGCCAGCATTTTTGATCATTTTCACACAAAAAAATATATCTTGTTGTATGAATATCTGAACCTACAATACATCAAAGAAAGAACAGAGAATCCCCTTTACAAAAAAACAAAAAAACAAAAAAAAAATACACTATTACACGTGTCCTTGTGTAATAGCACCCCCTACTCACAGACAGTGGAAACATGGATTGCTGGAAAATTATCAATGGCAGGGAAAGAGTTAATGCACATTCCCAGTCTTTATATGTTTTAATCAAAATGTAACAATTTTCCTTTTAAGCTGACATTACAAATCATCCATCACTTCATAACTGAGGTAAAATGCAAGCAAATAGATATTCATGTTGATCTTCAACATAAAAATCACCTGATTTATATTCATGTTGGGTTCTGTTGTAAATGTGGTGCAGCTGAGGAAAACATTTGTCAAACATATGTCAAAATGAAATGTACAGTGCTGTCTTGCAGCTCAAATGAAGGATAACCTGATGTTCAATCCTTTCATTGTGTCTCCCTGCTGATTGCACTAAATGTTTTAATGCCCAGTTTCAGATAATGTCTCAGGGCAACTCTGTAGATATTTTCTTCCTGAGATATTCTTTCCAAGCATCTTCTGTGGAAAGCTCCATTTGAGTTCCATTCAAAGTGGGGAATCTGTAGTGTAATGAAATGCATATTACAGTATTAGCAAAAACACACTTGTGTCATGCAAATAGTATAGTATGCATGTGAAATATTATATCTTAGTATAGTATGCATGTGAAATATTAAATCTACTGACCTGTAATACTTGATATCCTAAAATCTCCAGATGTCTTTCCTTCATTCGCTGGCCTCCCTTTCATGTGCCGGGAATTTTTGCAGAAGGATTTGGAGTCCAAGAACTCTAATGCAATGCTAGACAGATGAAGTAGCAGGGAGAATTATGTCACGTCTGAATATTACGTGTAATTTTGCACATCGAAGCATGACATACCGGCGAGCTCCTGGCGGCAGATCTGTCTCTCTCTGTCTGCTGATACAGACTGCCAGTGAACGTTTCCGTTCTCGCTGATCTGCAGCTGACTCGGCTCGCTGCACGGTACCGGCTGGAGGTGACGATCCAGGACAAGTTCAAAATCTGATGACAAAAACATTACAGTTTTCATGAGCCAACAGAGAGAGCAGATGCTGTATCGTAGGACTGTCATTCTGTACAACTGTGTTTTTAGTCAATGAAATATTACCATGTATCGGAGCTGAATCAATTAAACTCGTATAGTTTTTAATGGTATATACTGTAACACCCCACAACTTCGACAAATCATATTGATGGGTAAAATACTGGCAAGAAATGATAGATAGATAGATATATAGATAGATAGATACAATAGTATAGTATAACTATATATATATATATATATATATATATATATATATATATATATATATATATATATATATATATATATATATACTATATATATCGGCTCAAAAAGTTTCAGGGTCGGTAAGATTTTTTATGTTTTTAAAGAAGTCTCTTCTGCTCACCAAGGCTGCAATTTTTTGATAAAAAATACACAAAAAACACAGTAATATTGTGAAATATTATGACAATTAAAATGATTTTTTATGTTAATATATATTAAAATGTAATTTATTCCTCTGAAAAAAAGCTGAATTTTCAGCATCATTACTCCAGTCTTCAGTGTCACATGATCCTTCACAAATCACTCTAATATGATGATTTTATGCTCCAAAAACATGTATGATTATTATCCATGTTGAAAACAGTTTTTTACATTTTTATTTCAGGATTCTTTGATGAATAGAAAGTTCAAAAGAACAGCTTTTATCTGAAATGGAAAGCTTTTGTTACATTAAACACTACCCTTTAAAAAGTTTGGGGTCAGTAAGAATTTGTATTTTATTTTTGGGGAAATAAATAAGAAATCAATACTTCTATTCATCAAGGATGAGTTACATTGATCAAAAGTTACAGTAAAGACATTTATAATGTTAGAAAAGATTTTAATTAAATAAATGCTGTTCTTTGAACTTTCTATTCATCAAAGAATCCTGAAATAAAATGTAAAAAACTGTTTTCAACATGGATAATAATCATACATGTTTTTGGAGCATAAAATCATCATATTAGAGTGATTTGTGAAGGATCATGTGACACTGAAGACTGGAGTAATGATGCTGAAAATTCAGCTTTTTTTCAGAGGAATAAATTACATTTTAATATATATTAACATAAAAAAGTCATTTTAAATTGTCATTATATTTCACAATATTACTGTGTTTTTTGTGTATTTTTTATAAAAAAATTGCAGCCTTGCATAGCGAAGAGACTTGCTTTTAAAAACATAAAGAAATCTATCACCGTATACTTTACTACTTTTAATCTCTATATATATATATATATATATATATATATATATATATATATATATATATATATATATATATATATATATATATATATATATATATATAATACAAATAATTTACTAAAAAACATTTTGAGTTAAAACAGATGAATGAAATATAAAAAAAATTTTTTTAATAAAAACATTTTCAGTTAAAATAGATGTTGGACCTTAGACCTTTATATTTATAAAAGCCAAAAGCAATGCCAGTATTTGTTTCAATTTAAGTTAAATTAAACCATCAAAGGATGGGGAAAAATATTTTTATTTATTAAACATTTTAAATATGAGACAAGAACGAAATACTAAACTTGGTTAAGGTAAAATCGGACCAAAAATACATATATAAAAAATGTGGACTTGTTATGTGGACTTACTTGTACCACTAAAACTCACCAACAGTATAGAAGTATGGAGTCAGCACTCCGACTTTAGCACAGTTGATCCCACCCAGGGCGTCTCCGAGCATCTTATGGATCTGCTGCTGAAATCGGACTAATCGAGCTGTTGGCTGCAGTGCGAAAAACATTCTTCAACTATTTGAACCAACCAGACTTTTAAATCTAAAAAGTTAGCTCTTACATTAATTATTTCAATCTATTTGACTACCATTATGCTTTCTTTGATAAAAAAAGTTATTTCAAAATACATAAATATTAATATTTACAGGTGATATATACACTCGAAAAATGAAAATATTGTGCACAAGTTATAATTTTGGATGACTATGACTTAAAGCTTATGAAAACCCCAAATGTACAAATCTTATCAAATGGTTAAAAATGATTGAAATAATTATTTTAGCTACATGGGCCAGCCGTTATTAAAATTAATGTGTACCAAGAACACAAATGCTTTTAGACAAGAACTGCTTTCCAATTCTAGTATATCTACGGTCCAATTGTAGTCCATTCCCATTCTCCAGCTGGATCTACGGTGTGCTCACCTCTCTTCTGCAGCCATTTACAGTAGCGCTCATGAAACCAGGGCACCTGGAACTCAGGACACTCCAGACACACGGCACCGATTCAGCTCCATGAGACGCAGACGTATGCGCATGTTCTGAGCATCCGGCAAAGCTGGAAAAAACACACACTTGTAAAGTTTCAGGAGTGACAACCACACTTCAA
The DNA here is from genome assembly GCA_030378365.1 of Hybognathus amarus. Classification (NCBI taxonomy): domain Eukaryota; kingdom Metazoa; phylum Chordata; class Actinopteri; order Cypriniformes; family Leuciscidae; genus Hybognathus; species Hybognathus amarus. The sequence goes on along the minus strand of JAQIUQ010002407.1, from coordinate 561,259 downwards.
AATGGGAATGATTTTTAATGAGTCCCCTAAAGTAATCTATCGTTTCTCAGGTCCGTGAGCCAGCCTACTGGAAGGGGGGGGTTCTTTTTTTCAAAAAGTGGAAAAAAACTTTTTTTCCCCTCCTTTTGTATTTGATTATGAGGTTCAAATACTTCATTTTGGTGACCTTTTATGCACTAATTTGTGCTGGATTCAATCCTATACTGTTAGTATTTGTTCATTTTATTTGTTTGTATTTGTTTAATTGTTTTTATTTTGATTCAGTTTTGTTTGGTAGATTTTTACTCCCAGTTTATTTTGATGATATTGTGACTGTTACTTTGTCTTGGTTGATGTTTTGCTGCCTTTATGTACAGCACTTTGTTCAGCTGCTGCTGATGTGAAAGCGCTTTATAAATAAAGTGATGATGATGATGATGATGATGATGATGGATTAGCTTGTCTGCTGGGTTAACGAGCACGCTTTTTGATGGACCTAAATATATTTTATTATAATTATGCTACGTTTATGGCTATTATATTGTAGACTATTGAGTTGATAAAGTATAGAAATATCTAACAAAAAACTAAAAATAGTATATATATATATATATATATATATATATATATATATATTCCATACTTTAAAGCATCAATCTGATGCATTTTTGTATGATGCATTTTTTGCCATCTATCTATACAATAGTTTATTGAACCTTTTCTTTTAACAGTTCAAATTTCAGTTATTGTGCGTGTGAAGAAATGATAGTGATCTCCAGTGTTGTGATCTAACAGACACACAGTAGAAAGGAACATGGTTTACAATACAGCAATACAGTCCAGCAATATAGTAATTTTATGCAAAACCATAGAGCTTTATCTTATGTGTTGTACTAGAGGTGTAGACGCAACGGCAGACTGTGTGTGTGTGCTGCGGCGGTTCACGGTGCACACTGAACGTGAAACCAGACTTCATTTGCCCCAATGGAAAGCATATTTACACTATCTGAAACCCTATTTAGTGCTCTATGTGCCATTCACCATGTGGAAAATAGTAATATGTGTGAACAAGTGACCCACTTCAGGGCGGAACGCTTTAGATTCTAGAGCATTTGATTGGACAGAAAATCTAATGAGAAGCTGAAGTGCAGAGTGATGTCATCAAAATCATTGATGCATATTGGCCGAAGTGAGAGACTGTACATTTTGATTCATTCTGTTTTGGAGCATGCTAGCTTATAGATTTTTATTGCTATTTATTTATTGATTTTGTGATATATTTTGGAACTGTTTTTAACCCCCCTGCTACTGTAGCACTTTAAGATTTTGTTGAAATGTAAAGTGCACTATAAATAAAATGTATTATTATTATTTGATACCAGTAAAACTAACATATTCATACTTAAACCACAAAAAAATTGCATTTTTATTTCATGGGGACTTCATAATAATATTTAAAAAAATCCCCCTGTACTGAAAATGTATGCGAAACATAACTTCAAATCGTACCGTTACACCCATACTGGACTCACTCCCGAAACTGTTTTGTTCATTCAAGGTCAAATATGCAGATGTCTCTTTTAGACCTTCAAGATACATTAATTATATAACTGTTTATGTCTATCTAATCTCAGAAATACACATACTTTCCAGATGGGCATCCAACTTTGCAAGAAAGTCCACATTGAAGATCTCTCTGACCACCTCCTCAGGGAAATAATCCGCCATGGCCAGTGCGTACGCCAAGAGAACCAGCATTTGAGGGTCAATGGAGCCTGTTTACATCAGCAGGAACAGGTTTCAATGTGATTTTAAATTTTAGAAACTCATTCATACATGCACAGTGGAAGAATCTTACTAATATGTGGAGTGAAATGTTGAATGCAGGCCTCAAAAAACTGCTCCGCCATCGGTGGGTCATAATTCAGCTTAGCAAAAGGCAGCAAAGTGGCATATATTGCAGAGTAATGAATCTGTTTGGAAGAGACAGACATACACTTGTTTTAAAACAGATGGTTCTGATGTATTTTGCATATTAAAACAAGAGAAAATGTTTCTTGAGCAACAAATCAGCATATGATTTCGAAGGATCATGTAACACTGAAGACTTGAGGAATGATGCTGAATAAATTACATTTTGAAATAATATTAAAATAGAAAACAGTTATTTTAAAATGTCAAAATATTCGCATTTTTAATGTTTTTTTATTAAATAAATGCATCAAAAACATTTTGAAAAAAATAAAATAAATAAAAAATCATACCGACCCAAAACTTTTGAACAGCAGTGTATGCATCTCAATAAATGACTAAAGAAAATGTAGAAATAAATATTCTACGCTATATTTTGTGTAGCAAAACAATGGCTTCAATAGAAACATTTAAATGGCTTGACAACCTCCGAGCTCATTGCAGATCTGTCCTGAAATCTTTATATGTTATATATATATTTTTCTCCATGGTGGAAATATAATATTTCTGGAGAACACTGTACAAAATAAATTTTCAGCACCACAATTTGAATAATACTTAAATTTGGTGACAACTGTTGTTAACTAAAAACTATTCAACATCCTTTTATTAAATTAAAATAAAGCTGAAATAAAATAAAATATAAACAACAGATGAAAAACTTAAACTTTAAAACTTTTTTGAAAACTACAAAAATATGAATATACACTAATAATACATAAACAAAAAATAATACATAAAAAACTATAATTACTAACCATATACATTATATAAGTTAACCTCATAATATAAACTTAATAATAAATCAACATGTATACACTGGCGATCAAAAGTGTGGAATAACAGTACAAACACTAATATTGTGAAATAATATTGCAATTTAAAATAACTTTTTACTGTTTTAAAATAATTTAAAATGTAATTTATTCCTGTGATCAAAGCTGTTTTTTCAGCATCATTACTCCACACTTCAGTGTCACATGATCCTTCACAAATCATTCTAATATGATGATTTGCTGCTCAAGAAACATTTCTTATTATTATCAATGTTGAAAACAGTTGTAGAGCTTAACATTTTAGAGGAAAGGTTTAAAAAAAAGAATAAAGTATTTAACAAGAGAGCATTAACCTCTTAACTGTCACCCCCCCTTTTTTTGAATAGACATGAAAATGCTTATTTCAAACTTAAATGGTTGTAATTCAAGAATGCTTTGGAATATAGACATATGATTGGTCTTGTTTTAAAGAAGACATTTGGCAGATTTTTGTAGAAGTGAAATAAATTAAGAAAGTGAAATAGAAAAAAAGTTATAGTAGTTTGAGTTTATGGAAATGTACAATGTAAAAATATTAATTATTTTTATTTTACATAAATATATATTTTCAAAACCTGGGCTACTCTAAAACTGCAGAAAAATCAAAGCCAAAAATCTGAACAAGTTGTGTTTCAAATTTTAGGTTGATATCTCAAAAAATGAGCTTTCAGTAAGATTTTGTTTGAGCGCAGTACCAAACTTTCTCACTAGGGCACAATCAGACTCCATTACTGCCCATATAAGGGCGCCTGCATTTCCATATGTGTTTTGAGTGATATGAACCATTATTTCCTCAATTTTCATACAATTTATGAAGTAGAGATCCTATTCAGAAGTAGTATGGGAAGTTTGGCAGATTCTGATATGAATTAAACCTCTAAGAAACACATAGCCTACAAAGAACCTTCATGTAAGTCATAGCTCGCTGCCACGTCACAAATGGTGAATTTATTATTTTTTCTTGATATTTCAAACTTTTCAGTCCTTTTTTTCCAAAATAATTGAATGGATGCTATCTTTTGAACTTTTGGCATGAAAACAAACTGAGATTTCTACCATTTTTTCATGATTTTTCATGTTCTCCGCTATTTTAAAATAAAGGTCTGAACTCGCTTTATGAGTATGAAAATATTCTTGTTGCATATGGATAAATTATGGTTCCTCTGTAATATATTTTGAAAATCAGTCACCAAATATGGAAACTAGAGATTCTAAGCTTTCAAATGATATATAGTTTGTCAATATTACTAAAGGTATTTACTAAGATATTATTGTTTTAAAAATATAGTGGCAAACGTCCCACCTGTGGGACGGTGACAGTTAAGTAAACTAATTCAAGTGAAAACGCATTGAAACAACACTTCAAATGACTCCCACCTTGTCCCAGGATATCTGGTGAAGCAGTCTCTGCAAGGTGACCATAGACTCCTCCAGGAGCATCTCATCAAACCACTCCCCTGACAAGTACTTGACTTCCTCCAGCACCACATCCACGTGCTCCAGCTTGTGCAGCCGCTCGCGTGCGCAGCGGTTCAGGCTCTGCAGGAGGTGGACGTACTTGCTGGGGGTGTTGTGCCGGTACGAGGGGTCGTCAGCGAATCCACTTGGCGACGACAATGGCGTAAGTGTTGAGGTGGTTTAGGTTGCAATGCGGGAGCACGGCTTGCACACGGGAGAGGACACCCTCGTCGAGATGCCGAGAAGGAAGCATGGACAGAACCCTAGTTAGCATGGTCACCTCGAACGGGAACACACTGGCCTGCTGGAAACTATGAAGGACAGTCAAAGACAGAAAACAATATCGGTTAAAAACATAAATAAAGATCATTTAATTGTGTTAACCCTTTATATTAATATTAAATAGTGCATTAACTAAAATTGAGCAATATAAGTTAATAGTAAAAAGTTTAATGTTAGATAATAATATACAATTATTCATTATTCAACCAATGGTAATTATTTATGGAAGAGAGTTTCCAACAGAATGAAAAATAAAAAAGGCAATTGCGACTTTATTTCTCAGAATTGTGAGATATAAAGACAGAATTGATTGATATAAAGTCACAATTGCGTGTTTTGAAGTCATAATTGTGAAATATAAAGTCAGATATTGTGAGATATAAAATCCAAAATGCAAGCTATAAAGACAGAATTGATTGAAATAAAGTCACAATTGCGTGTTACAAAGTAAAAATTGTGAGATATAAAGTCCGAAATGCGAGATATAAAGACAGAATTGATTGAAATAAAGTCACAATTGCGATGTTACAAAGTAAAAATTGTGAGATATAAAGTCCGAAATGCGAGATATAAAGACAGAATTGATTGAAATAAAGTCACAATTGCGTTTTATGAAGTCAGAATTGTGAGATATAAAGTCAAATGCGAGATATAAAGTCAGAATTGTGAGATAAAAAGTCAGAATTGCTAGATATAAAGTCAGAATTGCGAATATAAGTCAGAATTGCGAGATATAAAGTCAGAATTGCGTGATATAAAGTCAGAAATTGCGAGATATAAAGTCAGAATTGCGTGATATAAAGTCAGAATTGCGAGATATAAAGTCAGAATTGTGAGATATAAAGTCAGAATTGCTAGATATAAAGTCAGAATTGCAAGATATAAAGTCAGAATTGCGAGATATAAAGTCAGAATTGCGATGATATAAAGTCAGAAATTGCGATGAATATAAAGTTAGAATTGCGTGATATAAAGTCAGAATTGCGAGATATAAAGTCAGAATTGCGATATATAAAGTCAGAATTGCGAGATATAAAGTCAGAATTGCGAAGATATAAAGTCAGAATTGCGAGATATAAAGTCAGAATTGCGAGATATAAAGTCAAAATTGCGAGATATAAAGTCAGAATTGCGAGATATAAAGTCAGAATTGCGAGATATAAAGTCAGAATTGCGAGATATAAAGTCAGAATTGCGAGATATAAAGTCAGAATTGCGAGATATAAAGTCAGAATTGCAAGATATAAAGTCAGAATTGCGAGATATAAAGTCAGAAGCGATATAAAGTCAGAATTGCGAGATATAAAGTCAGAATTGCGAGATATAAAGTCAGAATTGCCGAGTTATAAAGTCAGAATTGCGAGTATATAAAGTCAGAATTGCCAAGATATAAAGTCAGAATTGCGAGTTATAAAGTCAGAATTGCCAAGATATAAAGTCAGAATTGCGTGATATAAAGTCAGTAATTGCGAGATATAAAGTCAGAATTGCGAGATATAAAGTCATAATTGCGATGATATAAAGTCAGAATTGCGAGATATAAAGTTAGAATTGCCAAGATATAAAGTCAGAATTGCGAGATATATAGTCAGAATTGCGTGATATAAAGTCAGAATTGCGAGTTATAAAGTCAGAATTGCGAGTTATAAAGTCAGAATTGCGAAGTTATAAAGTCAGAATTGCGAGATATAAAGTCAGTAATTGCCGAGTTATAAAGTCAGAATTGCGAGATATAAAGTCAGAATTGCGAGATATAAAGTCAGAATTGCGAAGATATAAAGTCAGAATTGCGTGATATAAAGTCAGAATTGCGAGTTATAAAGTCAGAATTGCGTGATATAAAGTCAGAATTGCGAGTTATAAAGTCAGAATTGCGAGTTATAAAGTCAGAATTGCGCGATATAAAGTCATAATTGCCAAGTTATAAAGTCAGAATTGCGAGATATAAAGTCAGAATTGCCGAGTATATAAAGTCAGAATTGCGAGATATAAAGTCAGAATTGTGAGATATAAAGTCAGAATTGCGAAGTTATAAGTTAGAATTGCGCGATATAAAGTCATAATTGCGAGTTATAAAGTCAGAATTGCGAAGTTATAAAGTCAGAATTGCGAGACTATAAAGTCAGAATTGCGAAGATATAAAGTCAGAATTGCGAATTATAAAGTCAGAATTGCGAGCTATAAAGTCAAAATTGCCAAGTTATAAAGTCAGAATTGCGAGATATAAAGTCAGAATTGCGAAGTTATAAAGTCAGAATTGCGTGATATAAGGTCAGAATTGCGAAGATATAAAGTCAGAATTGCAAGATATAAAGTCAGAATTGCGAGATATAAAGTCAGAATTGTGAGATATAAAGTCAGAAATGCGAGATATAAAGTCAGAATTGCGTGATATAAAGTCAGAATTGTGAAGATATAAAGTCAGAATTGTGAGATATAAAGTCCAAAATGCGAGATATAAAGTCAGAATTGCGTGATATAAAGTCAGAATTGTGAGATATAAAGTCAGAATTGCGAGTATATAAAGTCAGAATTGCGAGTTATAAAGTCAGAATTGCGAGATATAAAGTCAGAATTGCTGAGATATAAAGTCAGAATTGCGAGATATAAAGTCAGAATTGTGAGATATAAAGTCAGAATTGTGAGATATAAAGTCCAAAATGCGAGATATAAAGTCAGAATTGATTGATATAAAGTCGCAATTGCATGTTATGAAGTCAGAATTGATTGATATAAAGTCAATTGCGTGATATAAAGTCAGAATTGCGAGATATAAAGTCCGAAATCACACAATTCTGACTTTTTAAATTCTGATAAAAAGTCGCAATTATTACTTTTTCTTTTTTTAATTCAGTGGTGGAAACAAGCTTCCATATAAACAACATTTGATTAAAAACATTATTATTAAATGTTGAAAATATTATAAAGGAAGGATTCTTCATTGTTAGTTCATGTTAAATAATTTACTAAACAAATGTTAAAAGTGTTACCTTAATAGTATAAAGACTCCATTGAGTCTTTTTTTTAAGAAGTTTTATTCAGCAAGGAGGCATTTATAATGTTACTAAAGATAAACACAGTTCTTTTGAACTTTCTCTTCATCAAAGAATCTTGAAAAGTTTCCAAGCAGCAAATCATCATATTAGAGTGATTTCTGAAGAATCATGTGACACTGAAGACTGGAGTAATGATGCTAAAAATTCAGCTTTGATCACAGGAATAAATTACATTTTACAAGATATTCACATGGAAAACAGTTATTTTAAATTGTAATAATATTTCACATTATTATCATTTTTACTGTTTTTTTTTTTATTTTTGATCAGATTATTTTGGTATGCATAAGAGGCTACTTTAAAAGAACATTTTAAAAAAATCATACCACAGTGTATAGAACACCATACAGGTTCATTACGAAACGATCAAGATTTTACATTGTGTGTAAACTATCCCTTTAATTATAAGACCCCTAGACAGTCACTAATTTATCAGTCTGTTTTCGGAAATACTCACTGCAACAGTTTGGCTTTCAGTCTGGAGAAGATCTCGGGATTCTGGCAATGGAGCAGGATGAGGTTTTGAGTAATTTGAGCGATATCCAAAGAACGATACGACTCCAGATTCTTGAAGAGTATTGCTGCCATCCTGTCAGAAAAGACATGGTTAGTGACATTATTAATAACCTACAGATAAAGCTATACATTAACTTCCGCAAAGTTGCTTTGCTTGTAGAGCGTTAATTCGGAGCTGTGACAAACATTTCACTCACACTACTCCATCTTGGTCACTTTAAAAGCACACGACAAGCATCACTGTAGGCCTCCAGCAGCCTTTGCAGACTTATAGTTGGTCCAAAGATAGGCCGTGTACAGAAATGTACAATATGACAGAGTCATCTTAACATTGTCTGTGGTGTCTAAACGTCCTAGCCTGGGCGTACAAAGTTCTACATTGTCTAAAAATGTCTTCTGGGAAAAAATGCCCAAGATACTTGATTTTCCTTGTGACTTCAAGAACACAATTGACAAAAAGAAGTCCGTAAATTTCATAAACGTCTTCCTTGGTCCTACAAATCATGACCACACTCTTAGTTGCATTATACTGTATGTCACGTATAGGGCGATATAAGCAAAAATTCATATCACGATTATTTTTCACTGTCCGGATGATATTCGATATTATATTGCGATGAGACAAAAAAGAAACTTGGAATCACATTTTAGTACACCTTAGTTAAATTACAGGCAAAATATGTATTTTAACAACATAACTAGAAAAAGCTGAGTGATTTAATTGGACACAGACCTGAAAAATAATTTTAGTTTTTCTCAAAAAGTGTAACGTGCAACATGAGGTAGGCCTGAATTCACTATCTCTTTCTACTTTTTATTTTGCGGGGTCAAAATAATTCCTTTGTTAATTTCGTAAGATGAGTAACACTGGAGTTTGGTTCATTGAATACGTTATAATCAATATATATGAAATACTGTGAGGTTTGACACTTAGGCCTAATTTAAGACAACATTATGTTAACCGAGAGGTTTTGGTATACTGACCAAAAGAGAGAAGTAGGCTACATCCTGCTAATTCAGTCGTGAGAATTTAATTGTTGTTTTATATTGTTGTCGATTTATCAAACTTTCATACCTATTATATGATAATTATATATTACTATGTATCAATTTACTAACGTGAGTTTGTATCGTGTTAAAAGTTGTAAAGAGTACCAAATTTAACAAAACAATATAACTGAAAATTTTGACAGTATTCTAACAGTATTCTCTAGTATCTGCAAAATCTGAAAAAAAGTACTGAATTTCCTTTTTTACCGACCCCAAACTTTTGAACTGTAGTGTAAAAACAAAAATTGTAATCACATTTTTTAAAATTATTAGTGCAGAGAGAAAATTTTATAATTTCACCGACCCCTAACTGTGATAATTAAACCGGTATGTCTATTAAGTTCTGACATGTGGATGTAATGCAGATAACTTGTCTTACTTGTTTATCAACTGAAGGTTCCTGCATTGCATCTCCTCCATTGCCTCCAACACTCCTAAAGCCTGCTGGGGATTCAGCTCATCAGCCAATAGCAGCGCAGTACTCTCTAACCTGCAAGACCAATCAAACCAATCAAATCATACAGCGGAAATCCATCTCAGAGCGGGTTGGTCTGGTGGTTCATGACTTAAAGGAGTAGTTCACTTTTAAAAAACCTTTGCTGATAATTTACTCACCCCCATGTCATCCAAGACGTCCATGTCTTTCTTTCTTCAGTCGAAAAGAAATTAAGGTTTTTGATGAAAACATTCCAGGATTTTTCTCCATATAATGGACTTCAATGGGGTCCAAACAGTTCAAGGTCCAAATGAGACTTTCAGTGCAGCTTCAAAGGGCTTTAAAATGACACCAGACGATGAATAAGAGTCTTATCTAGCAAAACGATCGGTTATTTCAAAAATAAATACGCTATGCACGCATGCTCGCCTTGCTCTGGTGCACGTTCGTGACTCTCCTGTTCAAACGGTCCTAGTCTAGATAAGACCCTTATTCATCGTCTGGTGTCGTTTAAAGCCCTTTGAAGCTGCACTGAGACTCTCATTTGGACCTTGAACCGTTTGGTCCCCATTGAAGTCCATTATATGAAGAAAAATCCTGGATTGTTTTCATCAAAAACCTTAATTTCTTTCGACTGAAGAAGAAAGACATGGACATCTTGGATGACATTAGCCTCGCGAGACCATCCTGATCTCGCAAGCTTTCAAGGTTTCACTCGCAGATCAGTCTGGATACTTTCCGTTAAAGAAAATTTGGGAGCAGTTCACCAAACGAACGTCCAATCAGCGTTGGCTTTGAGGCGGGTTGAGGTGTGACGCAATCAAGCGGAAGCAACGCGATCTAGAAACATTTTCAGACAGCGGTAGTCCTAATTCTTTTAGCCGCTCGCTAATGCTTTTTTCTCTTGCATCCTTCTTGTGAAATATGGACCGGGCAGCTGAAATGGTGCCTTTTATTCGCAAATTGTAGTTACATAAACGGCAAATATCCTTTGCCGACATGTTGCTTATTTGCTGAGCTAATGAGGTTTACCTGTAGCAGCAAGTTAGTACGTCATGTGCTTCGTTGATCTGATTGGTTGATTTGGCCCGTCTATCACCAACATAGGCCAATCAGCTAACCAGTATTTTCGCCCTTACCAAAACTACTTCAACGGAAGGTTTCCAGATGGATATGCGGAGCAAATCCATCTGGCGGAGTCAGGTTAGGATGACATGGGGGTGAGTAAATTATCAGCAAATTTTTTTTTAAAAGTGAACTACTCCTTTAAAACACATTAAAATCCCTATGGAGAAAATGACTGGAAAAACACCGTCCCTGTATAAATACAGATACCAAGGAGTTGAGGTCAAAGGTCAGAGAAATTAGTGTGAACAACATGTGAAAAATAAGGTCAGAAATACTGTAAACTAGCATTTGCACAGAACTGTGAGATAAGTCACAATTTTTATTTTTTATTCCATGGCTTTCATAGTAAATAAATGACACTAAAATAGCACTGATATCCAACAACAGTACATAATTAAAAGAATAAGGCTCACCTCTCTCTGACACCTTGTCCTGCCATTGGTCCAAGACAAGCAAAGAGTTTGGTGAAAGTAGCAGGATCAGTGCTCGTGTCCACCAGCTCGATGAGTCTCTGTCTCGCAGCCACTCTGAAATCAGAGTTATTGTACTGCAACGACTGGTACATTCCCAGAGTGATGCAGATGTGCTCCACGTCCAGATGGGAGATGTTCTGCAGGAGAAGGCGGTTGCATTTCTCCAGGAGAGGTCGAGTGGATATATCTGACGTTTCTGAGGAATTGCACCACCCTTCTGGGGTTGTTGAAGTGTATCGGGTCCATTTTGTCCAGAAGGGTGTCCCGCTTTTGTAAGCAGCGCATCCGCAGCTGTGGCGCGACACCAGGGGAAAGATACCGATCATCAACGGTGTGAGCACTCTGTAAGGACAACATGTAGTGTAAATACACTTATTTTCAGGTGCACTACACCTTTAGTGTGTTCGATGGTTAAAAACACACCTGGCGTCTTGAATGGAGTCCAGTCTCTGACTCACTATTTGAGTAATCTGGCCCATCAGAGGACTGTGGTGCAGGAACTGATCACTCAGACAAACCGCAAACTTTGAAAGTGTTTTCATCTGCAATCTGGAAAGAAGAAAAAGCTAAATTTTATAGGGCAACTTTATAAAACTTACAGTATCCACATCACATCTGCATTAGAGTACAACAGTGTATTTTTAACACTAGCTTGTCAATCTTTAAAGTCAGACCTACTGTGAGCTACAAGGATGCTAATCGGTGGTACACTCACCGGCCACTTTATTAGGTACACCTGTCCAACTGCTCGTTAACACTTAATTTCTAAGCAGCCAATCACATGGCGGCAACTCAGTGCATTTAGGCATGTAGACATGGTCAAGACAATCTCCTGCAGTTCAATCCGAGCATCAGTATGGGAAGAAAGGTGATTTGAGTGACTTTGAACGTGGCATGATTGTTGGTGCCAGAAGGGCTGGTCTGAGTATTTCAGAAACTGCTAATCTACTGGGATTTTCACGCACAACCATCTCTAGGGTTTACAGAGAACTGGTTCGAGCTGATAGAAGGGCAACAGTGACTCAAATAACCACCCGTTACAACCAAGGTGGGCAGAAGAGCATCTCTGAACGCACAGTACGTCGAACTTTGAGGCAGATGGGCTACAGCAGCAGAAGACCACACCGGGTGCCACTCCTTTCAGCTAAGAACAGGAAACTGAGGCTACAATTTCCACAAGCTCATCGAAATTGGACAATAGAAGATTGGAAAAACGTTGCCTGGTCTGATGAGTCTCGATTTCTGCTGCAACATTCGGATGGTAGGGTCAGAATTTGGCGTCTACAACATGAAAGCATGGATCCATCCTGCCTTGTATCAACGGTTCAGGCTGGTGGTGGTGGTGTCATGGTGTGGGGAATATTTTCTTGGCACACTTTGGGCCCCTTGGTACCGATTGAGCATCGTTGCAACGCCACAGCCTACCTGAGAATTGTTGCTGACCATGTCCATCCCTTTATGACCACAATGTACCCAACTTCTGATGGCTACTTTCAGCAGGATAATGTGCCATGTCATAAAGCTGGAATCATCTCAGACTGGTTTCTTGAACATGACAATGAGTTCGCTGTACTCAAATGGCCTCCACAGTCACCAGATCTTAATCCAATAGAGCATCTTTGGGATGTGGTGGAACGGGGAGATCGCATCATGGATGTGCAGCCGACAAATCTGCGGCAACTGTGTGATGCCATCATGTCAATATGGACCAAACTCCCTGAGGAATGCTTCCAGCACCTTGTTGAATCTATGCCACGAAGAATTGAGGCAGTTCTGAAGGCAAAAGGGGGTCCAACCCGTTACTAGCATGGGGTACCAATAAAGTGGCCGGTGAGTGTATATGCTGTGCTGCTTATTTTTTGACTAATCATATTTAACAGCAGAAATGCTGGTATAAAACTACATTACACATGATTCTGTAGAAGTCTCCAGCAATCAGGGGACTGAAACAGCAAATCATACCAAAATAACTATTTTAGCGCCCACCCTATGATCAGGGAGGGTCTGCAAAATGTTCATTATTATAAGAAAATAAGAGGATCATTCAAAATGCATGTTATTTATTTAGTAATTTACTGAATAAGATATTTTGCATAAAGATGTTTATAGTCATGCAATTATAATATATATTAGGGCTGTGCAAAAGTTAATTGCGATTAATCGCATGCAAAATAAAAGTCTGTGCTTACATAATATATTTGTGTGTGCTGTATATAATTATTTTGTATATATAAATACCTATGCATGCATGTATATATTTAAGAATAATTTGCGCTTAAATTTTGTATATATATATATATATATATATATATATATCTATATTATATACATATAAATATTTTATATATGAATAACACATTTTCATAAATATATACATGTGTGTGTATTTATAAATACAAAATAATTATATACAGCACACACAAATATATTATGTAAACACAGACTTTTATTTTGGATGCGATTAATCGCAATTAACTTTTGCACAGCCCTAATATATATATATATATATATATATATATATATATATATATATATATATATATATATATATATATATATATATATATATATATATATATATATATATATATTACAATCAGCACCTGTGAATCAATTGTTTTATTTATTGAAATGTTTCCATCATTTATCTAATTGAATTTATTTGAACTATTTACTTTAATTGTGTAATTTGCAATGATACACTCTTGTATCTTTGTCTTTCTGTCCAATTTTAAAGGGATACTTCACCTCTGGAAAGATGAATGTATATATTAAAATATTTATTTATGTAGAAGAAATGTGAAATTATTTTCTGACATTGGAGCTTTCGTATCCCTTTAAATACTTTTTTGCCTGAAACCAAAGTGAAATCAATGTGTGAAAAGTTGTGGTTCACCTCCTAGCTGGATGTTTTGGTTCATGGGTATTTAAAAAAGAAAATAATTTCAGAACCAAGGCCCCTAAATAACTAGATGGACACTTTCAATCATGCCCTTGGAAATCACCAAACTCTCACTGTCGTGGTTGCATTTATGAAATTTGTCATGTACCTCTCCAGTCTGGTCCAAGCCTCTATCACCAAGTGCTGCACAAGAGAGTCATGATGTTCTACTTGAAGCCTGCAAAACAAGACCAATCCAATCAAAATATGGATATATTCTAACAAATAATTAATTAGGACACCATATGTACATTGTAGTTTTAACAATAGCTCTGTTCCAGAACCTAGAGAGCTGCAGACATATAAGCGACCGAATGCTTCATAATTGAGTTTGATGCTAGCATGTTGCAAAATTAACAACACTTTAAGCATAAAATACATTGCATACAAAAATACTGGTAAAAAAAAATGTATTCTAATCAACATAACTTTTTCTGTCCAATGCAATGCATCGGATATTAATAATATTTCAAATTATTATCTGTTTTTGCTGCTAAATATTTGTGTGGAAACTGTAATAACATATTGTTTTTAAGGATCCTTCATCCTTAAATTATTGATTTGAAATATAAATCTTTTCTAACATTATAAATGTCTGTACTGTCTCTTTTCACAATTTAATCCATTCTTGTTGCATAAAAGCATTAATTTCTTCTCTTTTTTTGTTAAATCTCACTTGCCCTAAATTTTTATTGCCTAAATATTAAGCAGCACAACTGTTTACAAGTTGTTTACATTGATAATAATAATAGAAAAATCATGAGCAGCAAATCATCATATGAGAATGATTTCTGAAGGATCATGTGACACTGCTTTGATCACAGGAATAAATTAAATTTTACTAGAGCTCGAACCAGATATGGATTTTTGGCGGCCAGATACCGATATATCGGCCTATATTATTTATGTCTATATTATAATACAGTACAGTAGCAATATTATGTATGTGTATTATAGTACAGTACCTGTCAAAAGTTTGGACACACTTTCCTATTGGTGTGTACAAACTTTTAATGGGTACTATACATAGAATACACTCAAATGTGGTGATTAAACACTTGTGTGACAAAGATATGTAATGAAGACAGGGTGAATGATAGAATGAGAATGATACATTTGAGCTTTAACCAAACTAGTTTGCATTGCATGTTATATTATATTATAAATACTAGTACTTATAATATAATATAATATAAATAATATAGCATGCAATGCAAACTAGTAAAAGACAAAGACTATTAAAAGCAGCTGTTGCATAATCTTCACTAACGACTTTGTCTTTTAATTTAGTCACGTTATATAAAACATAACTTGTATCAATAAATATATCAAAAGTGTCACTGACAAAACTTTGTATCTTCTATTTTTAGTCTTAATTCCTCTAATCATTATAAATGCTGATACCGATAGTTAGGCAAATGTCTCTAAATTTTAGTATTATTCATATTTATATAATAATATAAATATAATCATATTTAGAATTATAAAAAATATATTTTAATATTATTATTATTATTATTATTTTTATTTTGAAGGTAATATTTTACTTATTTATTTGTAACACATCTTGTTTTATTTATTTGTTTATTTTTTTCAATATTATTATTTTGACTGTATTTTTAATAATATACTGCAGCCTTGGTGAACAAAAGAGACTTCTTTTAAATACATTTAAAAAAAAAATCTTATTCCAAACTTCTGACCATATAATACTATCTAGGTAGGCTACACACAAGGTTTTGAAACAGAGCTTTCACCTCACTTTCACGCTGTACCTGAGCACATCATAAAGCATTTTCACCACTGAACTGTCATCCAAGAGGCTGATCTTGTTTTCAGCCAGAACTCGAAGCGCCAGGAACTGCGGGTGATTCTGGACGGACTCAAACGTCCTGAGCATATGTGGCCGGTCCCTTTGAAACTGCCACAGGAGTCCAATAGCACAGCTCACATGTTTCACAGACAGCTTGGCTTTGTTTCGGCCCACCACATCGAACACTTGGTCCTCAGCAGAGCAAGCCAGAAGCTGGTCTAGAAGCTGATCACGGCCAACGACCTCAACTGTGATACAGCCTTCGGAAACAGACCCGAGCGATCGGAGCCCAAACATGGCACAGGACGGCCGCGCTCAGGAGTTACTCCACATACTAGAGAATCAGATGTACCGAAGAATCAGATCATCAACTTCTGTCCATGTCAGCTAGAGCACTGCTGATATTAAAGCAAAAGAGAAATATCAAACACTATGACGTTCTGAAATACATGTAATTGTATATACAGTACTGGTCAAAAGCTTGAAAACATTACTATTTTTTATGTTTTTGAAAGAAGTCTATTATCTAAAATTATATTGTAAAATATTATTACAATTTAAAATAATGGTTTTCTATTTGAATATACTTTAAATTATAATTTATTTATGCAACACAAAGCATCATTACTCCAGTCTTCAGTCACATGATCCTTCAGAAATCTTTCTAATATGATGATTTATTATCAATGTTGGAAACAGTTGTGCTGCTTTTTTTTTAATAACCTGTGATACTTTTTACTCATTGATTTTAAAAAAGAAAGAAAAAAGAACATCATTTGTTTAAAATAGAAACCTTGTGTAACAGTACACTCCTGTTCAAATGTTTGGAGTCTATTTTTCTTTCTTTCCTTTTTGGAAAAAAATTCATACTTTAATTCAGCAAGGATGTTTTAAACTGATGCAAAGATTTATATTGTTAGATAAGATTACCTTTTAAAAAAAATAATAAATGCTGTTCTTTTTAATTTCTAATCCTGAAAAAAAGTATCACAGGTTCTACAATTTGTTTTTCAAAAACATAACATAAAAACATCAAAATATAAATAAAATAAACATAAAAATATGTTATAAAAAATAGTTGTGTTTCCAATTCCAAACTTTTGACCAGTACTGTGTGTGTTTATATATATCTACACATATATATATATATATATATATATATATATATATATATATATATACACACACACACACACACACACACACACAGTACTGGTACATCCTTGCTAAATAAAATTATTAATTTCTTTCAAATATTATTTTTATTCTTATATTGTTACAAAATATTTATATTTTAAACAAATGCTGTTCTTTTTTTCTTTTTTTAAATATGTTTTATTCTTAAATGAATAATAAGTATCACAGGTTATTTAAAAAAGCAGCACAACTGTTTCCAACATTGATAATAAATCATCATATTAGAATTATTTCTGAAGGATCATGTGACTGCAGACTGGAGAAATTATGCTTTGTGTCAGATAAATAAATTATATATTAAAGTATATTCAAATACAAAATCATTATTTTCATATAATTATAGGTAATATTTCATAATAGAGTTCTTTCATTAAAAAACATAAAAAATAGTCATGTTTCCAATTCCAAACTATTGACCATATATATATATATATATATATATATATATTTTTTTTTATATATACACACACACACACACACATCTATACATGTATATGTATATACACATACACAGTACTGGTACATCCTTGCTGAATAAAAGTATTAATTTCTTTCAAAAAAGAAAGAAAGAAAAATAGACTCAAAACTTTTGAACAGGAGTTTTTACTATTGTATTTACTATAGTATTTTACTAATACTAATGTATTATATACATTGTTGTTAACTATTTGTAACTATTGATACAAAAGATTTCTATTTTAGATATATATATATGTATATATATATATATATATATATATATATATATATATATGTCATCATCATTATAGCATATATCACACGACTTCTATTGTTATTTATATCACTTTTCTTCATTATGTCACACTAACTTACTTATCTAATACTCCTAGAATGTCAACTAACAAACGTATACTTATTAGAGTAACTTAGTTCTTATGTAGTCTGAATGTCAGCAACAGATGTGTAAGACATGATCAAATGTTTTATAAATAAAGCTTAATAAGAGAGATTCACAGTACCTTCTTCAAGCTGCCATGCCATAACCATAGACTGTCAAAAAACTACTGGTACACACACATCATATATAACACACAGCATGAGTGTCCTGTGCTGCAGCAGATCACGTGTTAGAGGACTGATGCGGTCATATGGGGTGTTACAGTCTCACAGATGTGCGCTACTGCTTGTGTTTGTTATACAGATGCTTAACGTGAATGTAAGAAAAATCTTTTATCAACCAACTGAACAGAAAAGGGAAAAATGTGGGTCTCTTGGTCAATGCTGCTACTGGCTTCCTGTTTAATCAAGCGCACAGACAAAAGTCACGGTATCTTTCAAAATAAAAGTCACACCATATGATAGAAAAAATGATCTTTATTTGACAAGAGTGAAACCATAATGAATTTGGAGGTGGGATATACAAGTGTATCAATAATTAAAATATTAATGAAACTTTGAATACAAAATAAAAACGTATAAATGTATAGTTACATTAGTAAATCAATGTCATGAAGGAATACATACAAATTATTTTAATTACTGATATTTAAGGGAAGAGTTCACAACAGTTCTGTCATAAATTCTACTGAACACAAAGAAAGATATTTTGAAGAATGTCGTAACCATAATAATGATAACTTTTCTCGTAACTATGACTTAACCTCTCGAAGGCTGATAATGAGAAAATGTCTCGCAATTATCTTGAAACAATGAGAAAAGTTCTAGTCATAATGAGAAACATTTTCATAAAAATGAGAAACTTTTCTCGTAATAATGAGAAACTTTTGTCGTAATAATGAGAAACTTTTGTCATAAAAATGACATCACAACAAACGGGGCACGTCCCTTTGTGACGTTATCGGGATGATGTTCCACTTTTGTTCGCTTTGTAACTTTCCCTTACCTGCCATTTCCTGCCAGCAAAATCCAATCACACATGTTTAACCTTTTATCATCAGACCTGAAGCCTTTCAACTCAGACAACGCAAACTTTTTTTTTTGTAGATTGACATTATAGTTATCTTGTTTATCATATACATATATGAAGAGTTCAGATGCAAATGCCTCTAAGTGCCATTTGAAATTTTCTTCTAAAATGATCATTTTTATCAAGCTTGTATATTAAAGTTCAGTAATTTCACTTAAATGGCAATGAAGATTACCTATTAATTGACATTTAAGTGAAATTACTGAACTTAAAAATACAAGCTCGATAAAAATGGTCATTTTAGAAGAAAATTTCAAATGGCATTTAGAGGCTTTTGCATGTGAACTCTTCATATATATATATATATACACCTATCTTTGTTATTGCATGTGTTCGTCTTAATGAGGAAGACAAAAAAGATTGTCTTCATATATACTTTTGCATAAAATCTTCATTGTTGCAATATCCAGACAAAGTCATCACAACAACTAGATTACCATGTAAATCCTAGTCTTTTCTTAGACTTCTGAATGTCATCGGTCTCATTCAGCTCTTTTATGTTTTGAGTGGTGCCGTTCACATAACTGGGCATCTGAACACCCGACTCATCATGGACTAGATAGCTCGGTCTAATTCCAGCGAACATGGGCCCAGGCCCCCTCCGATGCCCTCTCTGCCAGCCTTCACGAGCGGGTAGATGTTTCTCCCTGCCTTCTCGGCTGTTTCGATGACTTGTTTGGCGTATTTCTGGAACTGGTTTTCCTCCTCAACAATGTGAGCGGTGTTCTTCGCCACAAAGTCCTTCTGTTCTTTTTTCGCACGGTGATCCTTTGCGCGTTTTTCAGCCTTTGCAAAACCAATGTTGCATTAGAGAGAAATTATGAGTTCAATGCATTAAAATAAATCATATTAAGAGTTATAGTATACCCACCATCTCTTGTATGTAGATGTCTTGGAGGGCTTTTGCTTCTTCTTTAGCTTTTTGAGCTTGAAGTTCTTGCTTTTCGATGAAGATTTTATCTGCTTCCTTCTTTGCATTCAACATCTCCAGAGCTTTCTGTTTTTCTTCCTCTGCCTTACGTTCCAGCTCTTGTCTCTGATACAGAAAAACGAGAAAAATATTTATTTCAATAAATGCATTTCAAATTATATATATAAACAGTGTGATGCTCATAAATCCAACATCACTGTGGTAAAATATCACGTGTAATACATGGCCTCTTGTAGTTATACTTGTTTTTAGTTAATTACAGTTTTTTCAAAACCTAAGACATGCACAGCACAATTATTTAAACGGACACACAGAAAGTTCTTCTCAAGTTTCCAAAAGTCTAAACACATTTTCTGCTTTACACACCATTTAGCACTTCATAAATGCCACTTATATACAGTTCTGAACATAGAACACAACAATCTGACAAAAAGTCACATGTTTGCCATTTCAAAACACTACCATTCAAAATGACACCTGGCCAAACACCTCAATGTTTAATTGTTAACACTTTAATTAGGATGTAAACACAATAAAAACTATAAAACTATAAACATTATTTTTCTTGCCACTTTTTTTACTGTAATATATTTTCTGGAAGTTTCTTTTTCAGTTTACTGTTTTTTGTAAGAATTTTTTTTCAGTCCCATGTAAATATTTCTACGGTGGCGTATTGCATTCACTTGAAAAAAATCTACTAAGTTTTTCTGAATTAACGAGTTAATTTTTCATGAGAAAAAAATGTTTTGCTCTGTTTTTCTGAATTAACGAGTTAATTTTTCATGAAAGAATTTTTTTGCTCTGTTTTTCTGAATTAACGAGTTAATTTTTCATGAGAACAATTTTTTTGCTCTGTTTTTCTGAATTAACGAGTTAATTTTTCATGAGAAATTTTTTTTGCTCTGTTTTTCTGAATTAATGAGTTAATTTTTCATGAGAAAAAAAAGTTTTGCTCTGTTTTTCTGAATTAGCGACTTAATTTTTCATTAGAAAAAAGTTTTTGCTCTGTTTTTCTGAATTAACGACTTAATTTTTCATTAGAAAAAAGTTTTTGCTCTGTTTTTCTGAATTAACGGCTTAATTATTCATGAGAAAAAGTTTTTGCTCTGTTTTTTTTAATTAACGACTTAATTTTTCATGAGAAAAAAAGTTTTTGCTCTGTTTTTCTGAATTAACGACTTAATTTTTCATAAGAAAAATTTTTCATTCAGAAAAACAGCAAAAAAAAATTCCATGAAAAATTAACTCATTAATTCAGAAAAACAGAGCAAAAAAAAATTTTCTCATGAAAAATTAAGTCGTTAATTCAGAAAAACAGAGTAAAAAAATGTTTTCTCATGAAAAATTAACTCGTTAATTCAGAAAAACAGAGCAAAAAAAAATTTCTCATGAAAAATTAACTCGTTAATTCAGAAAAACAGAGCAAAAAAAATTTTCTCATGAAAAATTAACTCGTTAATTCAGAAAAACAGAGTAGATTTTCTTCAAGTGAATGATACGCCACCGTATATTTCAGACTTGTTTACTGTAGTGAAAAAATGCATTACTGTAAAATGAAGTTTCAACAGCATGTGTGTATCTGCAAATATTTCTGTGCATGTGAAAAATCTGATACATATTTTAGTATGATGGCAAAGCATACTAAAGATAGGAGTGCTTTTCAATTATTCCACAACAGTGTGTAGTTCTTCAGGCAAAAATCTGGTAATATGAATAAAGTATGTGCCATTTCATGCAAACGTTTGATTTTGATAATGCTATGTGTAGTTTCGGTTGCTTCATTTTGCAGGATATATGAGGTATTTTGCAGTTTGAGTGTGTGGTTTTGTGAATTGTGTTAAGTATTTTGATAAAAGACTAGTTTGCAAAATTGTGTGTTAGCAATTAGAAAAAACGGTAAAAAATGTGAATAATCATGCATCTCATTACAAGACAAAAGCATTAAATTGCAATCATTGGGAATAGATAATTTACCATGGATTGTCTATGAGCAGAGATAGATTTCAACATGGCTGTGTGTTTTTCTTCTCTCTCGCGCTGAACTCGGGCCTGTCTAGCCTCACGTTCAGCGACTGCTTTTGCGATGATCTCTTCCTCATTGTTGACTTCCTCCTGCTTCTGCACGGCTAACTTCTGTATAATAGTCTCTCTGTGTCTTTGAAGCTCTCTGAGGCAAAAGAAAGACAAATACAGTCCCAGTTATGAGACAAAGCAAGCAGTGACAAGAATTATACTTTCTCTCCAGGCTTCCCACACTTCACCCACACAGTGAATTTCCATGACTTCAATACCCGTTTAGATGTGATTTGTGAATGAGCAAGTTCTAAGAATGTGGATGTCTAATGGTATATCAGGAAACAATCTTTCGAATTAGTAGATTTATATACTAATTTATTTAAATTTGTATAAATGTTCCCAAAAAAAGACTTTTAACAGACAAATTAAAGATGGATTTTGTTTGCAAGCAAGTTTAAATTTCAAACAAACACTCAGAAATAGCAATTTCTTGATTAAATACACTGTAAACCAGAATAAGTTGGCAAAACTTAAATAATTTGAGGTAATCAGTTACATCAAAGTATTTAAGTTAAGAAATGTCACGTTTAAGTAAGCAGAGCTTGCAGTATTTTTGTTTCATACATTTTAATTGCTCTTAACTGAAAATATTTGAGGAAGCTAATTCACAAAACTTAAAATTATCATGTAATCTCAACTTAAATAATTTTAGTAGTGGAAACTTCGCTAGCTATAACCAGTTTATTCAATAAGTACTTCCTTGCTAATTAGTGACAATGCTTTGGTGGCATCAGCATTTCATAGCACTTGCTGAATGAGTACAGCAACTTAAAACATCCACTCGTCACCAACCATGATGGTAATCCCCAAACAAACCCAACACATATGATGAAAAAACATCATATGACACTTAATACTAACATTTCCTCTACCTTTTGAGTGTCATGAAAAAGCATGCTGGGAAATAGAAATCCAAGCCCAGTTTAAATGAAATGAAACAAGTTCATAGAACTCAAAACAATGAAACAATTCAACTTAAAATGTGTCAGTTTTGTGAACTTAAAAGAGGAATAAAGTTGAACTACTCATAAAAGTTAATTTGATAGAACATGTATGACTTGAGTTGGCCCTACTCAAAATAATTCATTATTTTGAACATAAAGGTTTTCATATATAAAGCTTAAAAAAAATTAGATGAGACATTAGAGGAGAAACTTGACCTTAAACTTACATTTCAATTTGTAAGTTGAACTACTAAAATTACTAAAACCTGAAATAAATTTAAAATAAACCTCAAATGAAATATAATAAAAACAAATTTTAAAAATGACAAAACCACTAAAACTGAAAATATAAAAATAAAAGGTAATTACAAAATATACTAGTATATACTATAAATACTGCTACTAAAACAACACTGAAAGCCCATAATCTCAAGAAATTCACTGTTTCAAAGTAACACAAATGCTTCAAATACACCCAAAGTAATTATATCTAGCATTTAATATATCAAGTTTTGAATGGGTTGGAAGTGTTTAACATAAATAATCAGCATGCTGTGTGTTTTTATACATGTTAGCTTTCATAAATGTAAAAATGATGCTCCTGAAAATCAATTACACTAATGAGAACCCTGTCATTAATGTCAACCACAGGATGCATTATTATTATGTACAATACCTAAATATTTCCTCCTGCTTTTCTTTTCCTCATTCTCGCCACTTTTTCTTTATGGCTGGCGAGCTGCTTTCTTTTGTCCTCCTCTTCCTCCTGCCTCCGAGCCTCTTCTGCTTTCATCAGCTCTCTGTTGGTCAAATGGTCCTGATGGAAGAAAGAAGAAAGGGAATTAAAACAGCATCTGATTCAATCTGCTTTCACAGTGTGAATGTTGTCCAACAAGCGCCTTACACGAAAAGCAATCATTGTGCTTCTCTTCTCTTCCTGAATCTTGCGCTCTTTCATGGACTGTTCCCACAGTTGAAGATCTCGGAGTCGCTCGATTTCTTCAGCCTCCCTTTTGATCTCCAGCCTCTCCTGCTCTTTCTTCTTTTCATGATCCTTCAACCTAATAAAGTGGGACACATCAGACACCTTGTTCTTTAAGGGTAATTTCCAACAGGAAATGTTCTCAGAACTTTAGGTTATGAACAAACGTTCTTCTAGTCGAATGTTATCTAGTCTTTTATCATGTCCTCAAAACATTAACACAAAAAAATGATTTATACATCTTTCGAGGAGTGTTTTTTTAATGAAATGTTTTAGTTGGACAATCGTCTAACATTTTTTAAATTTTACTAATTATTTTAGCAGATTTCAATGAACATTCAAAAGCAGTGTTTGGGGCATTGCATTACTTAATCAGATTACTTTTTCCAAGCTACTTTGCATTTACATTACTTACATTTACAAAATATCTGAATAACTCTTTAAATTAAGTCAAACAAGCTTTCCCATTTATGGACTCAGGAGTAAGAGCAGAGGCGTTTGTGTGTTAAACGATGGTTATTGCATCTCACTTGCACAAAAATGTCACTTCAGCATTCGTCAAAATGAATAAAAACAGTAAAAAATCTGAATATGGCAATATGTTAAATAATACAAATACTTAATGTATTTCATATCACTTTATTAAGAAATGGCTTTGCTGTTGACCTTTGATGTTCCTATTACTAATAATCAAAAATGACCAAATAAAAAAATTTGTTTATTGCTGAAATAAGAGCGTTTAACTTCTCATGCATCCTATTTTTATGGCAGAAATGTTTGTAGGAGCTGCGCCCTTTACTTCACAGGCATGAGTTTGCATTTCCTTTAGCCTTTCCTTTCCCTTTTGGTACATTTGCCAAAGCTTTTTTGTTGTTGTTGTTGTTGTTGTTGTTGTTATTAAAAAACGAGCAGCAAGCAAGCCCAGCCCAAGTGAGGAAAAACAATGTAAAAAGAAACGTAACACTACTTTCCATTAAAATTAACTACAAGTCACTGTTCAAAAGTAACATTCCCATTATGTTTAAAGAATTCTAAAATGGAATGAAAGAAAAAAATGTAAATGCTGTTGACAGTTTGAATATTTAGAGAAAATTCAGAAATAACACACTCTAAACAACGCTGGGATTATTTTAACCTAAATTTGGGTCAAATATGGACAAACCCAAATGTTGGGTTAAAAATGTAATTTCAAATTTGAACCCAACTTCAACTTTTACTTTTAACAGTAAATTTTTTAAAGGGCGGGTTTACTGCCATTTCACTTTTTTGATTTTAAATAGTGTGTAATGTTGCTGTTGGTGCATGAACAGTATCTGCAAAGTTGCAGCGCTGAAAGTTTAGTGTAAGCAGAGATATCGTCTTTTAAAAATCAGGAAGTATAATTGCCTACAAAAACAACTCGTTTTGGACTACAGCTGGGTTATGGTGTCGTCACTAACCCACACATTTGCATCAACCACTCCCTTCGAAATATGCAGGAAAGGCCATGATCATATTTCAGCAGCTCCTCGTAGAGTGAGTTGTTCACGCAGCTGTCTGGTCTTCTGTGTTCAAACTTCCCACGGACGCTATACTTCGTCAACAATGGATACAATTTATGTTTGATTATGTTCCTGAAAGTGACGATCGTAATCTAGCTCTCTGTGCTGCGCATTTGCGGAAGACAGCTTCCAAAATCTCCACGAGTTCAACATCGGATTCAACAAGAAACTGTTACTAAACATGAAGCAGATCCAACTTTAAAACAAGAGGCAGCAGTTGTTGGGCCACAACCTGTAAGTAGGCTAAGACTTAATCATTTTAAATGTATTTGCATGTATAATTCCAGACGTAGCCTTGTGTTTTATTATTTTTAAAATGCCAGCGCTGGCTTTATAGGCTTTATGGGCTAGCAGTTATGCTATTTTGTGTCAACGACAAACGCGTACAAACATTATGGACCTGAATTTTGTATAAGTACTAATGTTGTAAACGTATTTTTCATGTTAAATATGTTTTATGACGTTATTTTCGATTTAATCAAGAACGTAAACCTGCCAACGCTGTTTGAGTATAACATTAGTAGCCAGCCAGTTGCTATTGTTGCCAGTCAGATGCTGTTATGTAAAACAAACGTGCATAAAGTTAAAAAATATAGCAAATTATCATTCAGAAACCTTTATTAAGAGCCGTGTGTGGTGAGGTTCTGTTTGACTCTCTTCATCGCGCTCTTTCTCGGTCTGATTCTGCCTCAAACTGATACTGCAGTCTCGACAAATATTACTTCTGGACCGAGCTCGCGTCTCCCGTAAAGCTAATGGGCGTTAACCTTCCGGACAACGTGAGCGACAGTTTCAGCCAATCACAACACACCAGCCCAAACGAACCAATCTGAGCCCACAACGTCATTCTGAGGGAGTGTTTTCATAGACTCAGGAAGTGAACCGCTCGTTCAGGGGACAGAGGAGAGCGCGGCTGACAATAAAGGTGAAGTTTATGAAAAATAAGACTTTTAAAAAAAGAAAAACCACGGATACATGCTATATTGCACCCCATAAACACAATCATGCAAAGAAAAAAAGCAGTAAACCCCACCTTTAAATTTTTAACCCAACATTTGGGTTTGTCCATATTTAACCCAAATTTGGGTTGAAACAACCCAGCATTTTTTACAGTGCATTTATATCTTAGGAATGTTAACAAAAGTTCTTAAAACTTTAATTTCTCC
Organism: Hybognathus amarus; assembly: GCA_030378365.1. NCBI lineage: Eukaryota > Metazoa > Chordata > Actinopteri > Cypriniformes > Leuciscidae > Hybognathus > Hybognathus amarus. The sequence continues at coordinate 534,556 of JAQIUQ010002407.1, read as the reverse complement.
TTACTGTAGTTTCAAGCTGTGAGAAATGGCCAGTTGGTCTTGTTTCCTCTGCAGTGCTTTCTCCTGCTCCTGCTGGACAGCTTGTTCTTCTCTGCAAGCCATTTTGGCCAAGATGTCTCTGTCTATGTCTTTGCTGGCATTCTGCTTCATGTGTTTTAGCTCGATCTGAGCCTCCCTTTCCTTCAGAACCTCCGCCAGCATCAGAGCGCTCTATAAAAACAAGACGATAGACTTAACTTAACATTTTACCACAGAAAAAGATTTGTGATCTAATAACACAAGACACAAACATGGAAGCCTTTCACTCTGTCAGTTCTGGTAGTACTTGCTGGGTTTTTGCTTTCTCAATGGCCTCCTTTCGTATCTGGGCCTGGTATTTCGCTTCTTCTATGTCAAGTCGTTTCTTCTCCTCTTCTTCGATCGCCTCTCGAATTTTTTCGCCTGTAGCTTTTTTTGCCGTTGTCCCTGTAAGGACAAAATTATATCATATCTTATATCAATTACATCATATTAAGCCTCATATTAACCCTCACTAGTCCCAGTGTATTTATTTTTTCATAAAGAAAAACTAAAATAATCACATAAAGATGACAAATTACAAATTCAGAATTACAATTTAACATTATACCATATTGTAAAAACTTTATATTATAATAGGTGTCAAGTGTTTTTCTCATTTAGTTGTGCTTAACCCTCACTTGATAGGGAGGTACCAATCTTGAACATTAAACTGTTTCACTCAATAACCAGGCCTCAATTTGGATCTTTGTCCTTTTCTTTTATTTGTCTCCATTTCTCTAAGCCCAGACATTACAGGTGAAAAACCTTTCAAAACCAGAAAACACCAACAATTTACACAAGGCACAGGCACAAAAGCAACATTTTAAAAAAAAGTATCTGCAAAATGCTCAAAAGTATAAATAACGGAAAAATATTTGTATTGTGTATTTCTTTTTTGGTAAGTTTGTGTTTTCTGTTCGCGTTGTCCTGTGCCTTGTCATTTGGCCTAGTTTCCCAGTGTGTTTGATTAATCATTCCTTTCACCTGTTGTACAATTAATTAGCTCTTTTGTTTGCTCTGTGAATTTAAGCCTGTTCCCTGACCATGATTGTTTGTATTAAGTGTAATGGTTATTCTGTTTCTCCTGCATGTTCCCAGCTGGTGATTAAAGTACTCTTTGTTTATTCTGCTAGCGTTGTGTGTGTGTGGTAAATTACTAACATGTGACACAACTAGAGCGTAAGTTCACCATTAGTTAAGTACAACAGTTAACAGTTAACTATGAAACATGAAACAACTAATGAAACATAATTCTATAACATGTATTGATCTTAGTTAATGTTAATTTTATTAATACATTTTTTTAATCAAAAGTTGTCAGTTTGATTATATTTAATAGACCTGAGCTAACATGAACTATACAATAAACGGCTGTATTTTAATAATTAACATTGACAAGGATTTAAGATATACTGTAACAAGTTAATTTTAAATTAATTTTACTTAATATATTAACTAATATTGTAAAGTGTAACCTGAAAGCATTCTAAACACTAACGGCATACAAAATAAATGGGAGTATAAACAAAATAATCAAATACATTATACATAGGCCTACTTTTTGAAAAATCCAACCAAATAACTTTTTATTCTTATTTTTTTTAGAAATTATTCTTATTTTCTTAATAAAGGCCTATAAAAAGCCCTATTTTCCTCCTTAAAACTGTATAGGTTATTTAAACATATGTATTGGTACGTTTTGTGAGTTTTCAAGAAAGTATCATTGCTCAGTGAGTCTAATAAGTAGGCCTACGGAGGCCCGCACATGACATGCAAGAAAAAAAATTTAATTCTAATTGTGTGCACTATTTACTAATTCGTTCGCTCGATTAAGTCAACTATTTTTTCCTGCATGTCATGTTCGGGTAAATAAGAGAGTTACAAATGCAGTAATTCCAGTGCGATGCTCACAGCTATGGTGTTGGACCAGTGTTTGACGAGCTCTTTAGAGCGCATGTGCAGCGCCTCCCGCTGTTCAGCTGCTGCTATGACACTTCTGTTGTGGTGATTCACACCGTTCACACTGTCCTGCAGCCGCTGCCATTCAGATTTGGACAAAACTACCACTTGACGAAGGTCTGCTTCGGTTTTCTCCATCTCCGAACCCACTGTATGCATTCGACAACACATTTCCAAGTTATTATAAAAGTTCTAGTATTTTACACATTATTGTCAGTTATTTGTGTTGGGCAGTATTTTTTATTCTCACCTTGTTTACTCGAACCTTTCCTCCGACCGTACTGGACGACACCTGTTCTTACTAAGGCTGTTGACATGTTAACTCCTCACAATTGTTAATCTAGATGTATATTGAGGTGCTTTTATATGTTTATTCCTTCATCCATTGACGAACTTGGCTAGCGTTGCTCGGACTCTCTATGCTGTGTTGCTCGGCAACCACTTAAACTTTTGTTACACTGTTACCCAGCACCTACTTCACCCCCATCTGAAGTAGGTGACGTCATGCGAGTTCTTAAAGAGCCAGCAAACTTTAAATCCTTAGTATAGAACTTTTAATAATACAGATAGTCTCGTAAGTCTTTCTTCTTGGTCTGGTACATTTTAAGATAAATGTCAAAATAGCCTACTATATTCAAAAAGTAAATTCTTCTACATGATTTTACTTCAGTGAAATTGACTTTCAAAGTAGGGTAGTAGACCATGGGCTAGTTTTCACACATTTTATTCCAGTAAATAGCAGAGTTATAATATTTTTACCTGCATTTTTTCTCTATTTCAAATTAGTGTTGATTATATGTTACTGAACATATAGCCTATGTGGTTTTATCACAATATGGGGTAAGTTGTCAAACTGAAACTAGTGTCACATTTTGATGGAATCTCAATATGACAAAAATGCATACACCTTTTTTTATGATTTTACTAACTTTACTAGATTATTACTACAGATAAGGCAAGACAAGAGAAAATAGCAGCAGAATACATTTCTGTCATGTGGTCTCCTAATTAGTCAGATGCTTGAGCTTGTGTGTAAGAATTAGTCCAACTGACCTGTAATAGCCTTCTTTTTCATCATATACTCACTTTAAGCTCAAATGAATAGATCATTGATATAATAAACACCCATTATGGAGATCCAAAACTGCAGAAATGAAGAAGAAATAAATGAGTATAATTGGAAATATATAAATAAAAGTGGACACAAATGAATGTGGGAAAAATGAGTACATTTTTGTGAGAATAAATGTAATAATGGGAAAATCCATAAAGACATATATAAAAGTGTAAATAAATAAATAAATATTTGAACAGTAGATAAACAAATAAATAAATGTATGTGAGTATAAATATTTGTAATAGCATATACTAAAATGAAATGTGTGAATAAACACATGTTTGAACAGTAAGATAAATAAATGTATGCTAAGTATAAATAATTGTAATAATAGGAAAATACATAAAGACATATCTAAAATGAAATATATAAATAAATACATGTTTGAACAGTAGATAAACAAATATGAGGATAAATAATTGTAATAATAGGAAAATCCATAAAGAAATATATAAAAGTGGAAATAAATAAATAAATGCATGTGGGAAAAATAAATATATAAATAAACAATAAATAAATTGATGTGAAAATAAATAATATAATATATTTATTACAAATATAAAAAAGACATAAAAGTAGACATAATTTTTATGTGGGGAAAATAAATAAATGAATAAATAAATTAATTAATTAATGTGAGAATACGTAAATAAATGTAATAATATGGAAAATACATAATGAAATACATAAAAGTGGAAATAAATTAACTACATGTGGGAAAAATAAATAAATGTATAATAATAAATACATAATTTGATATAATAAATATATGTTGCACAAATAAAATTAATGTATAAATTATTAAGGTAAATAAATAAATGAAAAAACAATTAACATAAATACAAAAATAAATAAATAAAAGTAACGGTAAATAGTAATACACAAATTAATTTAATTGAAAGTAATTATTTCTTTCTTTCCCTGTTATATATTTCAGATTTGTGGGTCAATAATATCTGCGATATTTTTAAATATTAAATGTCGATAAAAGAACTATCTTCTGTTGCGGGTGCAGAAGCAGGAGGATCTCCAGGAGGCGCGTGAAGGCAGGGCGGAGTTTATATGAGGAGGAGATCTTGATTCTGAACATCAGCTCGCACTGTCGCACGCGATCAGTCATTTGAATCGAGTGAGTGAATCAACAGCTATGGCTCCAGTATCAGTCAAGCGCGTTTTAATAAGTGAAAGTGTTGATCCATGCTGCAAAACTATTCTGCAAGAGAATGGTATCGAAGTGACGGAGAAGCAACAGATGACTAAAGAAGAGTTGATGGCAGAGATTCAGGTTCAGTCATTCTGAAGTTGTGCAGCAACTTCACCGGAATATTAAGTGGTTTGATTAGAATCGCTGCCAAGTTAATGGCGTCTTCCAATGCAGCAGTAGTACAAATGTGATATAAAATATTAGCATCAATAGCATGTGAATGCGTGGCTGTTGGATGTGCTAAAGTGTGTGTGATTGCCCCCCTCCTCTAAAGAGTCTGATGCAACAGCAGCCTGTATCTACACCATAACTTTATCAGACATCAAACAATCAATAATGAGCCTTTCCCAGTGCAGCATGCTTAATGCAAGTGTGTTTTGCTCTCTGCATGTGTTGTGTTATAATTTTATATCATTTTCATTCAATTTTATTATCATTTTCATTACCACCAATGGTTCTGTCATTGCAGCACGCAATGCATTTTACAGATTAAAGTAAAAAAAGTCAATATACTGTAATATAATAAAATAATAATAAATAAATAAAAAGTAGTACAAATTGCATGTTTTTCTTATAAAGGTTTGGTATGAACTTAATAATACCTTGTTTTACAAGCCAATTTTGTTGCGTGTCTTACAATCTTTTCCCCAAGAATTATGATGGTTTAGTTGTCCGATCAGCAACCAAAGTTACTGCTGATGTCATCAATGCTGGCACTAACTTGAAGATCATTGGCCGGGCCGGAACTGGAGTCGACAACGTGGATGTGGATGCAGCGACCAAGAGAGGAATCATTGTCAGTGAAGTAATGAAGCATGTTGAGTCTTGCTCTGACCTCTATTCTCTGTGCTTTCATTGCTAAAGCAGGTTGCTCTACTTGTGCATGCCTCTTTATTCTGTATTCTGGAATAGTCTGCACCAAAAATAAAATTATCATTGACTAATTTTAATTTATTTTAACTCTGTTTAATATATTATTTTTCTTAGGAGGTGTTAAAAAGATTGCTAAGAATTCCTTTCTTAAAAGTTTTTTTTTATTATTTAACTAATTTATTTTATTAGTGAAGAAGATAATAGCAGAAAGATATAATTTTTGTATTTGTATATTTTTAGCACTTCCGAGTGGAAACACAATCAGTGCTGCTGAGCTCACCTGTGCTCTTTTGATGAGCTTGTCAAGGTAAACTGGCAAAATTATTCTTTAATAAAGACCTTCTGTTGTTGTTTTTAAAGGGTTCATAACATGTTTTGAGATAAATAGTTAATAGTGTTATGAAATTATTGTAACAGTTAATTAGAGCCCGGCCGATAAAGGATTTTGAAGACCGATACAAATATTTTTGGGTTTTAAAATCCGATATTTCTATATATTGGCCGATTTTTTTTATTTTTATTTTTTTTTTCAGAAACGTGCAACAAAACATTAACAGATTTCCCTGAACATAGTTATTTGTAGTTATTTATGAGTTTTAATTAAACTAATATGATAAAGCATTTTAAAAAGAATCTCGTTTTTTCTATTGTCACAGAACAGAGGAACATCAAAATATATTAAAGTTCTGATAAATAAAATAATAATTAGTCCCTACATTGCCTTATAAGCTACCAATTAAAATGTCAGCTTGCTTATCCCTTTACCTGCACTTTTTATTAATTATTTCCGTCAAGCTACATCAAACCATTTTCAATCATGCCTTCTAAAACCTACTATTTAGCGATTCTAAATCCATTACAGAACGACAGTCTGCAACGCACACTTGGCATCGTTGGATTTCACACGTGTGTAAAAAGAAAAGCTAACTTTTATGCACAAGATATGTTTGCTACTTTTTCTCTATGTCTAAATGTTCACTCCTCTAAGTAGGGCTGTGCAAAAGTTAATTGAATTAATTCGCATCCAAAATAAAAGTCTGTGCTTACATAATATATTGTGTGTGCTGTATATAATTATTTTGTATATATAAATACCTATGCATGCATGTATATATTTAAGAATTATTTGCGCTTAAATTCTGTATATATATATATTATATATATTATATAAATATAAATATTTTATATATGAATATATAATCTTAATCTTAAAAGATCTATAATCTTAAATGTACATGCATGTGTGTGTATGTGTATATATACTAAAATAATTATATACAGCACACACAAATATATTATGTAAACACAGACTTTTATTTTTGGATGCCGATTAACGCAATTAATTTTTGCACAGCCCTACTCTCAAGTCTGACTTACATTTTACAATGCAGGGACTGTAACTAGACATATGCTAGTTATAAATACAGTAATCATTACTTTATTTAGGCAGAAAAAGTTTTTGTGGTTTCCAAGCTCATTAATGTCAACGTTAGCGGTCTTCCACTGATGATAGTGGCATTAGCTAGCTTTGTGGTTGGCTGTATATGATGAGCCATAATTTAGCAATAGATAACGTCATACTGCAAATTGTAAAACATACATTTTCAATATAACAGGCCAAGGAGAGATGATTGAAGCGTGTTTCGTCCGTTTTTATTTTATTTTTGAACTATTCATTTATCGGCCATTATAACTGCCGATACCGATATTTTGGAAATGCCTAATATCGGCCGGCCAATATATGGTTCTGGTTATACTGTTAATGATTCACATACACAAGTCTGAAATAGGGAAGAAAATGGTCAAACAAATTAATAAACTACATTTTTGCTGCTTTGACTGTAGAATAAGTGGACCTCAGAGAGAGAAAAATAATGTAAACATGATATTATCCCTTTAAGTTTGTTAAATTGAGCTTTCAAATGTTACATTTAAGTTATGTTCTGTTCCTATTAATAATATATTATTGTTTTATGCATTTGTTAGACATATTCCCCAGGCTGTCATGTCAATGAAGGATGGAAAATGGGATCGGTAAAAAGGTATGCACGTCTTTTGTCCTGTGTTTGTGTGGCTGTTTAGCCTGCTGTGATTGTATTCACGCTGCTAGGCAGTCTGGATACCAGATCTTTATTTCTGCCCATTTCTCCCAACACATTGATTACGAGAACTGATTGTTTGCTCACCATCTAATCTACCCCATGTGTCCTTGTTCAGAGATAATCTGCGATGTTCCCTTAACCTGTGACTGGTCATACTGTTTTAGCTTATCAGTGTATAAAGTACATACTGCAGAAATAGTGTGCCAGTATGCCATTCCATAGCCATGCTTTCCTTTCTGTGTTAACTCAGTCATCACTAATCAAATGTGATCACTGAATGTGTTGCTTCACATTGTTTTGGTAGAATGGCTGAGAGTTTTGCTAATGATTTTGCAGTTCATGGGTGCAGAGCTGTACGGAAAAGTTCTTGGGATTGTTGGGCTTGGAAGAATCGGCAAAGAGGTGGCGAGAATGCAGTCCTTTGGTATGAAGGTACGATCTTTGTGACCTAAAAATGGACTTGACTTAAATGCACTTGGACTTTTTATCAAATATGTGTATTGTTTTACAAAGATTTAACTTTTTGCATCCCTAACAGACCATCTGGTAGTACGACCCCATCAGCGCCTCCGGAGGTTTCTGCGGGCTGGGTGTGGAGCAGATGTCATTCTGGAGCAACTGTGGCCACAGTGTGATTATGTCACTGTCCACACTCCACTCATGCCCTCCACCACAGGTACACACAACCAAAACTGGACGTGTGTCGTCTTTGCCGGTTTGCTCAGGCTGCACAATTTGGTTAAATTAAATTCCATGCAATCGATCACATCCATCTTTGCATCCAATCAATCACATCCATCCTTCCATCCAATCGATCACATCCATCCATCCACCCAATCGGATCCCATCCACTCATCCAATCGATCACATCCATCAAATCAATCAATCACACCCAATCGATCCCATCCACCCACCCATCCAATCAATCACACCCAATCAATCACATCCACCCACCCATCCAATCAGATCGCACCCAATCGATCACATCCACCCACCCATCCAATCGATCACACCTAATCGATCACATCCACCCACCCATCCAATCGATCACACCCAATCGATCCCATCCACCCATCCAATCGATCACATCCATCCAATCAATCAATCACACCCAATCGATCACATCCACCCACCCATCCAATCAATCACATGCAATCCGAATCCCATCCAATCGATCACATCCATACATCCATCCATTCAATCGATCACACCTAGTTCGATCCCATCCACCCATCCAATCGATCACATCCATCCATCCAATCGATACACATCCCACCCACCCAATCGATCACATCCACCCATCGAATTGAATCACATCCATACATCCATCCATTCAATCGATCACACCCAGTCGAATCCCATCCACCCATCCAATCGAATCACATCCATCCATCCATCCAATCGATCACATCCACCCACCCAATCGATCACATCCACCCATCGAATCGATCACATCCTTACATCCACCCATCCAATCGATCACATCCATACATCCACCCACCCAATCGATCACATTCACCCATCCATCCAATCGCTCACATCCACCCATCCATCCAATCGCTCACATCCATCATCCAATCGATCACATCCACCCATGCGATCACATCCACCCATGCGATCACATCCACCCATGCGATCACATCCACCCATGCGATCACATCCACCCATCCACCTAATCGATCACATCCATCCATCCGATCACATCCACCCATCCATCCAATCCGATCACACCCAATCGATCACATCCACCCATCCACCCAATCCATCCATCCAATCACATCCACCCACCCATCCATCCGATCGACCACATCCATCCAATCGGATCACAATCCATCCATCCATCCAATCAATCACATCCATCCTTCCAATCAATCACATCTATTTGATCACACCAATTCGATCACATCCAGAATTCCCCCAGTGTAAAATCAAACCATTGATGTCCTACACAGGTTCTCCTCAATGACGCCTCATTTTCTAAGTGTAAGAAGGGTGTGAAGGTGGTGAACTGTGCTCGTGGTGGCATCATCGATGAAGCCGCCTCTCCGGGCTGTGGAGTCGGGACAGTGTGGAGGAGCGGGACTGGATGTGTTTGTGGAGGTCAGAGCTTGTCTATCACCCAGACTGAGAACTGTTTTAGCTATAAGCTGCATAAATATTTGAAAGATTGCTAATGATTTTGCTGTTATATTTGGGGGTTCAGGAGCCTCCAAAGAACCAGGCGCTGGTGAACCACCCCAATGTAATCAGCTGTCCTCATCTGGGAGCCAGCACTAAAGAAGCACAGGCGCGGTGTGGGAAGGATATCGCCCTGCAGATTGTGGACATGGTTACTGGCAAAGCATTAGTAGGAGCTGTGAGTTACGCTGAGTTTTACAGTGTCGGAAAGGAAATTTAGTCCCCACCCTTCATTCTTTTGGTTCAATAATTGATTTCAATTGGATGTATATCACTATACAGTAAAACAGATATGCACTCGTCGTATACATGTTAGCTTTAATCTCTTGTTTTATTCTCCTCAGGTCAATGCTCAGGTGTTGGTCAGTAGTTTCTCTCCTGACTCTCAGTCAGTGGATTCGGCTAGCAGAGTGCCATGGCAGAGTGTTGAAGGCCTGCAGGCACTCTAAAAAACCCTACAGTCAAGTCCATGTCACATCACTTGGTAGGTCAGTGATATTGAGGATGAGTTCAGCCAAATGTCTTGTCAACTTTTATTATTAACTCACTAACTGAATGAGCTCCTAAACAAATATAGAAATACTGTTAAATTCTTAATAACTATTTTCATTTACACATGATGCTGATTGAACACAAGATTTACATACGTATTTACAATCCAAACCTCATTATGCATGTAGAGTTGATCAGTTGCATTTATTTATGGACTTCATGTAGATGTTCTACTCTTCTCAGAACAAATTTATGCATATTTTTTTCTTATTTAATCGAATTATTCCACATTTGCATACATTATAAAGTTCTTAATATCTTAACCCATGTGACCACTACAGATTATTAATTTTATATTATTAGATACAAAATGCATGTTCTTGCTTTTAAAGTTACCCAACACTGAAAGATCAGTGTGTGTTATTGTAATAAAATAAAACATTCAAATATAGTTGTTAATTAAACCAAAGATGAAATTACATAGAATATAATGATACAATACAATTTAATTTAAGAAATGTTGCCTAATAAACCAAGTGAAATAGAATAAGTCTAATTTGAAATCTTAGTAGAGATATTTCTTAAACAAAAATTAATGAAAATAACAAAACAAAAGTAGCAAAAATAACTAAAACTTACACAAAAATATAACAAGGTAATTCATCAACATAAAACAAAATAGTATAACAATAATACTAAAATATTAATGATTGATTTTTTTATATATTCATTTGTAATGTAAAAAGTCATGCATCACAGGGTTTAATTTTAATAATGAATGTTTTTTGCAATGAAAATAACCAAATAAATAATTAATACATTAATAATAATAAATAATTAAATATAAATATATTATTAATTATATATTATTAAAATAATATATCTCATTTTATTTATTATAAATAATAAAAAAATATTAATAAATAATAAATAGTAATTAAATAATGACTTATCTTTTGGCATTTGGCATTCAAAATCAATAGTGCAAGGATGCCATCTTGTGGCAATCTCATACACTTTTATCCATTTTACAAACAGTATATACATATAGAATGTAAAAATATACAAAATATGTGTTTTGTTTGATTTTTTGCTGTTCAGGGGAGTCCTTGAAGAAGTCCACTGAGTTTTTGAGCTCAGCAGCTGTAGTTGGTTTGCTCACTGAAGGCCCTCAGAAAGGCCCCAACTGGTGAATGCACTGCCTCTAGCTGCAGAGACAGGAATCACCGTAAGACAACTTTACAAAACCATGGTTTTGAACTGTATTTTAGGTTAAAGTACGTTATGTTAAAGTACACGTTATGTTAAATCTGTCCCTGTGTCACAAACCCCAGATGAAGACGGATCATGTGGACTCGAATGAGCGTGAGGCGTGTGTGGTGGAAGGTCTCTGTGAACGGCAGCAGCTGTAAGGCGGTTGGCTCGATGCAGGCTGGGGTTCCTGTGCTGTTGGAGCTGAATGGAAGTGTGTTTCGACAGCCTGTTCCTCTCGGCGGACACTTGCTGTTCTTCAAGGCCGCCACCTCCACTGACCTCCTGCTCTCCAGTAACCGGTAAAGGCTGATTCACGTTCTGCACATACAGTATAGAGCTCCGGAAGCTGACGTCACACAATCTAAACTCCGGCATTTTGGCTGGCAAATCAGGAGTGCGCCAGAGCGGCTGTAGCAGTGATATCAATAGAGGTTGAATTATGTTAAAGTCCGTTTAAAATTTAAAACCATAAAATTTCAACATGACTTTGGGGAATGTTTAAACTGTTGATTAACCCATTTAATCCCACCGTAAAGATATAAAAGATTAATTTTTCAATAGTGACCGTAAAGATATAGTATCATTATCCCATAAAACACAATTATTTTTATTTTATTGATTATTTCAATGGACAACTAATGACACATCATTTGGATATTTTCATGTCTGGGAAAAATTTGGGAAAGTCAAAAAAGAGACTTGACCCTCGCTTCGACCAGTAATGAATTTTTCTATGAACCTCCAAAACTATTGTGAAAAAAAAGCATTACCCTCCCTGATAATAATTATTATTTATTGATTACTTCTGTACTGGTTTGCGCTTGGCAAATTATTTTATTTATTTTATTTTTTTATTTTTTTAACAACTAACAAATGACTAAACTCCTGCTTTCTCATCTTACTAAGGCTGTAACAATAGACCAAACCTACAATTTGGTTCGTATCATAGATAAAAAATAAATAAATAAAAAAGTCACGTTTTCGGTGCTGATGCATGGTGCGTTCATGTAACAAGGGTGGCACTCCAAAGTATCTAAAAGCTGCCATAAAGAATTGGCAAAGGTAATGATTATGAATATGTCAAATATAGCAAGGAGACATTTTAATTGTTTATTAATAAGCAAGGTTTTTTTGTCAGTGTGTCGGCTTCAAGATATTTGATGTAGCTGACTCGCGAGCAGCCGCTTAGTTCGCGCTTATGCCTCGGGCCGGCCCTGGGCTTGCGCATTTCAGAGAAGAACGAAAAGAACTTCGCCGTGAGTGTATCGGGACCTTGGGTTTCATTAACGCTTTATCTTCCTCAGGGGTTTTGGCTGCTGCAGGTGTGGAGCTGGAGTCCTTCAGTGCCTCTACTGCCAGCAGTGGTGTCCAGTGGTACTGCATGGGGATTTCTTCACTGCTGGGGGACATTGGTGCCTTGAAGTCCTTAGTGAACGAGGCTGCACAACTCACTGTTTAAAATATCGGTCACTGAACCACTTAACATTCCAGCGTCTGAAGCTTGACTGAGTTTCATTACTTGCTGTTACTCACATTGACGATAACACTACATTACCTAAAGCAACAGTGTAAAAAAGTCAGATTTTTACTTTTGTTGTTGTTAGTTCACTAAACCTTATTTCTATTGAAGCTATGTGAATGTTTGATTAAAACAATAACCATCAATGCTTTTCAGTGGATTGTCTTTTTTTTCATACTAAAGGGTTGCCATTTTTGTCTCACAAAAGTGCAAAAATTACGTAATCTCCTATTTTTCCTGTTTCTTTCATCATCAGGATGGAGTTTTTGGGACTGTCCCTCTCTCTCGCTCTCCTTCTCTCTCTCTATTTATTTTATATTATGTATATATATATATATATATATATATATATATATATATATATATATATATATATATATATATTTATATGTGTTTTACGCTAGAAATGTCTTATCTACCAATGTTTTATTTTGGTAATAAATTATGGGATGAGCATAAAAACAAATTGAGATCAATTTGTAAACATTACTTTAGCTCATTTTCATTCCCAAATTACTTTGAGTAAAATCAAACAGCCCTTTTTTGTGGTGCTTTTCTTTACAGGAAAATATATATTATGTACCTATTGCTAACATGATCCCTGGCAAAAATATGTTCCTGAGTCTTCATTAAATCCACTTTCTAACACTTTTTAGTTTCACCACCTTGACCACAAAGGTTGCAATGTCAAACTCATCCTAGAAAACAACGGCCCCCTTAACATTAAAATACAGTTCCTCGTTTTATAGCTAATGTTCCCAGAATGTTGCTTACAGGTTTTACACTGATAGTAACTTAAACAGGACATTTTCTATTTTTTTAAGGATTTACTATATTATTGTTTCAGGAACCAAACATTGTTCAGCGGTTAGCAAAAATTGGGATTACAGGGATAGTTCACCCCAAAATGAAAAAAGCTGGCATTTACTCACCCTCAAGTTTTTCTAAACCTGTATGAGTTTCTTTCTTCTGCTAAACACAAAAGAAGATATTCAAACAGTTTCTGGTCCCTATATTGACTTCCATAGTATGAAAAAAATGGTTTTGGTTGTCCAACATTCTTCAAAATATCTTTTTGTGTGTTTGTGTGTGTTCAACAGAACAAACTCATACAGATTTAGATCAACTTGAGGGTGAGTAAACGTTGACAGAATTATCATTTTTGGGTGAACTATCCCTAATGTGTTTATATCTTGAGATTCAATTCACATTTCAATTCTACATGTTAATTTAATTTGAATATATATTGAGATCGCAGAATACATTAAATTAAAATTATTTAATCATTATAACTTAATAACATGAAGGTAAGTTATATCTAAAACCTCTGAGAACTTTACATCTAAATCGTCTCTCATCAAGCAGGCGCTCGCTTCATCGACTTGACCCTCAACACTGTTTCCATGGTAACTGTGAGTTATTTCTGTCCTTTTAATGTACCCTGTGGACTTAATGGTAGCTACACACCAATAACTCACCGTCGCTTAAGCTATAAACAAACGTTTTTGAGTTAAGAAAGCGGTGAAGCGCTCGAAATGGATTAATTTTTGGTGTTCGGCCGCCCTTGGTACTAGTTTCCCTCAAGCGTTATTATGCAACGGCTTTAATCCTTATTAGGATTAACGTTATACACTCAGCACTGCCATGACAACTGAAATGTGAAAGCTGGTATTATGTCTCAGTTGATTGAAGAATCGATCAAATGGTGGCACTTTGATCATGTCTTTGTAAAGATGGGATGCTTGTGGACATATTGGTGTCGTCACATGGCCGAAGGACGGCTGTGTTGAATCAGTAGTGGCGGGTGACAGCAGAGAGTCTCCGGCTATTACACAGATACCAAAATAGGAGCTCGACATTCTCTGGTGGCTGAGGCTAAATACAGGGGCCACATGTCTGATCTGTCCGAGCACAAGTTGCACTGTTGGAGATGAAACTTCTCCAGCGAAGAAAAGACGAGCTGTGTCAGTCAGTACGGGTCAGGTAAGCTTGTTTTGTTTACATTGGGGCTAGTTGTCACAAGCTCAGGTTGTGAGGTAAAAGGAGTTAAAATGCATGAAGACTTGTTTTCATTAGCAGTGATTTATAGGTTGCTTGCAAAAACCTAGTTCAAAGGTTTACAGGGTTATTATACTTTACTAAACTTAATAACAAACATGCTTGTTACTTAATAACCAAAAAAAGAATAAAAAATAACCCATTTCAGCTCAGTTGTTTCTTATTTAGTTTAACATTATGTACTAAAATAATAAAATATATTAAAAATTATACAGACATATTTTGAAAAACAAAACAAAAACAAAAACACAATATATCGGTCACGTATAAGCCGATATATTCGATTTAATGATTGATCAGCCTATAAGAAAATTTGGACGATTTATTTAAGCCGATACATAAATTAATGGACCTTTAGTTGAGACACTTCAGATGCTCACTGTTTGCCATGATGGTTTTGAATAGCTTGAAATATGACTGGAATCACTTTAAAATATGTAATATATATAGGCTACATAAAATTATCCTGAGAACATCATGATAATTGTGTTTGGGACATGGCTTTTAATGATGTGACTTTTGTTTTTGTATTATTTCTTATAAACATTCATAATTATCGGTATGACCAAAATGTATCTTATCGGTGCATCCCTACACACAACCCAATTAATAAAACGGTAACTAAAATGAAATAGAAAATATAAAAATAAAACACTGGTTCAAAATTGACTTTTATTAGGGTTTAAGTTGAGTAAACAAGTCAACTAGCCTTTATAATGAAAGACGTTTTAGAAAGAGATAAATGTCATACAAAATTATTGTCACACACACACACGTTTTAGATGTTGTAATTTTATACAATTGACTAATTACTATTTCCTGGCCAAACCAATTTAATATTTTATGTTACAACATTTTGCTTTTTCATGATTGTTTTTTTTGTAATTGTTTTACTGTTTGCATTGTGCCAAAGAATAATGTTTAATGCCAGGTGTGACAATTTACCCCACACGGTGTGACAAGTAACACTAGATCAACATGTGTGACACTAAACAACCACGTTTTTGATAATGAAGACTTTAAGGTTCATACAGAAACTAACCTAATAAGAAAATATTAACTGGAAGTAATGTGACAACTAGACCCAACAGCATCAATGTTTGTCCTTATCTATTAAAATTTTACTTTTAACATATTTACATACATTTTATGCCAATTCATTATCTTAACTTAACATTAAACACTATTAAATCTTGCACACACACATATATATATATATATATATATATATATATATATATATATATATATATATATATATATATATATTAAGCCGGAAAAAGATTAATCGCGATTAATTGCATTCGAAAATAAAAGTTTGTGTTTACATAATATATGTGTGTGTAGTGTGTATAATTATTTTATATATATAAACACACACACATGCATGTAAACATTTAAGAAATATTTGCATGTATATACTTTATATATATTTATACAAAATTAATATTATACATAAATATAAATATTTGATATATTAATAACACATTTTTCTTAAATATATACATGCATATATGTGTATTTATATATACAAAATAATTATACACACTACACACACACATATATTATATAAACACAAACATTTTATTTTGGATGTGATTAATCACGATTAATCTTTTCCAGCCTAATATATATATATATATATATATATATATATGAAGAGTTAGATGCAAAAGCCTCTAAGTGCCATTTGAAATTTCTTCTAAAATGATCATTTTTTCAAGCTTGTATATTAAAGTTCAGTAATTTCACTGTAATTTCAAATGGCATTAGAGCTTTTGCATCTGAACTCTTCATATATATATATATATACATATATATATATATATATATATATATATATATACACTTAATTTTAGCATTTGCTCTACATACATACATATATATATATATATATATATAACACTTAATTTTAGCATTTGCTCTCCCTTTAGAGTGTCATCAAAGCATGTGAAAATAAATCCAGTCCATTGTTAAATTAAAACAAACAAGTTAAAAAAACTTAAAACACTGAAACAATTCAGATGACTTAAATATATCAGCTTTGCAACAAAAAAAAAGGTTCTAAATACTCATAAAAGTTTAAACGAATTTGTTTAATTTAAGTTTACCCTACTCAAACCAATTGATTATTTTGAGCATACAGTGTTTAAAATCGTCTCTTTTTCAGGTGCAATGTCAAGAAAAGTTGAAAGCGGCTACTCGTATGAGTTCTGCGACGCTTCACATTCATCAGAAGTGCTGGAAGCTCTTCACGAGTTCCACAGCAGCGGCCTGTTCACGGACATCGCCCTGCAGTCTTCATCCGGACAGCTTTTCCACTGCCACAAGGCTGTCCTATCAGCCCGCAGCTCCTATTTCAAGGTAATGTTCACCTTAGACATGAGAGAACGTCTGAATGACACCATCAACCTACCTTGCATAGACGGGGAGATTCTGGGTGCTTTGGTGACTTACGTCTACACTTCAAAGATCAGCATAACCCAGAGCAACGTTCAAAGTCTTCTGGAGGCCGCAGACCTGCTGCAGCTCGGCTCGCTCAAGAAAGCCTGCGAGAACTTCTTGATTCGCCTTCTAGACGTCGACAACTGTCTCGGGATGCACTCGTTCGCCGAGCTTCACGTGTGCTCTTCACTGCAGCGCGCGGCTTTGAGGATCATACTGAGCCGCTTTCAGGAACTCACACTTCAGGAGGAGTTCCTAGAGGTGGATTTCCAAAAGATCGTGGGGATTTTAGCAACTGAAAACCTTAATGTGTGGAAAGAGGCGACGTTCATTGGATGCTGTGGTGAAATGGGTCGCCCATGACCCGGCTACAAGAATGAGACCACCTGAAAGAGCTTCTTAACTGCATCCATCTCAACGTGAATGACGTGTACCTCAAAACTGCTTTGATCTACGCAACCAATGCTTCGAAAGCAAACTGCGATCTCTAATTCTCACCTCCTTGAAGCCAAGCAAAGGTTTCTCGAACTGCTGCAAAAAACTAACATGCAGCTTGTATGTTATTGGTGGATATTACTGGCATCCGTTGTGTGAAGTCCACATGTGGGACCCTGCTTCCAACACGTGGGTTCAGGGCAAAGACATGCCTGACTTTGCAAGAGAAGTTATAGTGTGGTACTTCAAGGCCCTGATATCTACGTGACCGGAGGGTATAGGACAGAGACTGTAGATGCTTTAGACAGCGTGTGGATTTATAACACAGACTCAGATGAATGGACAGAAGGATGTTCGATGAACACAGCCAGATATTACCATTGCTCCGTGGCTTTACGGGGGGGCATATATGTCATAGGCGGGTATACGGCAGGGCTCCTACACGAGAAACTGAATTCTATGACCCCTTGAAGAAGACATGGTTCCCCGTGGCTGATATGATACAAGGTATGAGAAATTCAAGTTGTCCCAAATCACTCACCATATACCTATATGTATTCAACTGTGTAGTGTATGAATTTCTCTCCCCATCAGCTAGTTGAGTGCATGAAGTGTCCAACATCCCATAATGCACGAATATCAGAGTATTTTAAGTGTACTTTTACTTTTTGGAACTCTCTGTGTAAAAACATGACTCACTTTTTATACAACAAAATGGCACAGAATAATGCATAAGCAAATTGAGACGCACCTTCAGGTTATTTACACATACCGATTACTAAAAGAGGAGTTCTGAATACTTTTTTCAAAGTGGCGTTGGTTCTGGAATAGCCATTTGCCAAATCTACCAGCTCCAATATGAATTACAGCATTTTATTTAAAAAAATTTGGCGATATGCTAAAAAAAAACAAAAAAAAACACAAGGCTGTGTCCAAAATGTTGTTGTGTCATTTGCAATGGTTCATGTGTTACATAAAATAGATTATTAACTTTCTTTAGTACATTTCTGGCAAAATATATGAGCTTGCGATATACTGTTTAAAAGTTTGGGGTCAGTAAGATTTATTATTAAAATAAGTACGTTTTTTTTTCTCACATAAATGCTGTTCAATTTCACAATATATTCACATATATGTGAGAATGCGGTTATTCAAACTTAAATGGTTGTAATTCAAGAAATACAAGAATGCTTTGGAATATTTTTCCAAAAGGCCATTTTTTGTTTTGTTTAAAGAAAACACTCAGTGGATTATTGCTGAAGTGAAAAAAATTAAAGTATGAAAAAGTTATGGAAGTTTAAATTTACAGTAAATCAAATACACTGTACTATATTTTATTTTATATAAAATATATATTTTACAAAATAATTTTACTCTAAAATTACTATAAAATCAAAGCCATAAATCTAACCAAGTTGTTCCGAAGTTGATATCACAAAAATTGAAGTTCCCATGATATTTTGTTTAGGTGTAGTACCAAAAATAACCACCAGGTGCCATTGAATTCCATTGAATTTAGTTGTATACATTCTGCCTTAACAAATTAATAAATTTCTGTCCAAAATTTGGAACCTTGACACAGACCTTTCTGACAATATTTGTTTTGTCAAGATTAGAAAAGGTTTTGATCATAAATTATGAAATATAAAGATGCCCAAAAGGGGAGGAGCCTGATAAATAATTTAGAGCAGGGGTTCTTCTCAACTCCAGTCCTCGCGACCCACTGCTCTGTTCTCCCTTGTTTAACACACCTGATTCAGATCCTCAGCTCGTTAGGATAGACTCTACCTTCTATCCTAATGAGCTGAGGATCTGAATCAGGTGTGTTAAACAAGGGAGACTGATGCTGCGTCCCAATTCGCATACTATCCCTCCTAAATAGTATTCGAAAATAGAATTAGTACGTCCCAAACCGTAGTATGTTGAAATGAGTGTTTCAAAGATACCCGGATGGTCTACTATTTCCGGTCAGAATCTGAAGTGTAGATCGGTGCACACTCTAACGGCTGATATTGCCCACAAACCATTGCGCGGTGGACGAGGATTCGGTTAGAACTACAAACACAGAGAGTAAAAAGTGTTAAAAAAACTACAGACACGGAGGGCGCGCGAGTCCCGCGGCTGTGTAGAGAGGTTTAGATAAACAGGTTTGAGTGATTAATTATCAGTATCTAACCGGACGAAAATGAATTTATTCAATGTTGTCCACATTATATTGCATATGCAGCAGCATTGTGAACTTTTGTAAAGACACGTTTAGCCATTACTTTTTAAATGCATCATTATATTCAAATTGCAAACACGAGGAGAGTATCTGCATGAAAGACCCACGACTGGCAGATGAACGTGCTCTGAAACGGTAGGAAATCAAATTAGATAGAATGGAGGATTTTAACTGTGACAAGATGATTGACAGGGCAGTTTACGGTGACAGGATGCACGCAGCACGCGACAGAGCTGTCCGTTAAAGATGACGTGATAGTATGTCCCAAAGCTTGCCTACTCTTTTTGCTGCACACTCAAAAGTATATACTTTTTCTTCACAAAAAGAGTACATACTTTTAGGGCGTAGTATAAGTAGGTGGATATGCAGAGCAGTGGGTCACGAGGCCTGGAGTTGAGAACCCCTGATTTAGAGTACCGTTTCCATGGTAACACAACGTTCAATTTTTCACAGGATGAATTCTGAGTTTGTAAGCTTTCAAATGATACCTAATTTATGATAACTACTAAAATATGTGATATAATAAGAAAGGTGATAAAAACATATTTAAGTATATATGTATTGTATATATATATATATATATATATATATATATATATATATATATATATATATATATATATATATTATAGAGGATAATATTATATTATAATTTTTGGTTGAAAAATACTAGATTATAATTTTTATTATGAACTTTTAGCATGAAAACCCAAAGTTTCAATTATTAAAGGTGTGTGCGTCAACTTTTTGTGACAAAAGTCAGAAAAAGTCAGTTACTCTTTTCAGTCAAAAATACATATTTAGCAGTCTTAGACCTTTCCAACAATACATAGTTTGTCATGACTAGATTAGGATTTAATACTTACTTTCCTTTAGGATTTAATACTTACTTTACTTCACTTCATCTATTAATGAAGTGAAGTAAATTTATATAGTCAAGTAAATTTAGGTTGCCCGTATACAGTTAGGTAACAGTTAAGTTGGAAAATGTATTGTCTTCTAGTACCAAAGTCTTAAAATGCCTTTTAAAAATTATTTTGTTTGTTTTTACTTTAAAGGTGTGGGAAATGCAACCTCTTGTGTGGTGAATGAAAGAATCTATGTAACTGGAGGGCATTATGGGTACAGAGGAACCTGCACTTACGAGAAGATTCAGACTTACCGGCCAGATATTAACGAGTGGAGCGTCACAACGATATGTCCACATCCTGGTGAGCCACATTTCCCATCAATTGAGCCAAAATGTATTCTCCACCACATATCCTAACAGAAATAAGTCCATCTGTTTTGTCTCATAATGATGTACCTGCCCATATTTAACCTTCTTCACCATCCCTTTTCATTTGTAAACTCATCAAAACTCTTTAATTTCAGAGTACGGTCTTTGCTCAGTCTCCTTAAACAATAAGCTTTATCTGGTCGGTGGTCAGACCACCATCACAGATTGCTACGACCCCGAGCAAGATGAATGGAGAGAGATGTGTGAGATGAAGGAGAGAAGGATGGAGTGTGGATCGGCCGTTATAAATGGGTGCATCTATGTAGCAGGAGGCTATTCATACTCTAAGGGGACGTATCTGCAGAGTATAGAGAGGTACGACCCTGAGATAGACTCCTGGGAGATCGTGGGGAACCTCCCATCGGCCGCACGCTCACACGGCTGCGTTTGTGTGTTCAGCATGTAAAATCACGACACAATCACATCCAGTGGGGTCTAAAGTCTGAGACCAGACCACATGTATTTGTTTAAACCTGTATATAAATAGTTAGAGTAATGACGTAAATGGAATAAGCAGTATTTCAGGTTCTGAATTTCTATGTCACAAATCTAATTAGAACACCCTGTTATGACCTGTTGCAAATGAGATGTACAACCAGGTTTAGAGATGTATAACCTCTGGGTTTAGTACGTGCATTACTGAAAACCTCAGTGAGTGTGGGCACCCAGTCTTGCCAAGGTCTTTTGCAGTCACTCGAGGGTTTTTCTGAACCTGCCTTCTCAGGAATCTGGTTGCAGCCATTGATAGCTTCCTTTTCTGCCCCATCCAGGTAGCGTAACCACTGTTCCTTTAACTTTTAACCCACTGGGGTTCTTTGTTTAACAGTCACACTCAGGACCTTCGGGTCAAAATTGACCCAAAGGGCGGAATTCATATTTAAAAGAAAATCATATTTTTTTTTACTTGTTTTTTATAAAAAAAATTCTTTTCTTTTTTTGGTGTTTTGAGAAAATTAAAAAAAAATGTATATATATATATATATATATATATATATATATATAATTAGTATTAATGCAATAATTATGACCAAATGGTCCCCCATTGAATATAATAGAAATTTATTTTAATTCTTTTTATTTTATTTATTTATTTTTAAGCTGTATTTCATTTTGGAGTCAAGCCTAGGCCTCATAAAAGCAATTTTTGAAATTAGATGGATGCCATCTCGTGGACAAACTGAGCTTTTTAAAAATACAAAACACATGTATAATCTGAATTTTTTTGGTGTGTTTGTGTATAAAGGTGCATTTGTGTGTGTGTGGATGTGTCTGTTTTGCACTCTTGATGTTTTATAGATTCACCCTGTCCCTTCACTGTTGTGTGCTTTTTTCAAGATCGTTGCTGATTTGTAGATTGTACGCACAAAAAAACTCAGTATTTTCACATTTTTGCCAATTTCCCATTCATTTCCTATGCGGGTCATTTTTTACCTTAAGGTCCTGAGTGTGACTATTTTTTTTACGACCACTTAGACTTTTCAAATCCTGTCCCCAATTTTTTGGGGTGTTCATATACCAAATACAGTCATTCAACATTAAAGTCACCAAGTTTTGGACCATTCCGATGAAGCTACAATTTTTAACATTTAAAAAAGAAACGCTTCAGGTCATTATTGATCCAAGAACCTCAGAGGTTAACTTGCGAACTTGTCTCTAGGAACATTTAGTGCCTTCGCTATCTTCATGTGTCCTGTTAATGGTTTGTGAAGGGCGATGATATCTTCTCTTAACATTTTTTGGTCTATCATTTTTATGTTGTATTTTTAACATGCAGTTAAACGTGACGCTCAACAAACCTAGCCAGTTCAGATATTTAATGTGTTTTAGCTCAGGCGTGTCAAACTCAGTTCCTGGAGGGCCACACACAGCCCAACACAGTTTAGTTCCAACCCTGCTTCAACACACACACACACACTTGCAGTTTTCAAATGAGCCTGAAGGACTTGATTAGCTGATCAGGTGTGTTTAATTAGGGTTGAAGCTAAACTCTGCAGGGTTGTGGCCCTCCAGGAACATGAGAAGGATAAAGCCATACAAGCCAATCAGAATCAACAAGAGAGAACCTAAAACGCTGTTTCTCCCAGTTTACACGACAACACACAATCTGCGTAGGGCTGCACGATATTGGTAAAAAATGGCATTGCGATATTTTATATTTCCGATATATATTGCGATATTAGAATAATTTCCCCAGATGATTTGAATAGCTCTATTTGGAAAGAATGAATCATTGAATGACTGGGGCGGTTTTGTTATGGAGTATATCCGCATAGAAACTAATATTAATTAATTGAATGTTTACTAATGTCGTTAACAGGTTATGTTAACAGGATGCTGCACATTAGTGGTGGTTGAGGAGATTCCCCTTCCCCCTATATAAAGCACTTTGAGTGCAGAGAAAAGCACTATATACATGTAATGAATTATTATTATTAATGTAGTTAACTATAGTTAACTACATTAATAATAATCCATTTATTAAAGCATTTAATAAATGGATTTTTAATCCATTTATTAATAAATTCCATTTATTAAAGCCTATAGGCTTTAATAAATGGAACCTTATTGTAAATTGTTTCCGATTTATGTCTCTTGAGTTCAGTGTTGAATAGATCAGTTGTTTTAACCATTCATTAAAGTGAATCGGTTCAAATGAGTCATTAGTTCGCGAATCGGACGTTTCATTAATGGACCACGCCACACCCGCTGTGTGATTATCCAGGCAGGTTAGGACATCGCACAAGATTTCTGTCAACACGGAAAACATTTCATCACCGGATCGCATTTTTTTTTTTTTTTTTTTTGAAAGTGTGGTTTATGTAATGTCATCTGAATGTGTGGAACAGCAACCAGTGGTAGTTCAGAAAAAGGTCTTCCGACCTTTTACCGTCATGTATTCTCAAAGATATTCAGTTAACTCAATTCATTGATATGCACGAGCAGGGAGAGCAAGAGAGTTTGAAGACGGTGAGTGCACGCGCGACCGGGACTTTCTCTCTCAGTTAAACGAGCGCAGAAGTCACTCATTGTCATCTACATCATTCACCGGTCAAGTTTGGCGGGACAAAAATGCGCTTTAGTAAGAAAACGGAAAACAGCGCGCAAGTTCCAGTCTTCTTGCGCTTGATGTTTAAACTGACAGGACTTGCAAATTGATAAACTCTCACTATGATGGTTAAACTTTGCATTTAATCCGCAAATCACAAGCGTTACGGGCCGGGGAGCTGCTGGCACGCAGCCTACTGATCACGAATCACGGATTAACTACGATTCCTAGTGACATCGCACATTCTTGCGATGTGACTATCGTGGATGCGCACATCGCGATATCGATGTTAAAGTGATGCATCGTGCAGCCTAAATCTGCGTTTTCAGAAATCTCCACTTTGCCCGAGTTTTTCAGAAATAATCGTTTTCTGTGATAAAAACTGGGTATTCGTGTAAACAGAGGCCAAACTGCAGGGAAATATCTGCGCTTTCCCCTCGTGTAAACCGGGCCTGAGTTTGACACCCCTGTTCTAGCTCAAGCACACCTGGTGCACCTAATGAAGCCCTTGATGAGTAGCATCAGGTGTCTTGAGACAACACCTTTTTTGCAGATTTGTTCTGTTGTGGGGATTCTATTCAGGGGGTTGAATAATTTTAAGATGATGGAATGGAAGTCACTAAAAGTTGCATTTTCAGGTGAATTTTGGTAAACCACTTAAAACATTGGTTGTGTTGAGCTATAAAACATTGGTTGTGTTGAGCTATTTTTAATTAGTGTTGTTTGATTTGTTCATTTCAAACAGTGGTTACAGTAAATTTTGCCAATAAACCGGATTTGCCATGGGGTTTGTATCATGTTAATCACAGCTGTATATTTATTATTATAGTTAGCGTTCTTGGTTTGAATGGGCCTTAAATCCTTATGCATTGCAAATCCACTCTCATATCATGTTCACTATACTTTTGGCTTCGCTGTCTTCCCGCTCTGATTGTCCGCTTTGCTTGTATGACAATTTTTTTTTTATCATTATTTGTATATTTTAGACAACAAAATAGGGGCAATGGTAATGGAAGAAATATTTTTCCATACTTTAAGCAGACATGAAAATGACTAATTATATTCCATACTGTGTGGAAGGAACCCTGCAAATTTGATACATTGACATTTGACGTTTTGTACAGACGGTCAGATGCACAAAATGCTCTTTGGATAATCACAAATCATACGAGAGCTTCATAATAATTAGGTTTTGTTCATGTCTGCGAAAGCCATTTAAAACTGAAACTCATGTAAATTTTCAGTTTCGATTTATAACTTTAATTTTTATTTTGAAAATCTCAGACTTTTGAACCCCACTATATTAAATTTTAAACTTGTAATATGATGTCAATATATTTATATTTGTTCAACATGTGAAGTCACTGATAATGTGTGAGAAATGTTTTGTCTGTTATCTGTGCAGGATGATAAAGGGCTGTTTCTGACAATAGATTACAGCACTTCCCTTTTTGCACAGTGACGTATATTATTATGCAACTTAAAAAAAATGGTACTGGTATTTCAAATATGATTTAAATGTATTTATTTCTAATCAGTTTCTTATCATGATTTTGAAAATTCAGGATTTTTCTAAAAAAAAAAGTGTGTGATTTTTTATTGTTTTTAGTCATTGTGATGATGATGTGACTGTGAATGCTGCCAAAAATGTGAAAAGCACAAATGTAAAAGTTTCAACAATAGTGTTTGTTAATCCTACAGTAATGCTGGCATTTCTGTGATACCCATCCAAAAATGATACAGTATGTAAATGTATAAAATTTATTTTGTACAACAATGAAAAACCCTACTAAAATGTTGCAAAGCAACACAAACTGCTTTTCCCCCAAAACCTTTATGTTGGAGTGAACCGGATGAAGTCCACTTGAATATCAACCTACAATAATCAGGTAAAAAAAGATTATATAAGCAGTTGATCATGGTAAAGTCTGAAAAGATTGTCTACATGTTGCCAGTGCAATAATTATTTTTTTTGTGGCAGTGTAAAATGTGCAAATGAAACAGATCTCAACTCAAAACATGGACTTACCGACTTCTTTTTGTGGAACTTATAAGATGCCGGCAGGTCATATCTGAGCTCTGTATACAACAACAGTTCAAAAACATATAATGACAAACTTTATAGCTTATTATCAGTAAAATCCTGCATGGTCTTGGAGTTATAAAACACACACTACCGATCAAAAGTTTGGAGTTTTTGGTAAGATTTTTTTAATGTTTTTGAAAGAATCTCTTGCATACATGCAGTCACTTGATCAAAATACAGTAAAACAGTAATATTGTGAAATATTATAAAAATGTAAAATATTTATTAAAATTTAACTTATTCCTGTTATACAAAGCTGAATTTTCAGCATTAGTATTTAAGTCTTCTTCAGTGTCACATGATCCTTTAGAAATCATTCTGAATTGCTGCTCAAAAAACATGTATTATTATTATCATCATCAATGTTGAGAAGAGTTGTCCAGCTTAAATATTGTGTGGAATACCATGCTATAATTTTTTCCCAGGATTCTTCTTTTGAAAGTTCAATAGAAGCATTTATTTGAAATAAAACAACTTTTGTAAAAATGTATACTGTCTTTTGATTAATTTAATGCATCCTTGATGAATAGAAGTAATAATTCCTTTCAAATAAAGGTGTTTTGCTTATAGGTGTACCTGCAATGACTTCCATTTTCACCTTCCAGTCCTTTGCTTTCTTCTGAATGTGCTGCACAACATAGCAGTTCAATTGTAAGTTATGTTTTCTCATGAATAGAGTAAATTCTGACACAACTGTTGTAACTTACATCTCGTGTTGAGGTCTTGTGAAGGGAATACACTGCTGTACTTGCCATAGAAATCGCTGTCTGCAGGAACTGCATGTCAATACCTAGGGTTGAAGACATTTGGCATGATGCTAAGTTAATGTGAAGTGAAGCATTGCATTGGCAGAGGATAAGCTGACTCCTACCCTGGTTGTGCTTGGTGCCAAATGGTGGGTTCATAATGACCGTGTCAAACTTCTTGCCGTAGAGGACCTCGATTCAGCACACGTCACACTGGACCACATCAATGTTTGACAACTCAAATTCCTCAACATTTCCTTTGAATATATCCAAGGCGTCATCGTCGATGTCAAATCCAACACACAGTCTTGTAAGGAAAGGTTATGGTTATGTTGATTCATATAATTTTATGCCATGTAGAGAAGGATGGAGTTGGTCTTACCCAGCATCAAGGACTGCAGCTCCTATAGACAGAACTCCACATCCACAGCCCAGGTCTGCAACTAGTTTATTCTGAATGTCATCAAACGTGTTGTGTATGGTGTATAACATGCAACCTACAGACAAAAGCACATTAGGACAACTGAATGCAGGGCTCTACATTAACGACCGCCTGGGACAAGTTGATTTTTTGAAGGGGTAAGTAAAAGAGAATTTTACTTGCCGACCGGACAAGTAGAGAGATTAAAACGTCTAGGCTTCTTATGGAAAAAAACCATAAAGGTAATTGCAAATCTCGCAGAATTTAGCTTTTAACACGCAATTTTGACAGAATTAGGTCTTGAAATTGTGTGAATTGTCATGAACTAACTCTAAAATTGCGAAATATAAATTTGAAATTGTGTGAAAGTAACGTCAGATTTGTGTTATGAACTCGCAATTCTGAGAAAGTTGGATTTGCGAGTTATAAATCTGTAATTCTTAGGGAAAAAACATATGTTATAATATGTTAGCTTTAAAGGGGTCATGACATTGTTTTTTTGTTTTGTTTTATTATGTTCCCTTAGGTGCAATTATAGCATTACTAGTTTTTTGTACAATTTTTTTTAATGTAGTGATTTATGACATTCATAATCGGTAACATCACTTCATACCATGGATCCAGAACGAGCTGTATTTAGAGCTTATTGATTAAATAAATGGTTCGTTTATAATGGGAAGGACATCTTAAGCTATGAAACTTGCAGGAAGTTTAATAATACATAGATCTCTTATATACTAAAAGATCAAGGCAAATTTGGTTTCTCATGTCATGACACCTTTAAAGGGTTAGTTCACCACAAAAATTACAATTCGTCAGTAATTACTCTCCCTCATTTTGTTCCAACCTCTTAAAGGAATAGTTCACCCAAAACTGAAAATTAATTCATTAATTACTCACCCCATGCTGTACCAACCCTCAAGACCTTCGATTCATCTTCTGAGCACAAATGAAGATATGTTTGATTAAATTTGAGAGGTTGATTATGCTACATAGGCTCCAAGGATTAAACTCAGCTCAGAATGTCATTGAAGAAATGTTTAATGACTTTAATGAATAATTAATGACTTATTTTTCATTTTTGGGTGAACTAACATTAACCCTTTATGTTTTATTAGCCGCTAAATCTCAGAGCTGTCTCACTTCTCCATAGGCTGCTAGGTAATTGATATCTCCCAGCCCATAAAAGTTATTAAAGACAGACATCGTTAAAATAGAGTTTATCAAGTGACGATAATACTTTACTTAATTATTTATAATAAATACACAATATTGCATAAAAATAGAAATTATCAATTTTGATTTCATGGTGACTTAATAGACGTATACTGAATTGTGGAAATATGGAATACAGATGCGAATGTAGCACACATATGGTCTGCTGCTAATATAAGTGAATCATTGTCACTGAATCTAAACAACACATAATCCTCACCGCTATATGTGGACTTGTGGGGTACTGCTCCAGGAGTATTTTGGGCTCCTCAAATCCATCCACCTGCTGAAGGCAGCTCTCCAGCTCTTTAAGCTTCATAACTCACATCAGATGATCAGTTAATCCAGCTCATATCAGCCTGTTGGTATATTTAATGCTAATGTTAATCGGATGAGGAACGTTGACTCACTGACTTCTAACTGAAGCGCCTAATGATCATGATGTCGTGACCTGATGTGTTTCAATGATCTTTCGATGTCACCTACTGAATGATATATGGAGATATTCCTAATGGAAAAGTTCACACAGTGGATCGCATTGATATGAAAACAAACATGTAGTGCACTTACATGTGTTTTTCTTCTTCTTCGGCAATATCATTTTGCCAGCCGAGCAAATTTGCGCCATCTGCTGGATTATTACTGTACAAACTACAGTCGTTTTTATATCACATGATCATAGGATATTTATTTTTAAAATCATTTCACTTTCCATTTCCCCAGTGGTATATGCACACTTACTAGTTACATGAAAACATGTACAAGAAATATGAAACTTCTTCCCAATTGTCACATTTAGATTTGCAATTGTTTTATGCCTGAAATGGCTCGCTTCTCCTATGTAGTGCAGTTTATCGGGTGCTGGCATCTCTCTTCTGTCCTGTTTTCAGGGCTCTCAAGCTTTTGAAGACAGGCAGAGCTAGCATTCTCCGCCCAATGGGGGGGTGTTGTTTCGGTTGTTGAAGGGGGGGGTCGTTGGAATGTGGGTGTTTCATTAATAATATTAATATTAGTGTTTCGGTGTTATTAATTGGCTTAAGCTTGCAAAAATGTACTGACACATGGCACCGTCTCCTCCTCTAATGGGCCTACCCTTTGGGCCACCTTCTCTCGGGCCAGCATCCTCTAACCTAGCCTTTTTAGGGGGCTTTCCTCTAAGGGCGAAATGAAGGATGCTCGGTTGCTTTTTACCTGACATCTTTGAAAGACATATATGCAATGATTAATGCATCCATGGCCAGGATGATATAAATATGATTCTTCTAACAGCAGTCAAGTGTCTTTGTTTGTGTCAAACAATTTGTAAATTTGTTGTAACATTAAAACAGGAGATCGCTCATCGTTACTACTGCTCAGTGATATTTCAGAGCTCCAGTCGCTTCCTTTGCGGGTGAACGAAACTTTTGGAAGAGATGTTGTTGCAGACATCACGTGAACAATTCCTTAAAATGCTTTTTCATTGGTTGTTGCGCTAAATCTTACCCAGATACAGTAGTGCTTATTTCTCTTATTGGCTAAATTGTGTAGCCCTTTCCCTTTTTTGATTGGCTGATAAAGCGACAGGCTGCGAGAGCAGGGAGCGCGTGGGCGTTGCGTTCCAATATGAGTGTGAAGCGGCTAGAGCACAATTGGGCGCTGCGGCATATTAACATATATGATAAATAGTTTTTCTGCGTGGAAATACGATGTGTGGCGGGTAGTGCGTGACAAAGACGCAAAATAATGTTATGTCCACGCTCGATGCGTGAGCTCCAACCCGTGTTTTAAGTGAGCTGTTTCATTTGCTAATCTTGGAACAGCATAGGCTAATATATCAAACTACTGATAATAAACATCAGCTAGCATTAGCTATCAGTTCTGCATTTTCTGTGTAAATAGTGTAAATATAAAACATCCCATCTGTTTGACACAACAAAGATCACCTATTATGCAAAATTCACTTTTACATGGTGTTTGAACATAAATGTGTGTTGGTAGTGTGTACACCCAGTGCTTTTAAAAAAAAAACACATAGAATCATAAGCACTTTTAGAAACAAGCCGTTCTGCGTTCCTAGGCAGGTTTTTGAGCACTTAAATCACGACTTTAACCACAAATCATGGCCAGTAGCATGCCAAAGTACCTAGCGCAAGGAATTGTGGAGCTAGTGTAGACAAACCAGCGTACCGCAGACGCCACGGGGCTTATTGACATTTGTAATTTCTTCTGTCGCCAAAGCAAAGGTGCTTACTCTTGTTTCATTTGACGGGAATCGAGGAGGAAAAACGGCACATAAGGTATGATAAGCTGTTTTCCGTTATTTTAATTTATTTGAATAATTGGAAATGTATATGGTATTTCCATTTATCCTTGCACTCAATGGACTGAAAACTAGTTAACTGCATATTGTCCTGAAAGTCTATGCCATTGTTGTTTTGTATGGTTTCGCGGGCTATGTGACGTCAGAGCTCGTAACTTGGAGTATCATCTAACTCTAGTACGAGTTCATGGGTGGGAAGTGGGCGGGTGCTGGAACTTTCATGGGTATAAGGTTGGAAAAACAAGGGTTACAGGCATGGTTACAGGTTGCCTGAAACGCGGCATCAGATTTGGGGCAATAAAAAAAAGAAAAGATTCAGGGCAATGTGACGTATTTTTGCACAAGCCTCGCCCACAACTGTTGACTGACACCCCTGTTGACTGGTAGTGTCTCCACCATTGTTTACACACCATTTTCATCTTCATCTTAATCTACTTTCATTGTTAATCCAGGATAGATCTGTACCAACTGTTCGTGATCCAGCTTACAGTCTCTGCTAACGTTACCTGATCACACCAATGAAAGGGAGAGCACACACTTTATGACAGCTCATGAAGGCAGTTAATAAAGCATCTGATTATAGCGATGTATATTTGCAGAAGCTCTGCAAGTTCACCATTTTCTTGCAAGTGTCTTACTCTTGCCTGCCAGGTTCCTGCACAGCATATTTTCGAAATCCTGCATAGACACTTTTACAGAATACTTCCTTAAATTACAACATAAGCATATATGTTGGCTATTTCTTAAACATTGCTACGTTTATAACAGTGGCGAGGAGCAACATATATCAGTATATTATATATATATATATAAATACTAAATATATGATATATATATACACACACACACAGCGTTAGCGTAATATATATGACACAACCCCATACACTTTAACATATTTTAAGATGAATCCAGAGATCAGATCACGTTACGCATTAAAGGAGTGCATGCATCTCAGTCATTTTAATGTG
Source organism: Hybognathus amarus (assembly GCA_030378365.1). Taxonomy (NCBI): domain Eukaryota; kingdom Metazoa; phylum Chordata; class Actinopteri; order Cypriniformes; family Leuciscidae; genus Hybognathus; species Hybognathus amarus. The sequence continues at coordinate 502,576 of JAQIUQ010002407.1, read as the reverse complement.
AGTGGAATTTTTATTAAAGGGATACTCCACTTTTTTTGGAAATAGGCTCGTTTTACAACTCTCCCAGAGTTAAAAAGTTGAGTTTTACCGTTTTCTAATCCATTCAGCCGATTTTCTGATTTTTAGAAGAATATCAATAACCAGACAGTTTCTGGTCTCATTGACTTCCATAGTATATTTTTTCCTACTATGGAAGTCAATGGGACCAGAAACTGTCTGAATGATTATCTCAAAATGTAGATCTGTATGCAGATGACTTTATCTGAATGAAATGATTACACCGCTCTCACTTTTGCTCACGTGCCAGCGATAGCCCTCTGCCTACCAGTGTTGGGACGTGTGCCATAGGTTGCCGACCCGACTGGCCCCTGTTGATTAGTTACTGATTAACTAGATCTTTAAAAAGGTAAATGCCCTGTGCCTTTTAAAGCTTGTTATATGAACCTTCACTTATATATAGATGAGGACATGCATAGCAAGGACAAAGGCTGTAATTGCAGTTCTATGATTTCCACTATCACACAGATTTTCCATTATATATAATGATGGTGAGAATTTTTATTTTTATTTTTTCACTTGAAAAGTTCCAGTCTCTTATTGTGATTCAAGTTTATATTGCTGTGTAAAATTTGAATGTTTCCTATTGAAAAACATTGGTTCTGTATAAATTAGAGCTGCCAATAATGCTTTTTATGAGTTTATGCAATTAATTTCATAGTTTGATCTACTGAAATGTGCCTCTACATACAGTATTTCCATAGATTCAATTTCAATGGGTATTGTCTCATTTTTGATGAAATGAAAAAAAATATATACTGTATTGTGTCATGAACCACATACTAAAAGTCCTAAGAAATCCTAGTTGAGGAAATATGTTTAATTCGCATCAATCCGAGATGTGTGCCAGTAAGGCCAGACAACAATACACCCCAATGGGGCTATCTTTTTCCTTTACTCCAATCAAAATGAAACTTTGCATAATGAAAGTACCCATGAAAAATAAAAAAAAATTGTATTACAGGTTTCTTTGAAAATCAATTTTAATATGCAAATGAGCTATACAGTAATCGAATATGCCCAAAATACACCCAAATAGGCTTATTTTTTTTCCTTTATTCCTAAACTTATTGTATGAAAAGTATACATGAAAAGTAACTTTTTTTGTATTACAAGTATTACAAGATAAGTGGTATTTATTGAAAGGGTAATCCACAATCGTACGTCGAAAATAGGCAAAGGTCATCAACACTGTCCTAACAATAACAAAAACAAGGCAGGGAAAATCCATGTAACTGGCAAGAAATCCAAGAACCAAGAGACATGAAACCAGACATGAGTTTGATGAGAAAACCAGGCTTATATGGGGTGAGCTAAACAAAATGAGACACAGGGGAATATGATAATGGATGAAGAGTCCGGCCACTGAGTTGTGGGAGATGTAGTTTGTTAGGGAATGACAATAGCCTGATGTGGAGTGCCCTCTAGTGGCTCTCAAGGGCACTCCAGCTGGATAACCATCTCAACCATAATTATTTACATTTAGTTTTCCCTCCTTTGCAATATAGGTACTACCGAATGGAAAGGTTTCTCAGGTGCTTAGGCCAATCATGCTAACCCTCCTTCTGACGACTATTCTAGTTGTTCAAAGCGGGAAGGTTCTTGTCTCTCCTGTGGGTGGCAGTCACTGGGTCAACATGAACACATTGGTTGAAGCACTTCATGCCAAAGGTCACAATGTGACAGTCATCCGGATAGAAGGCAGCTTGAACATCGAAGAAATCCTCACCTCACTACACATCAATCAATCTCAAGCGTGACGGAGTGTTTCAGCGAAGAACTCCTCGAGACTTTCACATCCAGACTACTGGGAATCATGAGGGAAGGATTCGAATTTGGGCTCGTCTGAAACTGGAGATAATTATGTGGAAAAGTTTTTTATGGATGGTTGAAGAAGAAAAAGATAGTAACCAACATGTTTGAAGACCAGCAGCTAATGCAGTCCTTAAAAGATGCCAAATATGATATGATTCTAACAGATCCAGCCATGTTTATAGGTGTGATGTTGGGTCATTATCTCAAACTGCCCATTGTCTACAATGTCCGTTGGACAGATTACAGCGAGGCTCATTTTGTAATAGCCCCTTCACCGCTTTCTTATGTTCCTGCTTCAATGCTGGAGTTATCAGACCGCATGAGTTTCTTGGAAAGAGTGAAGAATGTTTGCGATGTACTTTATTTCAGAAATACAGCTAGCTATCCTGATTACGCCAACTTATAATGCACTTTGTGAGCGTTTCATTGGCCCAGGAACATCCTACTTTTCTTTACTTCAGGGTGCTGATCTGTGGCTCCATAGAGCTGATTTCATTTTTGAATTCCCACGTCCCACTATGCCAAATATCATCTACATTGGTGGTTTTCAGTGCAAGCCACCAAAGCCTCTTCCACAGGACCTTGAGGACTTTGTGGAGAGCTCTGGTGAGCATGGTGTCATTCGTCATGTCTCTGGGCACTTTTTTTGGTCAGCTTCCTGATGATTTAGCCGAGGCAATTGCTGAAGCTTTTGCAGAACTTCCACAGAAGATCATCTGGAGGTACATAGGCAAGAGACCATCTGCACTTGGGAACAATACCTTATTGATGGACTGGATGCCTCAGAATGATCTTCTGGGTCATCCTAAAACCAGAGCCTTTGTGGCACATGGAGGAACCAACGGAGTTCAAGAAGCCATCTATCACGGCGTGCCAATCATTGGACTTGGGCTGATTTTTGACCAGCCTAGTAATCTTGTAAAAATGAGAGTAAAGGGTGTAGCCAAGAATGTAGACTTTGCCACATTGAATAAAGACTCCTTTCTTAAAACTGTTAAAGAGGTTCTTCATGAGCCCTCTTATTGGGAGAACATGCAGAGGCTCTCGAGGCTTCATAAGGACGTCCCAGTGAAGCCTCTGGACCACGCCATCTTCTGGATCGAGTTTGTTATGAGGCACAAAGGTGCCGCTCACTTGCAAACGGAGTCTCATAAAATGCCCTGGTACTCGTACCACTCTGTTGATGTCTTACTGTTCCTGCTTTCTGGCGTGGCACTCATAATCCTGAGCATATATGTGGTTATCAAGTATTTCTGCTGCAGAATATTCATGAGAAAAACAAAAAACAAATTACAGTAATGAGGATGAGGTCTTAGAATTTGCATTTCTTGCAATGCTTTCTTCCCTGTTTTTTTTTTTAATTCAATTGATAGAGTTGAGAGGTATATCACGCACATCCAAAAACAATAAAGCTGGGTGCTGGGCAATGAAGTTGAAGCAAAAATAAAAAGTAAGTCCGCACACCAGAAGATGCTCCTACAAAAATGTAATAGTAACTGTAAAAGACTGTCTTTAAAAGACTGTCAGATGAAGGGCTTGTGGCCCAAAACGTTACATGTACACGTGGTGAGCAAATATAAATTTTTTGTAGGAGCATCTTCTGGTGTGCGGACTTACTTTTTATTTTTGCTAAAATTCAATTGACCTATGGCTAAGCCACGCCCCCTCCACTCACTCGGACACACATGCTGTCCCAATTCGCATACTATCCGTCCTGAAATAGTATTCGAAAATAGAATTAGCACGTCCCAAATTGTAGTATGTTTTAATGAGTGTTTCAAAGATACCCGGATGGTCTACTATCCGGTTAGAATCTGAAAGTGTAGACAGAGCCCGTCTAACAGAGAGCCTTGGCACTTCCTATTAGCCCTATTGTGTATCATCTTAGTTGCAGTTCCATTAGAATTCCACTGGAGGTGATCGCGGGCGAGAGCTGAATGAATAGGAGTCTATGGGGCTAAACGGCTAAATGTGTCTCTTTCACCTGCTTGTCGTTAAATTAACATAGATTTTATTGTTGATTCCGCAAGTTCAATATAGATTATAGGCCAAAAGTCGAATGAACGAGTACTTATGTCCTTTTGATTTCTTACAGGTTAGGCCGTTGTTGGCCGGAACACGCTAGCATTCTGCTATTGTGTGACGTCATCACATTTTTGAACGATTTTTAGAACAGATAAGTGAACTTAAAAATGCAATTTTCAGCTGAGTGTCTTATCTTAGCCCTCCCTTTTGAATGCAACTTTCAAATTACTTGACAAAAAATTACATCCTGAGAAAAGTGGATTTCTGGGGGTGAAACCCCATTGACTCCCATTCATTCTGCACTCGACCGCGAGCGCCCCCGCATGGACAGAGTCGTGTTACTGCAGCCAGTCCAGAACCCAATTCGCATACTATCCGTCCTAAATAGTTTTCGAAAATAGAATTAATACGTCCTAAACCGTAGTATGTTGAAATGAGTGTTTCAAAGATACCCGAATGGTCTACTATTTCCGTCAGAATCCGAAGTGTAGATCGGTGCACACTCTAACGGCTGATATTGCCCACAAACCATTGCGCGGTGGACGAGGATTCGGTTAGAACTACAAACACGAGTAAAAAGTGTTAAAAAACTACAGACACGGAGGGCGCGCGAGTCCTGCGCTGGTCCCGCAGCTGTGTAGAGATGTTTAAATAAACAGGTTTGAGTGATTAATTATCAGCATCTAACCTGACGAAAATGAATTTATTCAATGTTATCCACATTATATTGCATATGCAGCAGCATTGTGAACTTTTGTAAAGATACGTTTAGCCATTACTTTTTAAATGCATCATTAAAATTGCAAACACGGAGAGTCACTGCATGAAAGACCCACGACTGGCAGATGAAACGTGCTTTAAAAGGTACGTTTTTATTAACTTATACTATTTTATCCGACTATAATGACTATCACAATCACAGGGTAAAATAAATAAATAAACAAACATTTTATAGTTTTAGTTGCTCTTGTGTCTTATTTTTTCTAACCACCCTCTTTTCTTATATGATGAATACTATGGAAAGAAAAGTGTGAAGCCACATCCTGTACCCTTCTGAAAACATTTTTTTATATGCTTAGCACTTCATTAACACTTTGTCATATGTTATAATTTTTGATTAAAGTTATTTTAGATTGCTAAAATAACACAAACACATTGATAACATGTGTAATGAGGATACAGATTATATGTGATACAGCATTAAGAATTAGAGAAGAGTTTGTTTATGCACAAAGACAGAAGTGAACAGAATTGGATTGCGTTTCAAAAGTATTTTTTCCTGTTTCCATTTCTCAAGACTTTATTTATGCAAACCACATCTATGGATAAGTCACATGTACAGGTGTCATTTTATTGGTTAACACTTAGCCATAATAATGTCAAGTCGACATAGCCATAATAAAAAAGAATAAAGAATTTTTAAAGAATAAAATCTATCAACAATATCAGTCATTTAGTGGCACACAGGATAACTTTCATTTGTATGTCTGTGTGTGCATTATGTTGTAATATTTTAAGGGTTGTGACCTGTAAAGGAAGAAAATGTGTTGCTTCACCTCTCTGTGTTTTGTTGTTGAGGGGAAGTGGAGACATTAGTGAAATCATGTCATTGCATGACTTAGATCAGACTGATTTCTCAACAGAGTTTAATGTAAACTTTATTTACAGCTGTGAAGCAGAGTCAACACAGTTATTTGCATTATTAGAGTAAGAAGAAAAATAACATGCCATGAAGCAAAAAAAAAAAAATTTAAACAAACTATGATCAAACATGATCATTAATATATATATTTTAAAGAAGTATTTATTTTTGTTCAGCATGTACACATTAAATTGATTAAAAGTGACAGTTAAGACATTTAAAATGTAACAAAATATTGATGTTTCATATAAATGCTGTTCTTTTGAGCTTCAAATATTTACAGTGATGTATTTTTAAACAAAGAAAATGCAGCCTTGGTGAGCATATCAAAAACATAAAAAAAATATCGTATTGACCCAAAATTATACAACACAGGTAAAAATACTGAAGAAAAAATATACAAAGACTATCTCTACTTTCATCTGTTCTGACAGAATCTGCTACCTCTGCAAAGTGTTTTTCACAGATAATGTTTGATATGAATCAACGGTGTCACCTCAAGCCAAGCCAAAAAAAAAAAAATGATGATCATTATCACCAGGAAATGAGGATTCACAAACAAGACCTAGTTTATACATTGTAAATGAAACCGCTGTACTTAAAAAAATAAAAAAAATAAATATGTTTTATAAGTTACGGAAGTGTATTGCATTCACTTGAAGAAAAAAATCGACTCTTTTTTTTAATTAACGAGTTAATTATCTCAGAATTACGAGATATTTTTTGTGGAAAAAAGTTGTTGGTGTTTTTCTGAATTAACGAGTTAATTATCTCAGAATTATGAGATATTTTAAGTGGAAAAAGTTTTTGGTGTTTTTCTGAATTAACAAGTTAATTATCTCAGAATTACAAGATAATTTTTCATGGATTTTTTTTGCTCTGTTTGTCTGAATTAATGACTTAATTATCTCAAAAACAGAGCAAAAAACATTTTCCCATGAAAAATGTTCTCAGTAATTCTGAGATAATTAACTCGTTAATTCAGAAAAACAGAGCAAAAAAAATTCCCCATGAAAAATTATCTCATAATTCTGAGATAATTAACTCATTAATTCAGAAAAACAGCAAAAACATTTTCCCATGAAACATTTTCTCATAATTCTGAGATAATTAACTCATTAATTCAGAAAAACAGAGCAAAAACATTTTCCCATGAAAATTTTTCTCTTAATTCTGAGATAATTAACTTGTTAATTCAGAAAAACAGAGCAAAAACATTTTCCCATTAATTTTTTTGGTAATTCTGAGATACTTAACTCGTTAATTCAGAAAAACAGAGCAAAAACATTTTCCCATGAAAAATTATCTCATAATTCTGAGATAATTAACTCGTTAATTCAGAACAACAGAGCAAAAAAAATTTCCCATGAAAAATGATCTCGTAATTCTGAGATAATTAACTAATTAATTCTGAAAAACAGATAAAAAAATGTCCCATGAAAAATGATCTCGTAATTCTGAGATTATTAACTCGTTAATTCAGAAAAACAGAGCAAAAACATTTTTCCATGAAAAATTATCTCATAATTCTGAGATAATTAACTCATTAATTCTGAAAAACAGTGCAAAAACATTTTCCCATGAATTTTTTTTCGTAATTCTGAGATACTTAACTTAAATCAGAAAAACAGAGTTGATTTTTTTCTTCAAGTGAATGCAATACACTTCCGTACTGTTACTCACCCCTATGATGTTACAATCTCTGTATCTTTATAACAAGGATAAGTAATGACCAAATTTGCATTTTTGTCTAAACTATTTCTTTTAAAAAAGCAAAAAGCTTTTGTACCCTCATAAGAGAACTGCGATTGACTACAGTGTGACTGACGTGTGCCTTGTGCTCCCAGAGCTATGAACAGACCCCACTTCGATATTTCGACAACACGTCTCTTCCCAACAGGCCTTTCTTAAAGAGAGAAATCAGGAGCTGGTTGCGGAACTTCTTCCCGATGAAAGCGTACAAGATGGGGTTTATCGCACAGTGTCCGAAAGCGATGGCCTGCGTGACATACAAGGCCACGTCCAAGTCGTCCCTCATCTTGCAAGTTTCCGTCAATCGGCGGGCTCGCATCAGGTTATCTAAGAGCTCTGTGATGTTATGGGGCAACCAGCAGACGATAAAAGCCAGGACGACGCTCAAAATGACCCGCATGGCCTTCTGCTTTTGGCTGTTGCGCGAACGGCAGAGCTTGCACACGGTGAAACCGTAGCAGAACACCATCACGGCAAGCGGGAGGAAGAATCCCACGGTGTGGTGGAGAATCCGTAGGCTCATCCTCCAGTTGTCCACGCTTTCCGCCGTCAAATTGTCATGACATGTGTAGTGCTCGGTGCCATCGAGCATGAAAGCATCACGATTCACACATAACGGGAATGGACAAGAGAAAGGCGCCAAGCCACACCAACGCGCACACTATGCCAACCAGATGGCGTTTTTGGTTGAGGAATTGGGTTGCTTTCACGATGGCCAGGTAGCGATCAACACTAATGCATGCCAGCAGGAAGACGCAGCAGTAAAATGTGGCTTCCTGTATGCCTGATAGCAGTTTGCACATAGCGGTGCCGAACAGCCACTCACCGGCGTGAAAGTATGCGCCCCAGAAGGGGAGGGTCAGAGAAAAGAGCAGGTCGGCTACGGCCAGGTGCATCAGGTAAACGTCAGTCGACGTCCTGCGGTTCTCCATGCAAAACACCACAAATATCACCACAGTGTTGCCCAGCAAGCTCAGGCAGAAGACGACGATGTAGACCACGACCAAAGCCGCGCTGTTCAGATGCTTAAAGTTGTCTGGGCAGGGAGTTATGAAAAAGGGTACACGTAGTAATCTGTAGTTGTATCCATGTTTAAGAAGTTTGGCTGCCAACTACAGGGGACACAAAAGGTTATTAGGACCAGCATCTCCAGATTGAGAAGTGTACAAAATATGATTCACTACCATCTAATGAATTTAAATACTTTTACTTCAATATTTTTTTAAATGTTCTGCTAGTTACTCGTTACAATTATAAAAATTTTACGATCATTTGTTGCAAGTTGACTTTCATGCTGCCTAAATCGCATGCCAGTTTTATAGGGTAATGGTATCGATTGACACATCTAATCAAAAGTTATAATGATATTAAAAGGGGTGATGAACTGAGAAATTCATATTTTCCTTGAGCTTTTGACATCTAAGAGGTCATCATATTATACGAAAATCCTGTACGTTTCAGAACTGAAAACGTCCTTGTTAGTCCAATAAAAGCTTTTACTGACACCAGGCTCAGCAAACTATGACGTCAAAGAGGATAAAACACCACCCCAGCAGAAGAAGATCAACGCCTACTTCAACACGGCCGGTGTGGTGAAGAGATGAGTCCCCCTGAAGAGATGAGTCCCACCTTAGGACCCCATAGTATGCCAGTAGTATGCCTGATCTAAATATGTTCTCGCTATAACCTGATAAAAGCAGTTTGTTGCCATCAATTAATATGTTTATTTGTTTAGCGCTTTCCAAGTAATACGTTTATTTTGTTTAGCGCTTTTCATAGTAGGTTGCGTCAACAGCAGAGGAAAAGGTCAGCGAAATTTAAAAATATTACTGTTATTGTGTCATGAAATGTAATTTTAAGAGTTTTTAAGTCGAGAATGTAGTTGTTTAAAGCTCTAAGTATTTACTATCTAAGTACTACCTATCTTTTATCTACTATGTAAGCTGACTAAAAAAACACTAAGAACGAGAAATGTTTAAATTTACAATCTACAGCTTCGTAAGTTATGAAACATATAAGTTAAACTACATTAATGACTCGTTATAACGTACTTCAAACGTCTCTTATAATAATGTGATTTTCTCTAATTTGTAACCAGGCACTAAAGCGATTACCCATAAAACTAGCTTTGAACCAATCGGATCGCCATCTCTTCACCACACCGGTTTAGCCCCGCCCACCGATTCGCGCATTACACGCATAGCTAAATAACATAGATGCCTACCTCGTGATGACATACTGGCATACCGAGCCAATACAGAATATTGTGCAGTGCCTGGTTGTGGAAGAAGACAGTCGCTGCATAAGCTTCCTCTGGATTCCAATAGGACTGCATGGATAAACTTTATTTTTAATTACTGTTCCAGCTGATGAGGTAAAACATCGTCCGTTTGTTCGCTTCATTTCACTGAGGATTGTTTTGTGAACGACTGGATTTGCAGACCGATTAAGAGAGCGGTGCTGTGCCGTCTATATTGGATCTGACAGGAATTGTGCAACACACGGACTCTGGGTTCGAACATGTATGGGGCGAATCATTATGGTTGCCATTTTACAACTTCGGACGTTTTCAGAACAATTTCCCCAAGTGCGCCGACGGGTGAGTTAAACTCATTATAATATGTAAAACTGTTATCCACTCACAGCAGTGGGCGTTTATTTCCAAGTCTTCAGTTAGAGACGCCCATGAAAAAACGAGCGTTTTTCAGCTTCACTCTCAGAAAAAAAGGTACAAAAGCTGTCACTGGGGCTGTACCTTTTCAAAAGGTACACTTTTGTACCCAAAGGCTGCATATTGGTACCTTAGTGGTACACATTAGCACCTAAAATGTACATATTACCATGTAAAACGTACATACTAGCACCTTACCATGTAAAATGTACATATAAGGACCTAAAATGGACATATTAGCACCTAAAATGTACATATTAACACTTAAAATGTACTTATTAGCACATACAATGACATATTAACACCTAAAATGTACTTATTAGTACCTAAAATGTATATATTAGCACCTGCAATGTACATATTAGCACATAAAACATACATATTAGCACCTAAAATGTAGATATTAGCACCTAAAATGTACATATTAACACCTAAAATGTACTTATTAGCACCTAAAATGGACAAAAGTTTACCCTTTGAAAAGGTACAGCCCCAGTGACAGCTTTTGTACCTTTTTTCTGAGAGTGTAGGCTCAAAACTAGGGTATAAAATAGCCTATTACTTATTAATTTTGATGCTTTTGAATGTAAAAGCCAAGCGAACGTTATAAGTTGACCTCAGACAACAATATAATAAAATTAAAAAAGCCAATTCATGACCCCTTTAAATAAAAGATATAGCTAGTATGTGTGAAACACTGTATGTTATTTATTAAATGTAGTCTTTTTATTGTTAAACAGTTCTCATATGAATATCCCAGCCAGCAATTACGTCATTTCACCGTCTACTATACAGTCCGGCTATGATTAACACACTTCTAGCCAAAATAACCTTGAATTTGGTTTAACGTCGTTTTTGCCAAAATTAATGTTCGAGAATGTTTGATATTTCATCATGTAAGCAAAGTAAACAGTGATTAAGGTGTCTCATTTCATATCTTTGTTATCTAATTGATGACTAGTCTATTCTTGGGCTATGTTTTAAACATCTATTAAATTTTCACTGACAGCCCACATTTGGCCTTGTTTTAGCCTATACTGTGCAAAATTGCTTACTGCGTATCCAAATTAAGCTGGTTAATGAACTAGTATTATTAACTAACCCGAATCAACACTAAACTTAAGCTGAATAATGACACTATTATGTTCTGTAGAGCTGCTTAATAGTTGAACTGAGCTTGGTTTATAACTAACGGATTTTGCAGTAATCACAATTGAATTAAACTGAGCTGAACACTATAGACCTTTTTCACAGCAGCGCTATCTTTTATTTTAAACGGGAATGAAAGCAAAGCTGTGAGGGATAGACATGCATTTCTTCAATGGGTTATTCAATGCATTTTTGATTCCTACAAATCACTACAAAAATGTCTTTCCAAGAAATTTCAGTAGACAAAAAACTCAAATTAAAAAAAATCTAATGAATCTTTAACCCAATTAAAAGCTGAACAAACACAGACTATTTACTGTACAGTATGTGTGCTGTGAATCACTGTATGTTATTTATTAAATGTATACTATCTAAAAGTATAGGAATATTTCACAGTAAGTCATACTAACACATCCATTAATCTTTAACTCAATTAAAAGTATATTATTGTATTTTCTTACCGTATAATCTTCTGTGATTTTACTGAGATTTTCAAGGCTGCCAATCTTGAGTTTCGGGATCATTCAGTGGAAATTCTCAGATACAACTGACTGATTTCTCACTATTTTCTGAGAATGATAAGTTTGAAAACAACTGATTATTACTGCCACGTCCCTTTCCTTCCTGCATGAATAATCAAAAAGAAAATTGAGATATTATCAGTACCACGGTTTCACAAGAAAGATAACAAAAACAGCAGTTCACTTTAAAAAAAACTTGCTGATAATTTACTCACCCCCGTCATCCAAGATGTCCATGTCTTTCTCTCTTCAATCAAAAAGAAATTAAGGTTTTTGATGAAAACATTACAGGATTTTTCTCCATATAATGGACTTCATTGGGCACCAAATCTAGTTCAAGGTCCAAATGAGTTTCAGTGCAGCTTCAAAGGGCTTTAAACGACACCAGACGATGAACTTGTGGTGATTCATATGGATCTTTCTCTTCCTCTTGAGCAGGCTATTTCTTTTTAGTGAAGCTAATAATAAGTGCGATGATGTGAAGAGTTAGCTGACGGCCGCAGCGCTAATAATAGTGGTGAAGGAAAAAAAACCCAGATTCCGCTCATTTTGTGCACGCAATTATATCAATACGCAAAGTATTGCAATACTTAATAGGCTAATTTGAGTGACTCATTTATAAAGATTCGTTTGGCAATTAACTTTTAAATGCATCATTATGCATTAATATGAGGAGAGTGCACACAGACCTGTGACTGCAGATCAACTGGGTGACTGCATTTCTCTCTGATACGGTAATGAAACTTGGAGGATTTTATTCTTGACAAGCTGATTGATAGGCCAGTTTACTGTGACAGGATGAGACAGAGAGCAACCGTTAAAGACGCAATTGAATGACGTGATTGTGTGTCCCAAAGCTTGTCTACTCTTCTGCTACACACTTAAATGTAAGTAGGCCTACTTTTTCTTCACAAGAAGATTTTAAGGGCGTATAGTGTCATTGCAACTGCCCTTTAGAAGCTTGATTGCTGTCAATGGCTACATCCGAAATCACATACTCTCTTGAGGTACTTATTTTATAGGTATAAGTAATTACTTTGCATCCACTAAAATAGTACATTGTTTATAGTTTGAATGTAATCTGGACATACAATAGCAATGTTGTTTTATCACATGTCCTACCAGCACCACTTGCGTCACCTCTGCTCTTCATAAATCCTCTCCCATGGCCTCATGGGTTAGTAAAGTAAAGTAAAAGTAATCGTTTGCACACTTCTGGCTGAAAGAAATAGGCCATCCGGATACTTTTTGCCTTCTATGAGTATAGCCTACTCAGATATACTTCTTTTGTAAGATTGCATTGGTGATTTCAAATGGCTATGACATTTAATCATAATCTTGGTGGATAGCTTTGGTGAATTTGATGTTTCTCCAGTCAAAGAGACAGGAGCTGTATTTGCACGAATGATGGATGCCGAGCGAAATGACTTGCCTTTAAGGGAATTTGGTTGTACCCTTTTAGGGAAGCGGGATTATTTCTTTTTAGATGTAACAAATCATAGCAGTAATTAGGGCCATTCACTACTACCACTATGCTTTCTAATTGTAGCCGGGTTATTAAAACAATGACAAAATTATGATAAAATAAAATAACATTTAATAACCAAATTAATTTATCTTAAAATAAATTAACCAGAATGGATGCACGTTCCCATAGTCAACTAGCATTTTCACACGGTTTGATTTTTTTACTTTTTGTGAGACGTCCCACAGCGGTCGATGTGGTTTGTGATAAAAGAAAAGCTGTTGATTCTGATTAAGTTTATATAGTAAAGTGATTTTAAACCAGGGCCTCAGCAAACATCCAAATGAGCCTGAAGATGATTTAAAATGATTTTTTAAAAAGACAAAAGACTCTTATTTTAATTCACCCCCTCAACAACTGTTTGTTTCTATGAAGAAACGGTTTATTAAGAACGTCTGCAAATTTTGAAAACAGAATTAGGGTTATGAGGGCTTCAAATTTGTAGACAAGTTGAGAGAACCAATGATCTAGTGAACTTTGCCAATCATAATATGATGAGTACGATAAAACATAAACCTTACTAAAACATGTCGACCTCAGCCTCTAGGCTTGGGTTCTGTCTGTCAATCAGTGCACATCTTGTTTGCTCTCTATTGTGCTCAAAAATCGACAAGAGACAAATACACAAAGATTATAGGTAACAAGCCAATTCAAGACACTGATTATGTGACTCCAAGATGTGTAACACTGTAAAATATGTCATGATCAATAAGTTATGACAACATTTTTACATTGCTTTAACATTTAAAAAAAAGCTTAGAAGAGAAAAAACTTTTTTAATAAGCTATACAAGATGCTTAAGTTGAAATTACAAACATCCAAGTTGATTGTACATAAAAAATTTAATGCAACAACTTTTTTACAGTGTAGAAGTTTTGACTTCTGCTTTAAAAACTGAAAAAATATAAAAATGTGTTGATTAAATAATTAAAAAAAAACCTGTAACTAACAAAACCACATCTAAAAGTTACTACAAATAAAGTCACTTTTGAACCATTGATGGTTTGATGACATATCACATGACACAAAACACAGAAGTTACCTCATTATTGTGCAACATGATAGGGCTAACTGTATATTAAAGGGACACGGGAGTGTTCATAGATTTTTATTTTTAAAACTTACAAATGAGCATAAAATACAAACAGTACATTAATTTTAAGTCCTGGAGAGGTTTTGTTATTATTGCACTCATTTAAGGCTGATCGCACCATATACACGTCATGAGTACAATAATATCATATAGTAGGCCTACCCCTCCAGAATGCCCTGAGTTAAATGAAGAATTATGTACAATAAATGGAGAAAATAAAATGACATTATGCATAATGAAAAGAAGTATAATGCATTTTGAGCAAGTGCATTTTGGACTATAATCTCATAAATAAAAAGCATCTTGCTTACTGACCACATACTGTACAGAAGAGCTGCCTTGTGCAAAACATGACTATGAAAGCTTTTGTATGTTGTGCAGCAATGTCACGTTCTCCAAACCCATGGCCTAGCATTTATGCAATAGCAAGTGTTTACTGGCAGGTCAAGTCAAAAGAGTTCATCACCATTAAGTCTTTATAATAGGGCTGTCAAACGATTAATCACGATTAATCGCATCCAAAATAAAAGTTTGTGTTTACATAATATATGTGGGTGCACTGTGTATAATTATTTTATATATATATAAATACACACACATGCTTGTATGTATTTAATAAATATTTTATGTAAATACTGTACATATATTTATATATAATTTATATTATATATAAATATAAATATTTTACAGTATATATAAATAATATTTTTTTTATTAAATATACATGCATGTGCATGTATTTATATATATACAAAATAATTATACACAGTGCACCCACATATAATGTAAACACAAACTTTTATTTTGGATGCGATTAATCGTTTGACAGCCCTACTTTATGATATTATGCTTTCTCAGGTGGCTCGGGTCCATCCTTCAATGTAAGTCAATGGGTTTCTTCACTTGCGATATCATCCTCCGGGCAGTTTAGCACTTACGCTACCGTCGTCCCAAAAGTCAAATTGGTTTTTAGTTAAAAGTATGAAATAAGCTCTGTGCTGAACACAAGCTCAAGATATTTTCACGTTTCAATCTTTGACACAAAATACAACAATAAAAGTCAACTTGTGATTTTTTTAAAAGCTTTTACTTATTTTGATAATGGCGTTTGCTAACAAGTGGCTAAATGGGACTATAACGATTGTCGGGTCACCTTTAATGAAAGAAATTTCACCCCAAAATTTTATCATTAATTTCTCACACTCATGTTGTTCCAAACCCGTAAGACTTTCGTTCATCTTCAGATGAATTTATGCTTTTATTCACATATAAACATTCATCAACTTGTAAATGGAAGCTCAAGCATGTTCGCTTGACGTGCAAGAACCAATGAGGTTCATCGCGTGTTACGCAGGTTCGGTTGAGCTTTAGTTTTTGTTCGCTGATCAATGTTTATATGTGAATAGAAGTCTAAATTAAATCTGTTCATCATATAAAGCGATCTAGTCTCCTTAAGCATAACCTTAAAGAGTTGTCGGAAGCTGAATGGTGGTGGCGTTTAAGTCATGTGACCATGGTGTAGTTCATTCGAGCCCGATCTCATGAAAGTTAGTATCTATGGCATCGAATGTCATTTCTCGTGGCATTTATACGACAAAAAACGTGTATATGGCACGCGATTTTCGCGTACATATGATACGCAGTTTTTAATATGCACAAACTCCCCACCCCCTCCCCCCTAAACCTAACCCAGGGTTTTTTAGTGCGTACCATACACGCAAAAAACATTTTTGGCGTATAAATGCCACGAGAAATGACACTCGTGGTATAGCATCTTCATGAGACTGTGTTGGTTCATTCATAGCCAAACTTTAGCTTTTCGCTTATGCTGATTGTATTTGTGAAGATTATCATGATGAACAAAGGATGTATGGTGAATTTTGTTGGCCACAAAGCTTATTTCTGAAATCATCAATAGCCCAAAGGGAAAAAAAATCCTATTGGGTTTTTTGTCACCACTTCCATTATAACCTAATCATGGATTTTGCTCTTTTTGACCAATAGATGGAGCCAATGCATGGTAAGTAGCCTCAAATCTCCAATTCTGCAGAGTTTAGTTTCAACACAACTACATGGAAGTTTCTAGTAGTCCCAAAGACCTTGATTATCTGGTTCAGATGTTTTAAATTAGAGCTATTTTGATGGAAAATAGTAGAGCCTGACCGATAAAGGATTTTGAAGGCCGATACCGATACAAAAATATTTTTGGGTTTTAAAATCCGATATTCCGATATATTGACCGATATTTTTTTATTTTATTTTTTTTTCAGAAACGCGCAACAAAACACTAACATATTTCCCTAACATTAGTTGTTTGTAATTATTTATGAGTTTTAACTAAAATAATATGATAATGCATTTTAAAAGAAACTATCTTTTTATCGTCACAACAGAACAGACTGATGATAGTGGCATTAGCTAGCTTTGTGGTTCACTAGTCTATGATGAGCCATAATTTAGCAATGATGACGTCATACTGCAAATTGTAAAACATACATTTTCAATATAACAGGCCAAGGAGAGATGATACGACTCATTGCTATAACTGTCACGCGCTATTAAAGAAATACTTCAGTCACATTGTCAAAAGTTAAAAGGACAGTCAACTACACTGTAACAACGTAACGTAACTATTACTAGCTAATTCCACTTCACTCTTGGCCTTTTTAACGGCAGCAAAACTGGACATGATAGTCACAAATGTTGTCATGATTATTTGAGTTAAGAGAACTGATGGAGATGTTCTTTTAATTGTTATTCAAGCAATGTATGTCTCGTGACCAACTTAACGAGTGTTGCCAACAGGGACGGTGTAGAGTGCCCTCTGGTGGACAAACTATACAACTCCAACACTCATGACATGGTTCAGAGCGTGTTTCGTCCGTTTTTATTTTATTTTTGAAATATTCATTTATCGGCCATTATAACTGCCAATACCGATATTTTGGAAAATGCCTAATATCGTCCGATAATATCGGTCTGCCGATATATCGGTCTGGCTCTAGAAAGTAGCTCTTCAGGAACATAAGCCCCCCCCTGCTCTTACAGTGTTGTTGTATTTCAAGCAAACATGGAAAGGTGCTCTAAGCGTCTTGCAATTCACATGTCCATTACTTGGCAGTAGCTCACAAGAAGCTGGAAGTGACTTCTGAGGTCAAAGAGGAAGACCTACTAGATCTAGAGACGGACATCCGAGCCATAAGTCCATTTCTATGGAGCAACTGCAGAAATCTTCTTCTGAACTTCTCTCCCACAAAGGCGTACAGCACTGGGTTCACGCAGCAATGCAGAAGCCCAAAGTTTTGAGTTGCGAACAAGGCGATGTCCACCGATGTCCGTGCAGAAACAGCTGAAGTGAACCACTTTGGTCCTCATGAGTGTGTCAACCATCATGGAAACATGGAAGGGGGTCCAGCACAGAAGAAAAACCACCACCACGGCTACGATCACCTTCATGGCCCTGTGCTTCTGGAAACCGCGTGTACGCAAGAGCCGCGCCACTGTCACGCTGTAGCAGATCAACATGACCACCAGGGGAGAAGGAAACCCAGCAGATGCCTGATGATGACGCGTGGCCAGTCGCCAGCTCGTCGGCGTGGTCCGTCTCGAAGCGTTCTGCACAAATAATCTTATTTGACGTTTTATCATAAAACGCCTCATTGTAGAATGATGGCAAGGACAGCACAAAGCCCAAAACCCACACCAATCCACAGGTGACCCCACTGCACAGTCTCCTCTGAGCCTTCCTGGACTCCGTAGCCCGCAATCGATGACCAAGTAACGGTCCACGCTGATGCACACCAAAAACAAGATGCTGGTGTAGAAGTTCACTTCCTTCACCAGACTGACTAACTTGCAGAAAAAATCACCAAACTCCCAACCTTGGATCACGGAAAACGCTGAAAAGGGCAGAATGAGAGCCAGTAACGTGTCGGCCATCATCAGATTGAATAGGTATATGTCTGAAGAAGAAAGCAAGCGTCTATAAGAGCTGATGACCCAGCCTACAAACAGATTCCCAGGAATAGCCATCAGAAAGATGAGAATGTAGAAGACACAGAATGTAATGTTGATGGCATCCACCATATTCATGGAGGAGCAGGGCACTGTTTTCTCATCCACATCAAATCCAGTTTCGTTCGGGTACTCTGTATAGTTGAACTCTACATTGTAGAATTCACTAAAGTCCTCGATAGTACCCATAAGATAAGAGGCGTTCGGATCTGTAGAGAGGAACAAGTAGAAGAGCAATTGAATTTAGTATTAATAAAAATAAATAAATAAAATAATCTCTCACTGTTTAGAGTTGAGATTGTACATATCAAAAAAAATCTATATTTTTTTCTTTATATATATATATAAAGAAAAATATAGATTTTTTTTGATACTGTACAAAAAACATGTTAAAAAAGTTTTTTTTTTAATTTTCAAAAGTTACTTTGAAATTAAAAAAAGTTATTGTAAATTTCTTTAAAAACAAATATATATATATATATATATATATATATATATATATATATATATATATATATATATATATATATATATATATATATATATATATATATATATATATTCATTTTAAAGAAATTTACAATACCTTTTTTTAATTTCAAAGACAAGAACAAACAAACAAGCAAATGATCAAACTAAACAAAAAAACTAAACAAAAAAAAACAATCATAAATATTCTAAAATGAGATTATGCGTTAACATTTAAAATATTTTTCTGCAATGTGACATGCTATCTTGTACTATTTAGTTATTATTAAAACTATTACTATTTTAATAGTGATGCTATTGGATGCTGTTTATATTAGCTCATGTCTATGGAAAATTTGTACTAGTAAAATTAATATTTGACTTAAATTTCTTAAAATCTCTTTTTCTATAAACATCTTAAGTGTCAAAGCTTTTGATAATTAGATTAATGATACACTTAATATATGGGACTTACCATTTATCATAACTTCTTTTTGAGAATCCCCGTTATAAAATGTTAGACTTGTTCGCTTGAAAGTTCCTTTATACTCTTTGAAGGGATGTTGATATATCCTGTTTGCCTAAGTCCTAAAAGTTGCCTAAAGTGAACCATCTCAGCTAAGATTCTCCAATTCTTCTCAAAAACGCATTCACTGTATTCATGACATATCTGGAATAGTCTTTCCCTCACAAGCAGATCTCACAGTTATGTTAACAATATCTGAATGGGATGCAGAAGATTAGTATGTTTGGTGATGTTGTTTTTATGTGGCTACAAGAAAGCAGAAGATAAGAGATGTTTACTGAGGGAATTTTGAGACATTTGAATGGTCACAAGATCCTCACTCGTGTTCAATATGACATAAACATGATCAAAACCCCAAAAGTGAAACTAAGAATCATGTGGACTAAAATCATAATATTTATGATACAAAGTCATGAGACCATTTAATACAAATTCTGAAGCCCAGTTTTAAATCATTATTTTGGTTCTAAATATATTAATAGGAACATTAATGGGGTTCTTTCTATACATGACAGTTTTAAAAATGTTACATTTAAATAACAGTCATAAAATATATTATGTGATGCATGTCCATTGCATTGAATAGTAAAAAAAATAATAATAAATGAATAGGAAATCAAACACTAATTTTTTTTTGACTGTAAAAAGACAAGAGCATAACAATTTAGAATAAATGAATCAATGGAATGTTATTTGATACAATGACAATGATTCAGCTGATCAAAGAACACCATAAAGATAATTTAGAAAAACCTAAAATACGTAATATGGAAGTGATTGTTCAACATCGGAGGAAAGATACGTCACACGTGAAGAGATGTGAGGCCACAAAACATCACTTGCCAACATTTATCCAGGAACTTGAGCAACTCGGTCTCACTGCGTTTGTCCTAAAGATGCTGTAAACAAGTGACAAGCTCACATGAGAATCGACCAATTTCATTTTTATTTTCACACCTATTTTTAAATGCAGAAAAAGCAACCATTCACTTTTTTTATTTTGATTGAATATTGATGTGGTGTACTGTAAACAAACACGCAGAGCAATCCTTTTATTGTAAATTATACAATATTTGTTTGTTACATTTTGAGGTGTAGAAGTAAACCCCACACTGTAAAATATAATCCTGCAAAAAAACGGTAAAGTACCAGCAGCTGTGGATGTCAGCATCATACTGTAAAAATACAGTGTGTTACTGTTTTAGAAATTAACAGCTAAATACCGTATTGTCAGCTACAGTATAAAACTTTAATTTAACAGCTATATGCTGTAACACAAAAACAGTAACACACCGTATAGTTACGGTATGATGCTGGCAACCACAGCTGCCACAGTTTACCTTTTTTTACAGGATTATTTTTTACAGTGCAGGATTATTTTTTACACTGTAAAAAATGATTGTGATTTTAACAGTAAAAGACTGTAAAAATGCTACAGTGAAAAACTGTTAATTGGTTAACAGAAAGTTTCCTTACTATATACGGTAAATAACTGTGATATAAATAATGGTACGTTTAATGTAATTTTAATGTAAAATACTGTTAAATTTACAGTTTTTGGAAGTGAAAAAGAAGTCATTGTATAATTTACAGTGAAAAAATGTAAATTGACATTCCCACAATTCCCTGCGTGACACTTCACATTTAATGTATTTTAACTGTTTCTTCATAATTTTCTAATCAGTTATGTACATTAGGGTTTTATGTTACATTTAATGTTGTTAAATTAATACAATTTCAACATTTTTTAAATTTCAACATGTTACCATGATGGTGTTTAATGTTTGTGTAAATGACACTGTGCAGCTTCTATATAATAGTATGAACTTTCTTGTGGAAAATCGGATTATGATGAGCTTTGATTGATCATTTGACTCTCGTTACGGCTGTGATTGTTGGCAGTCGGTGTATTACAATTGAACAAAACGGATATTAATACTTCAAAAGGTCAGTAAATTAACATTATATCAGATAATGAAATACGGTTTATTGCTGTAAAATTAAATACGGTCAAAGTCTGTAAAACCTAAAATGTTGCTACCGTATTTTTAACAGGAAAACTCTGGTAACCACAGCTGCCAGGGTTTTCCTGTAAATTTAACGGATTTTTTTTTTACAGTGTGTGGTCTTTAGCGTTTATTGTTATTCTGTCCACATCCCATGCCGGTGATGCTGATTTAAACATCAGAAAAGTACAAATAGATCCGGATGGGTTGCAATGGTGCCGTGACCCGGATGGGAGTGAGGTATATTTAAATTAATTAAAAGTCTGCATCCCACCATTTATTTCTATCAAGAGGTGCATCAATTTTCGCCACAGATCTTGTATTGTCAATGCAAGAGTCCAGCACTCTGTAAAGTCTCCTTTAGCACATCCCTTTCAACGAGTTTAAGGTCTGGACTCATTCATTTAAGATACCAATTCATGTGTGATAATAATTCTTTCACAATTTGAGCCTGATAAATCTATTGTTATCCTGGACTATGGCCATGATGCGTCACATGCTTGTTGAAGAAATGAAAAGCTACATTCCCATCAATTAGGGTTATTCAGAATAACTGTTGCCAAACATGATAGATAATAATCACGGCATGATCCAATTGTCACAATTATGTTCAGTTTAGTTTGAGTTTTCATGGATATTCTGTTTGGATATTGGTTTGTCACAGGTGTTTATTTGTTGACATTCCCGCCACTAATCTGTCTACTTGGTTACTGTCATTATGATTTCATGTGTATCAGCTGTGTATTGTACTTACTTCGTTTGCATTCAGTACTCAAGTTTCCCCTTCAACATCACTCAGTGTCCGGTCATCGTTATGTTGAGGTAATGCCTGTCTGCGTATTCTTGGATTACCTGTTATTAAACTACATTTTTTTTTTGTCTTCCTTCCAACACACGCACATTACACCAATTATAGACTCTTAAGCATTTTCCTATATAAATCCAAACAAAAAAAGACTCCTTTATAGTGTATACATGTTTAAACATATTCCCCTAAACTTGAATATTTTAATGTAATAATTGTAAATTACTTCATGCAAAATTTCTAATAAGTGCTAGAATTCTGTTTAGATTTACAGTATTGTCAGCAAGGTGATCAAGTACAATGAGATATGAGCTTAAATTAGATGACCCTTATTGACAAAAACCCTTTTCTGCTATGTTCAGGACAGGAAGAAACACTTCTCTCTGTGAAAAATAAGGAATGCAACATCAGATGTAAAGTGGTTGTAGTATATCGGAATGTATAAGTTCAGAATTCATATTAAAATATAAGCACAAGATAACCCATATATGGGCAGAAAATCTCAAATAAGGTATTTTTATTATCTCAGCAATCAAAATATTGCGTGCAATCAAACTTCAGAGATTTAAATGAACTCTTTTTTTTCATCCATTTCTTCCTAGTCCAATTTATATATTTTATGTTGAAAGATCAAGTTTCTACGGTGGCGTATTGCATTCACTTGAAGAAAAAAAATTAACGAGTTAATTTTTCATGAGAAAAATTTTTTTGCTCTGTTTTCTGAATTAACGAGTTAATTTTTCATGAGAAAAATTTTTTTGCTCTGTTTTTCTGAATTAACGAGTTAATTTTTCATGAGAAAAAATTTTTTTGCTCTGTTTTTCTGAATTAACGAGTTAATTTTTCATGAGATAATTTTTTTTGCTCTGTTTTTCTGAATTAATTAGTTAATTTTTCATGAGAAAAAAAGTTTTTGCTCTGTTTTTCTGAATTAACGACTTAATTTTTCATGAGAAAAAGTTTTTGCTCTGTTTTTCTAAATTAACGACTTAATTTTTCATGAGAAAAAAGTTTTTGCTCTGTTTTTCTGAATTAACGAGTTAATTTTTCATGAGAAAAAAAGTTTTTGCTCTTTTTTTCTGAATTAACGACTTAATTTTTCATGAGAAAAAAAGTTTTTGCTCTGTTTTTCTGAATTAACGAGTTAATTTTTCATGAGAAAAAAAGTTTTTGCTCTGTTTTTCTGAATTAACGACTTAATTTTTCATAAGAAAAAATTTTCATTTAGAAAAACAGAGCAAAAAAAAATTCCATGAAAAATTAACTCATTAATTCAGAAAAACAGAGCAAAAAAAAATTTTGTCATGAAAAATTAACTCATTAATTCAGAAAAACAGAGCAAAAAATTTTTCTCATGAAAAATTAACTTGTTAATTCAGAAAAACAGAGCAAAAAATAAATTCTCATGAAAAATTAACTTGTTAATTCAGAAAAACGGAGCAAGAATTTTTTCTCATGAAAAATTAACTCGATTAATTCAGAAAACAGAGTGATTTTTTCTGCAAGTGAATGCAACACGCCTCCGTAAGTTTCTTTGTACCACCCCTACTTCATTCCACGAAAGTAAAAAACGTTTTGTAGACGGAGAATGGAAAAAGAGTGTCCTTCTCAGATTACAGTGTGTAAATGGCACATGATGAATGGTTTCATCAAAGATCCTCAGAACCGGATGCATGTTTGGCATTTCCAATTAAAAATAAAGATCTCCGCAGTGTCACCCATGTCAATGAACCAAATGAACATGATTTTAATGGGAATAGATAGAACAAGATCATAATTCTTAAATTAATAGTTCACCAAACTATTATGTCATTGTTTACTAACCCTCATGTTATTCCAAACCCACATGCTGGTATTTTTCCACAAAACACAGAAAGGAAACTTTGAAGAATTGTTATCTTATAACACTCATTTGAATTAAAGGCTCCAAAAGGAGATTTTCAATGCCATAGAATATCCTTTTTTTGGTTCCGCAAAGAACCTTTCAATTAATAGTTCTTAAAAGATTTTTTTTTAATGTGAAGAACAGTCGTATAATCCGTAGAACCTTTTTCCACTTTAAAGAACCTTTTGTGCAGTGGAAAGTGGTTAAAATTCCTTTATGTACCATGGATGGCAATAAATAACCTTTATTTTTAAAAGTGAATGAAACTAAGTACACACTAACACAAACCATATTGCTACTGCCTTAACTAGATGAAATTATCTAAACATCAAACTACTGAATTTCAGGCAGGACAAATTTAGTCTTACAATAACAAAACAAGCTTAGCCAACTAGATAATAACATTACTTTCCTAAATTTTCTACATTAGGTACAAAAGATTGATTTTTAGACACACGTTGTTGCAAAATACTTTTTTTTTCAGTTTTCTTGGATGCAATTTCTATTAACTGGAATTTTTAGTAACTGGACAGTATACAGTACAGTAGCCTATAGCAGGCTATTTGTATCAGGCCTTTCACTCAGAGATGCCCCCAAACAGCGTGATTCCAATAAACTAATACATGTAAATGTTATAATATAAAATGAATATCTTAAGTATTTCAGAAAGAACGAATAAAGAGTAGAAATCCATTCTTATTGAATTTCAGGATATGATTAGCACAAACGAACAGGCAGTGACGCGGGCAGCCCGCGGGTCTTTCGAGTCAATGCGGAAGCGGCCAGAAGTCTTGGAGCAGGAAAACCAAAACGATTGTAGAACAGCAATATTTGCTCTTATATTTTTAATTCCACATTACCATTAAACAGTCACTTAAATCATCATGATTTTGTTGGAAATCAACAATCGGATCATAGAGGAGACTCTCACCCTCAAATTCGACAGCGCGAGCAATGGGTAAGAGGAAGATCTTCCTGTCTGAGGCAGAACTCGCATAAAACATCGCTCATCTGATGCATGCATGCGTTGACAAGAGACATATTTTCTTTTGCACGGATATAATAACATAACGCATGCATTCGTGTTCGATTGATTGAGTTATTTGAGGTAATTTGTTGATTGTCCATGTTCGAGTAATGAAGTGTCCAGTATGGGGTGTGTCCAGCTGTTCAGGTCACATAGAAAACAATTAATGTTATTTATTTGTGTGTGAGACTGGATCAGTGTGTCAAGTGATTGCTAAAACAAGTCTCGTGAGTGATTCTGATCTTTTTATAACGTTACATGTTTCGACTGACCGGATTTCTATAAATATTTTAGTCCCAGTGAAGACTGAAGACACTTCCTGTTCATAGCGTCTTGTGTAAATCAGTCGAATATATGTCACTGCAAGAGGAACATCTTTCAGACCCGTCCATGCAGGATGAAGTAGCATTGCAGATTCCTCGGGAACTTCTTTCCCCTTCATTTATCTCCAATACGTGTGACTTGCGCGTGCTTGCGCTCGGGTTGGAACGGCCACGCGCCTGCTGTGACTCATCGTCAAAGCATATAAATACAAATACATTTGCATCCGTTTTGTGTTTAGTTAAGAAAAAAAGTTATTTTAAAATAAAAATAAATGAAATGGCACGCTATTGCTTTATTGGAATCGTTCACTAAAACATTAGAATTGTCATTGTTTATATTATGGGATACTTTTAAGGTACAATTCGCCCAAAAATGAAGTTATTCCAAACCTGTATTCATTTCTTTCTTCTGCTGAGCACAAAAAAAAATATTTTTGAAGAGTGTTGGAAACTGATGGACTCCATTGATTTCCATAGTTTTATATTTTTGAAAAGAAGAA
Source organism: Hybognathus amarus (assembly GCA_030378365.1). NCBI lineage: Eukaryota > Metazoa > Chordata > Actinopteri > Cypriniformes > Leuciscidae > Hybognathus > Hybognathus amarus. The sequence continues at coordinate 476,772 of JAQIUQ010002407.1, read as the reverse complement.
AGGTTTTTTTTTTTTTCATTTTTGAGTGAACTAATCTGATTGGTCAGTCACAACATTCAGGTAAACTATTTTTGAATAATGACCGCTGTTCATGACCACACCGTATAAATAACGTGTAATAGGATTGTACAAACTAATACAATTATTTAAACAATGAATATTTAATGTAAACGTATTTATTTTGACAAGTTGGTGTGAAGTAAGTGGTATAATATACAGTCATTGCATAATAATGTATGACTGTCCATTATCCCTTACTTTCTCTCACGTTTTCTTATTGTTATTTTTGTTTCTTTGTGTTTGATATGGTACTATCAATTGGATGAACTGTTCTTTTAAATATTAAATCATTGATTAATCCTTAATGAGGCTGAATATCTTGATAATAGCGATTTTCTCCTTATTGTTGACCTGTATTTAAAGTGACAGTACCTTGATTTTCCTATCTTAGTGCCCACACGGCCTATAGATTGATAGATTGTGATTCATTTCCAGATAGCAGACTCACAAAATGCTTTTTTTCTTTCTTTCAGGAACAAGCCTGAAGCAGTAGAAGTTACATTTGCAGGTAAGGTTGAAATATGAATGACTTCAGCAAAGTCTGTGTTTTTATTGTCCTCCAAACTGTGTTATTACTATGCATATATTTTACAAAGCATTCTTTTGTGCTTGAACATCCACTGTAAAGGATGCAACAATAACAGTAATGTTTATTATTGATAAAATATATACAGTGTCAGTGATAAAATCAAAATGAATGATTGGCATGGGACCTTTTTATATTTTTGCTACAGACTTCGATGGTGTGCTTTACCACATCTCCAACCCCAATGGAGACAAAACTAAACTAATGGTCAGCATCTCTCTCAAGTTCTACAAGGAGCTTCAGGAGCACGCGCCGATGAGGTGCAGAGATGAAAATCACCAAACCTGTTAAGAATATAATCTTTATGCAAAAAAATACAGTACGGTTTCAAAAGTTTGAGGTTCGTTATGCTCACCAAGGCTCTATTTATTTGATCAAAAATGTAAACTGAAATGTTATGCAAAGCTTTCATTACATGATCCTTCAGAAATCATTCTAATATGACGATTTGCTGCTCAAGAAACAAAAATATTTTTCTTAACAGTTGTGCTGATTAATATTTTTTGTGCAAACCATGATGCCTTTCAGGATTCTCTGATGAATGGAAAGTTCAAAAGATCAGAATTAATTTGAAACTGAAACCTTTTGTGACATTCTATATGTCTTTTATTGTCACTTTTGGTCAATTTAACGAACAGTTCACTTTAAAATAAATTTTTGGTATGTTTCAGCTTTCAAGGACAACCAAGATGTAGGTGTCTTTGTTTCTGCAGTAAAATTGAAACAATTTTGATATTTTTAGGTCAAACCGTTCTTGTCTGTCAGTCATATAATGGAGGTCTATGGTCACCACCTCAAAGAGCATGCACAGAGAAGTCCAAATTAAACATGATTTAATGACTCGTAAATGCAAGTACACATTGATGGCCTAAGACACGAAGCGAGTGGTTTGTGTGAGAAAACGAACAGTATTTTATCTAGTTTTTACCTCTCGTAACCAAGTGATCTGAGGGCACGGGCGATTTGTGGCTGTGATTACAAAAAATACTGTTAGTTTTCTCACACAAACCGCTCGTTTCGTGTCTTAGGCCATCAATGTGTACTTACAGTTACGAGTCATTAAATCATGTTTAATTTGGACTTCTCTGTGCATGCTCTTTGAGGTGGTGACCATAGACCTCCATTATATGACTGACAGACAAGAACGGTTTGACCTAAAAATATCAAAATTGTTTAAATTTACTGCAGAAACAAAGACACCTACATCTTGGATGCCCTTGAGGTAAGCTAAATTAATTTTAAAGTGAACTATCCCCTTAATGTGCCCTTGCTGAAAAGTATAATTTTTAACCCCAAACTATTGAATGGAAGTGTATTTTGATTACTTGCTCCTTTTGATTTTGAATGAAATATAACCTGGAGTTTTATCTTTTTACATTGCAACATTATGTTCAATGCAGTTTTTCACAAGAACATCATCATAGCTCACTGAGCAAGTGGACTAGTAGGTTGCAAGATTGCAACTTTTGTAGATTATATATTGTAATTCCTGTCTGTTGCGAAAGTACAGTTCAGGTTTCCTATGGACAATTATGCAATTGAGGTTGGAGTAAAGTAGCTTTATTTCACACGGTCTTCTTTTGTACTGTGCACATCCCATGATTTTACATGATTCAGTCCAGGGTGATCACATTTTAATCACCATGTAAGGTTTTAAATGACTTGTGGTTTCACTATGAAACAGGAAGTGTCTATGACTCGCTTTGAATGGAGGAAGTCACATGTTGTAAAAAAAGAAACGTTGGTTCCTTGTCCTTCTATGCTAGTGTTTAGTTGATTTGCTGTTTTGAATTTTCAATTTATCCATTATTTTCTTGCATATTTCAAGGTCATTGCAGTCTTCATGGTTTTGATTGTGCATTGAGAAAATTGATTCATTGTTTTTAGGGAAGGATTGTCATGAATCTTTAGGCTTCATGGAGTTGAGGTTGATGGGAAGCCTTTTCCATGCCAATGCAAATAAATATCCAAAGTATGTTCCAGTTCCATTCAGGACTGCCAATGTAAATCAAACGAATTACCAATGCAAAATAGAGGAACCAGTAGAAGTGGCCTTCAGCTTCCTGTCTGCTCATGCCGTCCACACAGATACAATCTCTGAGACAAAAAAGAATTCAAATGAATGTTTTTCTTCTTTTTCACGTTTTATTTGTTGAATATGTCTATAGACTGACATGCAGGCTAAAACAAGACAAAGGACAAAATACAGGGAAAAGCATGTTAAAAATGCCAGGAATGAAACAAGCCAGTGCCTGTCGTTTTTAAAGTGGTTAGTTAGTTGACATGAAATGTTTTTTTGGATATTGATGTGCCCTGAAATTTGATATTCTATACTTTATTTAAAAATGCATTTTATAATTGTTACACATGCAGACATATTAGGACCTGATGTTTGTATTTTTTAATGTGCTAGTTCACCCTCTGGTGCTGTTCAATGACAGATTTAAAAGAAAATAATACATTATTTCAATGAACATTATTGTACTATATTTTAGTTTGGCAATGTTCTTTTATTTAATATTTTTAGGGAATTGTTGGGTACTACATTATATTTATGCAGTAGTTATAATCCAATATATTCACTTATTTGAGCATGGACCTTAAAATGAAATGACCAACTTAACCCTAAAATATGGGCAAAATAGTTTTGATTTATTTTTAAAAAATACTCCCTTGATCCGACGGTACAAGACTTGGCTGATTTTCCTAAGTTTGCCTCCTGAACACACACAATTTTTTTGACTCAATTCTACAATGGGTGAAAAAAAAATCCTTAATCTTGTATTTGGGTAAAAAATGGGCACCCATAGAAATGAATGGGAAAAACTGTAATTTAGAGCATTCTAAAATAAGCCAAAATAAGACACCAGGAGACAGCAAAGTCACTTCATCTTTAGGTTTTAGCTCTAAGAACTTATTGGAATATATTTTAATGTAGTTAAATAAATAAATAAATAAATAAACAAAAATAGCATGATTAACATAGAAAATATGGTAGTTTTTGAAGTAAATAAATAAAAAAATACCCCAAAATAAAAACAAATACCCTAAATGGATAGACAAAACTTTATCGAAGACAGTAATATAACATTTATAATAAATAAAAATTAGGATCACACCTGAGTCCTTTTTGCCCACATCTGTCACATTACAGTATTAAGGGCTTTAAAGTGAATACGGTTTGAGGGCTACTTAAACAGTCATACATCTGTAATGCTTTGAAACAAAGACTTAAGTTTGGTCTCTTTTTGATTCAAAGATGACACTTGGCAGATTAAAGTGTAGAAAGTGTAAGAAGAAGTGTAAAAAATAAACTTGGAAAAAAAGTATAAAATGTTACATTTATTGTTATGAAAAATGCAAAAAAATAACATTTGAAATTTAAAATTTTTATTCGAAATATGCATCTTCCAAAACAAGTTTTACTCTAAAACTGTGAGAAAATCAAAGCTATAAATCTAAACACGCTGTATTCCAAATGTATGTAGTAGATCTCTCATAAAATTAGCTTTCAAAAATAATTTGTTTTGGTGCAGTACCAAACATTTCCACTAGATGAAATTCATACAATACAATACGACAATACTAAGAGCCCGACCGATAAAGGATTTTGAAGGCTGATACCGATACAAATATTTTGGGGTTTAAAAACATATGCCGATATTCAAATTCAAATAAAAAATTCAAATTCAAATAAATATTGGCCGATATATATATATATATATATATATATATAGATATATATATATATATATATATATATATATATATATATTTTTTTTTTTCAAATGCGCAACAAAACATTAACAGATTTCCCTAACAGTTATTTGTAGTCATTTATGAGTTTTAACTAAAATAATATGATAAAGCATTTTAAAAAGAGATTATTTATTTAGGCAGAAAAAGTTCAATGGTGTTTCCAAGCTCATTAATGTTAACGTTCAGTGGTCTTCCACTGATGATAGTGGCATTAGCTAGCTTTGTGGTTAGCTGTATATGATGAGCCATAATTTAGCAATAGATTTGCAGTAGACATACTGCAAATTGTAAAACATACATTTTCAATATAACAGGCCAAGGAGAGATGATTGAAGCGTATTTCATCTGTTTTAATTTTATTTTTGAAATATTCATTTATCGGCCATTATAACTGCCGATACCGATATTTTGGAAAATGCCTAATATCGGCCGATAATGCCGCAATATTGGTCTGGCTCTAGACAAGACAACCTTTTCTTGAATCATGTCTGTGTTTTTTGTTTTTGTTTGTTTCACAGCAGCATGTACTAAAACCTTTACCAAGTTTCGTAACATTCCGATGAAGTAAAAAAAAAATTGTAACATTTTTCGGTCAAAAATGACACCAGAGGTTTTAGCCAAAAAGTGGGAAATAGTAACTAGCTGTACGGCCTAAGATATAAACTTTCACTTGTACATTCACACAAAATTGAATCTAAAATCATGATGTTCACTTTAAAAAAAAGTATATTGCATTAATTTTGTTGCTTCTGTTATAATTCTTATAGAATAATTCAGCGTTTTTGACCTTTTTCTAAATAGACATTGACTTGAGATTTTAATTTTGTTTTGTATTTGTTTTGTTTCAGTTGCTGAAGCGCGTTTATGGAAATTTCCTCGTGGCACCAGAAGACGGTAAGCCAAACAGCTGCTGTTCTCACTTTTCGTTATTACTGTAAGAATTTCTGGTTTGACGGTTTGTTGCTGTTCCTCTCTGAAGGGTACAATATTTCACTGCTCTTTGACCTGGAGGCACTTCCGCCCAACAAAGAGGAGGTCATCCACCAGGCGGGCATTCTCAAGAGAAACTGCTTCGCTTCTGTCTTCGAGAAGTACTTTAATTTCCAGGAGGAGGGTCGTGAGGGAGAAGAGGGCTGTTGTCCATTACAGGGATGACGAGTCTATGTAAGATACTTCATCTTTCTTTATTAGGCCTGCAACTGACAAATTATTGATAATCAACAAATCAAGTCTTTATTTGTCTGATTAATTGAATAATAAAGCAAATGTTGTTATTTTGCATTTAATTGACAAAACATAGCATCATTTTTGCAATTTTTCGCCTGTAAGGGAAATGAAGAATGCGTTTCAAAAATACAATTACTATGTAAATACCAATATACACTACCGGTGAAAAGTTTAGGGTGGGTAAGATTTTTATGTTTTTAAAAGAAGTCTCTTCTGCTCACCAAGGCTGCAATTTTTTTGATAAAAAATACACAAAAAACAGTAATATTGTGAAATATTATGACAATTTAAAGATTTTTTATGTTAATATATATTAAAATGTAATTTATTCCTCTGAAAAAAGCTGAATTTTCAGCATCATTACTCCAGTCTTCAGTGTCACATGATCCTTCACAAATCACTATAATATGATGATTTTATGCTCCAAAAACATGTATGATTATTATCCATGTTGAAAACAGTTTTTTACATTTTTATTTCAGGATTCTTTGATGAATAGAAAGTTCAAAGAACAGCATTTATTTAATTAGAATCTTTTCTAACATTATAAATGTCTTTACTGTAACTTTTGATCAATGTAACTCATCCTTGATGAATAGAAGTATTGATTTCTTATTTATTTCCCCCAAAAATAAAATACAAATTCTTACTGACCCCAAACTTTTTAAAAGGGTAGTGTTTAATGTAACAAAAGCTTTCCATTTTCAGATAAAAGCTGTTCTTTTGAACTTTCTATTCATCAAAGAATCCTGAAATAAAAATGTAGAAAACTGTTTTCAACATGGATAATAATCATACATGTTTTTGGAGCATAAAATCATCATATTAGAGTGATTTGTGAAGGATCATGTGACACTGAAGACTGAGAGTAATGATGCTGAAAATTCAGCTTTTTTTCAGAGGAATAAATTACATTTTAATATATATTAACATAAAAAAAGTCATTTAAATTGTCATAATATTTCACAATATTACTGTGTTTTTGTACATTTTTTATAAAAAATTGCAGCCTTTCTGTGAGCAAAGACTTCTTTTAAAAACATAAAAAATCTTACCGATCTTAAACTTTTGACCGATAGTGTATATTTAAATACGTTTTTCTCATTGTTTTCACATTATAATTTTCTCCACAGCTTGAAA